>OX235270.1:40274261-40840147 GCA_944472135.2 Trichobilharzia regenti
CACAATGAAACAGACACCCATCATCTCAAGTATCTTGTGCAATGGCTATGCTAGTATCAGTTCGTTTGAAAGGACGAATATCAATGGTCAGTTTAGTGAAGATAAGCCAAGTGTAAACGAGAGAGTAATTGTTAAATTGACGTGCACGAACAAATGCATTTCTAGTTTCAAGTTACTAATTGAATGTTATTATCTTTGAGGTAAATTACTCTGTTTCTACACTAGGTTGATGAGATATGTCGTGTGTTTGTTGGTCATCTATATTCTACGACACAATTACATGAGCGTGTTATCGTTCAGATTTGAGGATATAGCTCATAGAAGGAAGTTAGCAAATGAACTCTGCGACGATTTTCCAACCTAGAGCGTCAACCTGAGAAGGGTTGTAGGCGTACTGCTGTAAGTCCTACAGTTCTTCAAGCGTAGTTTGTCATGCCGGAATCGACAAAATTTGATGTGTTGATTGTACATATGTATGTGTTAAAAAATTGTGTGAGTTCCAATTATTGTAATTGTTGGTTAATCTTGTTTGTGTCCGGACATTCCACAACTTACAATCGTCAACCTGAGAAGGGTTGTAGGCGTACTGGTGTAAGTCCTGCGATTCTTCAAAGGAATTCCATCAAGACATGATCCGCGAGTTTGTGTCTACTGTTTGTATGTATGTGTGATGTGTCATATCAATTGGTGTTTTTTGGATTCATTGTGTTCACTTGTTGTCTTTATATCTTGTTGTTATTGCGTAATTTTGTTAAATTTTCGTCGTGATTACTTCTGAAGTCGTTTCGAGTCTTCTACATCCGTGAATGAATTGATTGATGTTAAGGACAGCAGATGGGTCGTATACGCAGGGGAGGCTAGGCTATTGCTGAGAATGAAATGCACACGGAGATAATTGTTAGCTGTGGTCCCGCACGCCGGGGAGAAAGAGTGTAAACGACTGAGGCTCGCATGCGTCACCGCTACTAGAACTGAGGCAGAATGAGTGACAAGCGATTGCAGTGGTAATTGGTAGTGAGTAGATAAGAGGATGTGCGTAGAGTATCATGAGTTGGTGCTATGGTCACGTTGCATTCTGCAAGAGTCATTCTAGCAAGTGGCGATTGTGTTGCAAGATGTCAAGAGGAGGTCTCTGTCTGGAGGCGCAGGTCGTCATCGATGTGTGAGATTGTGCTGTGGGTATGCTTGTGGTGTGTTGGCTTTTCTGTTTGGTTTCCATTTCAGCTCTCTCCGAGTGACCCAGTTTCTCGCAATGGCATCCAAGTCAACGTGTATTGGTCGTGAAGGAAAAAAGGGTTGGATCCCTTTTTTGCTGGGGAGTGTCGATGTAGTTGAAGATTGAACGATCAATTCTTGGTTGTTTGCTCAAAATCAACTTCCCCAATTTTCGCGGAGGCATCAATACGACAGTCATCGTCTCATCGGTCGCTGTTCAGAAAGAAGTCAGTAGCAAACCATCAGAAGTAATCTCGTGATTTATTATTGTAATATTTGTTCACAGACCTTAATAGAAATATTTTTTATATGTTGGTGTTACAATAAAGAATTCCCAAGCGGCCAATCGGTGTTTTGGTTTTCGCGTCCGTTATAACTAAGCGTTTCTGAAAACTTCAAGGAACAGCGTGGGCCCGAGCGTAGCAAGTGCTGGGCATTGACGGTTTATGTGACGTGATTGGCAGGAGAGATAATAGCAATAGGTCTAAATTTAAAACATTTTCCAGTAGATGACTTGAGTTTAAGTGCAATTTTAATGTCTTTCCAAACGGCTGGCACAATATTTCTGGGAAACAATTCATTAAATATGTCCACTAGAGGATAGAGCACTTTTTAAGAATAAGGCTAGGCAAACAATCTTGACCTAGGCTACAAGAAGGGTTCAGCGACTGCAGATATTTTACAACGTCATTTGTATTGAAACCAAGGAAGCAACTCTCATAAACACTTGTGACACCAGAAACCTCGGCATTTGTGCGAGAATTTATGAAAGACTTGTTTAGTGTACACACATCAAATGAATAGGGAATACCTGATGTTATTAGATGCATAAAGGAGTAAGTTATTTAATATCCATAAAGTAGATATGCAAATACCGCCGTTGTTCATCATAGAAATGATGGATATTAGATAACAACCCATGATTCAACGATATATTAGAAATAAATAAAAATTGTTTCTTCGCTCATTGTCAAGTGAACAGTCTATTAGATGATGTCACGGCATATTAAAAGATTAGTGAAGTAGCTAGCAGGCCTAAGTTACAACATTTACATTTAGTACATACCTGGCACTTAACAGTATATTTATCTATTTAAATGCATAAAAACTTGGTACAATATGGCACCGAGAAGGATGCGACACACAATAAAAATAAAACAATATAGATCGAAAGAAAAAACGAAGTGTCAGCCACGTCTCGTAAACCGTCAATGCCCAGCTCTTGCTACGCTCGGGCCCACGCTGTTCCTTGAAGTTTTCAGAAACGCTTAGTTATAACGGACGCGAAAACCAAAACACCGATTGGCCGCTTGGGAATTCTTTATTGTAACACCAACATATAAAAAATATTTCTATTAAGGTCTGTGAACAAATATTACAATAATAAATCACGAGATTACTTCTGATGGTTTGCTACTGACTTCTTTCTGAACAGCGACCGATGAGACGATGACTGTCGTATTGATGCCTCCGCGAAAATTGGGGAAGTTGATTTTGAGCAAACAACCAAGAATTGATCGTTCAATCTTCAACTACATCGACACTCCCCAGCAAAAAAGGGATCCAACCCTTTTTTCCTTCACGACCAATACACGTTGACTTGGATGCCATTGCGAGAAACTGGGTCACTCGGAGAGAGCTGAAATGGAAACCAAACAGAAAAGCCAACACACCACAAGCATACCCACAGCACAATCTCACACATCGATGACGACCTGCGCCTCCAGTTACAGGTATCCTGTTGACATCTTGCAACACAATCGCCACTTGCTAGAATGACTCTTGCAGAATGCAACGTGACCATAGCACCAACTCATGATACTCTACGCACATCCTCTTATCTACTCACTACCAATTACCACTGCAATCGCTTGTCACTCATTCTGCCTCAGTTCTAGTAGCGGTGACGCATGCGAGCCTCAGTCGTTTACACTCTTTCTCCCCGGCGTGCGGGACCACAGCTAACAATTATCTCCGTGTGCATTTCATTCTCAGCAATAGCCTAGCCTCCCCTGCGTATACGACCCATCTGCTGTCCTTAACATCAATCAATTCATTCACGGATGTAGAAGACTCGAAACGACTTCAGAAGTAATCACGACGAAAATTTAACAAAATTACGCAATAACAACAAGATATAAAGACAACAAGTGAACACAATGAATCCAAAAAACACCAATTGATATGACACATCACACATACATACAAACAGTAGACACAAACTCGCGGATCATGTCTTGATGGAATTCCTTTGAAGAATCGCAGGACTTACACCAGTACGCCTACAACCCTTCTCAGGTTGACGATTGTAAGTTGTGGAATGTCCGGACACAAACAAGATTAACCAACAATTACAATAATTGGAACTCACACAATTTTTTAACACATACATATGTACAATCAACACATCAAATTTTGTCGATTCCGGCATGACAAACTACGCTTGAAGAACTGTAGGACTTACAGCAGTACGCCTACAACCCTTCTCAGGTTGACGCTCTAGGTTGGAAAATCGTCGCAGAGTTCATTTGCTAACTTCCTTCTATGAGCTATATCCTCAAATCTGAACGATAACACGCTCATGTAATTGTGTCGTAGAATATAGATGACCAACAAACACACGACATATCTCATCAACCTAGTGTAGAAACAGAGTAATTTACCTCAAAGATAATAACATTCAATTAGTAACTTGAAACTAGAAATGCATTTGTTCGTGCACGTCAATTTAACAATTACTCTCTCGTTTACACTTGGCTTATCTTCACTAAACTGACCATTGATATTCGTCCTTTCAAACGAACTGATACTAGCATAGTCATTGCACAAGATACTTGAGATGATGGGTGTCTGTTTCATTGTGGATGACAGCACCAACGACGACTGATTGATATCAGTTGATGAAGTTAGCGGTGGATCAAAAGCTGTTGTTGCTCGACTTTCAGAAAGTTGTCTACCTGCAAGACCACCACCACTGCCGTCCTTTACTATCAGCTCAGGCTTAGCACTGGCATCTGATGATAGGTGGGCTACATGCTGATCAACCACACTGACAGTCTCACAAGTATGTATGCCTTCTGCAACTGAATCTGCATTTATTTCTACTTCACGTTCAAGTTGTACAGAACCTTTGTTCAACTTAGCAGTAGTAGGCATATCCCTCATCTCATCATGATCAACTAAAGACAACTGTGAAGTATCATGATCATTATCACGAATATTCACTTTACCGTCAACTTTATCATTTTCAAACTCTTTAATAACAGAAGTAGACAATTTTGGTTCCTCCTCGCAAATCCTAAAAGGTTTTATACCTTCACTCTGACCAGTTATACTTTGTAAACTTGTGGAGTCAGAACTGCACTCCGAAGCAGTAACTCTATTCTGTGACACTCTATTCAACAATGGCTTACCAGTTGCAACTTCAGACTTCCTGACCAAACCGTTATCGTCACACAATTCGGAGTCAGAACTGGAGTTCACATTTAGCTTATCACTGAACTTGCTCACTGGTTCACAGTTCACCTTTGTATGCACCTCTTGAAAACGTGTAAAACACAACCATGTTTCTCTTGAAGCTTGTAACTTATCTGTTGACGATGTACTACGAAACCTGTTACACTCACTAGGTCTATATGCATTACTAGACATCATGGAGCCTTCTCGATATCCACCTCTCTGAGGCCTATTCGTCATGAATGATTGCATTTTGCTCTCAGACTGCTCTATTCTAGGGGTGAGATGTAATAGACTGGCGAACTTGCTCATAGATTGATTGACACTACCTTTTACCAGTTTCAGGATATCATCAAACTTTGGCTCGATACCCTCATCCTCCATACGGGAGCTCATCTTCACCCACTTCCTTTACAGTCGAGTAGGTAGGCGTCACGCTATTACTTCTAGTATAAAACTCGAGTTTAGGTCACTCATGCGATTCTTCGAAATCATTGCATTCTTGTAAATTAGCAAATTATCTATAAACTCAGTGAGTGCCTGGAAGTCATCCTGTAATTGACCACCATTACCCTTAACAGCCTCGAATAATTTCCCTGCAATCATCGAAGGTCTTCCAAACCTTTGACTTAATATGCTCATAGCCTCGTAGTAGCCCTCTTTCGGCTTCATAAACTTACAGCACTGTATAGCTCTTGCAGCATCTCCAGTGCAATATCTCATCAAATACATTAACTTCAATTCATCACTTGATAGAAAACTACTCAACATGATCTCAAACTCCTTTACAAATTGTAAATAATCAGCTGGGTTTCCATCGAAACACCGTGGTTCAAACTTAGGGAGTTTGATGTTCCTATTATCCCTGAACGGCGAAACAATAACATCAACCATGTCATGCTTAACATCAGACACATCGTTACAAGTAACAGACAAGTCACCATGACTTACTTTCCTGTTTGCATCCAAGACGCTCTGCCCCTTCTTTGACCCAGGCATTGTTGAACTTAACCCAATTCCAAAAACGTTCCAGATATTGCTTGTTCAAAGAGGACTTGACCGGGACCAGGAAAGATGAACGGTGACTATCCAAACTTTCACCAACTGTCTGAATCCGCCAGAGTCTGTTTCTACCATCAGAAACTGTCAATCACGTCTCATAAACCGTTAATGCCCAGCTCTTGCTACGCTCGGGCCCACGCTGTTCCTTGAAGTTTTCAGAAACGCTTAGTAATAACGGACGATAAAACCAATAGACCGATTGGTGACTCGAGAATTCTTTATTCTGACACCAACATATAAAAATACTAATTGAATTGAGTTCTGTGAACGAATATTACAATAATAAATCACGAGATTACTTCTGATGGTTTGCTACTGACTTCTTTCTGAACAGCGACCGATGAGACGATGACTGTCGTATTGATGCCTCCACGAAAATTGGGGAAGTTGATTTTGAGCAAACAACCAAGAATTGATCGTTCAATTTTCAACTCCATTGACAGGAAGATAAAGAAAAAATATAAGTAGGGAACGGATAAAATTTTTATCTGGAATGAAGACAGTCATGGTTAACAAGTTCAAACAGTATTTGTTGACTAATATATTTGTAAATAATTTCCCAATATTATTGACCACAGCAATCATCACTGAACATTGGATGCTGACCACCACTGTTTAGGTCGACTTGTTTAGCTGAAGTCTTTCGGTCAAACATCTCCGCCATTTGGTACTCCGTCATGTCACGTTCGTGTACGATCACTAGCCAGCTAAGCGTTCGTCTAACAACTCGTTTTGGTCCCGAAATATATCGTGTGATTTGGACAATCAAATACTGTCTTTTGCTTTCTTTTTGATACGCGAGACCGAAATACATTGGAAGTTGTCGGTATAAGAACTTGCGTTAATATACCTTTGTACTGTTCGCGAACGTCTATACCGTCAACCTCTAAACTATCATCCAGAAGCGAAGAAAGAAGGAAATTGCAACACACTCGCCATTGATTAAGATTTTTGGCCATATCCGATAGCGTTTCGAGCAATAGATTTGAGCTATCTCTCGAGCCCCAACCAGGGAGTCGTGACACACCTACCGATGCTAATCTAGAACAAAATACTTCATCCCACGACGACACGTCATGGACTGACCACCCCTCCGCCTTTTCCATCCCGTCCCAGGGCTGGCGAACAGAGACCTGTGCGGAAGCTTCTGGGGTGACATTTGTCAATGTAGTTGAGGATTGAACGATCAATTCATGGTTGTTTGCTCAAACCCAACTTCCCCATTTTTTTCGCGGGAGTCATCCATCCACCAGTCATCGTCTCATCAGTCGCTGTTCAGAAAGAAGATGAAAAAACTGTCAGAAATAATATCGTGAATAATTGTTACAATATTTGTTCTTAGACCTATGTGTAATAACTTTAGTGTTGGTTACATATTGTTGTGAGAATAAAGGATTCTTGAGTCACCAGTCAGTGTTCTGCTTTTTGCGTTAGTTAATACAATGTGTTTCTGAAAGTCTTCCAGGGACAGCGTAAGGTCCAGCGTAATAAGAGCTGGACATTGACAGTTTATGAGAGTTGGCCGACAACAGGACAAGACTGCCTAATAATACTGATGATATTCGTGATCATCGTGGATTACATCATGTGGCGAACTGTGGAGAGAAACACAGACAAGTGCTGGACCGAAGAAAGCATAAATATGCAGATGAGGGGAACTTAACAATAAATGTGACAACGATATGAAAAATGACAATAAAAACCCCAGTTAACTTAGGAATATGAATTCAATATATAATAGAAACCAACATAACGAATTTAAAAATTATTGATTGCTTGATAATACATTTACAGTCAGCTGCCACAAATTATTAGTATAATCCACAGATACGTTCGCTACTGGCGTCATGTCCACTGGTATTTCTTTACCGGTTTTAGAATAGTATACGGACAAGGATGAGAGGTTTCTGTACATTTCTAAGGATATAAACGTGATTGGTTGTGAGGTGCGTATACAGGATGGATAAGTGCGAGATGAAGAGATGAACAGCACAACCATAATTTGAACGTGCACTCCTTGAATGCGAGGTGCTTTTTCCTCTCCAACCCGAAAATACCTACTTTGTGAATTATCCCCCTGGGAAACCTGATCTACTTAGCTGGTGAGCTAAATTCAACCATTGCTTACATATTGAATCCCTGTGTGGTTATTACAGCTGTCTTTAACTACTGCCAAAGCTTCAGGTGCCACGTCTGTAGCAGCATCTTCCCTACTTGTTCAGTTAAACAAGACTTGTTGGTCTACCACGTGATTTCTGTAGAGCCGATCATCCAGAAAGTAAAGTCGAAAAGCTTTTCTTTTCCTTATCTTGTACTTTATCAGTCTTGTTCTTTTTCTTGTGGGTAGATACTATTGCTCTCTTATTATTATGTAGCGTAACTTTTAGTGGCTATCAATATGGCTGTTTAAAGTAGCTTTAGAAGAAGCACTAAAAACACTGTATCCTGGAATCACAATGGCTTCAGCTAGAGAAGGCTATAACCCTAGTACATCAACCCCGTCCCGCGCACCGATCCTAAAGACTCATGTAGGTGTCGCCTGTTCTGATACTGCGCCCGCATTACCACAGTCTAGCACTGAAACAGCACAGGCAATAACAGGTGGATGGGATACTACATCTGCATCCATTGAAAGCCAGTGCATGAAATACGGCAAGAAAATAAAAAGCCCAAGACGTCATAAGACTTTGAAAGCGTCATCAAGGAAGGGAGACGAAAGTCAGGCGTGTAGTGTCATCGTTTCTAAAACTGACTCAGCATTTGAACACAATATTTGCAAACGATGGGTACAGCGCCGCTGTGACGAAGGGGTGCCGGAAACAGTTGGAAGCTGTTCCAACTCATCCGAGCCACCGGCAGCAAGAAACAAGGTGTCAGAGAGACGGTCTGTGAGGCGAATGGCACTCCAATTACCAGCCTGAAAAGACGCCTGGAACGCTGGGCAGAGCATTTCGAGAAACAGTTTAGCTGGCCACCAGCCCCAGTGTCTGGTGTCACTAGCTCCAGTACCCCTTGGTCAGTCAGTACCGACCCGCCAACTGACGCGGAGGTCTGGAAAGAACTCCAAGTACTGGAACAACATAAGGCATCCGGCCCAGACAATCTACCGCCGGCTCTTTTTAAAGATGTTGGCGAGACTCTCACAATGGCTCTAACTGGGTTGTTCACGAAGGTATGGGAGACTGAGAGTGTACCGTAAATGCGGAACGAAGCCATTATCGTCCCCATCCTTAAAAAGGGTCAACGTAATTCATGTGACACTCATAGGGGTATCAGTCTGCTACCAGTCGCGTCTAAAATATTGGCTGTTGTCTTGCTTCTCAGGCTGTTCAAAATACGTGAGGGATTGATTCGCGAAGAGCAGGCTGGGTTTCGTTCAGGTCATGGATGCATTGATCATGTGTTCACCATTCGTCAGCTGTTGGAACACCGCCACACGTATTGCAGGCTAACAATCGTTGTGTTTCTTGATATTAGGGCTGCCTTCGATTCGTTGGACAGAACTGTGCTCTGAAACTGTCTGTTAGAGAGAGGTGTACCTGAAAAATTCGTTAACATCTTGAAAGCCCTATACAGAAACACCTCGGGTAGAGTGAGGGAATGCGACCAGTCATCATGACTGTTCCCAACAAACAGTGGGGTTAGACAGTGTTGCCCGATCTCTCCATTTCTCTTTAAATTTGCCATCGACGACATTCTGGAGTCAGCTCTGAAGGATGTGCGTGAAGGCGGTGTAGATCTACTCCCTGGAGATAGACTTTTCGACCTCGAGTATGCAGACGATATCGTCTTACTGTGCGATAGCACGCAGGCTGCCCAAATCGCACTTAATCAGTTGGCGATCAATGTCTGTAAGTATGGTATGTGCTTTGCGACGTCTAAGTGCAGAGTACTGTTACAAGATTGGCAGGAGCCCTGTGTACCTGCACCCACTCTTCCAGCTGAACTGCTCCATGTTGTTGATAAGTTTGTGTATCTGGGTAGTTGTGTGAGTGCTGGTAGAGGGGTGACGGATGAGATTTCCAACCGTATAGTGAAAGGTAGAGCGGCATGCATCAACTTGAGCCACCTCTGGCGACGTTAGCCTGGCTGTCAAAGGTCGGGTATACAATGCCTCGGTGCGGGGTGTCACGCTCATCGCCTGTGAAACCTGGCCTCTCCGGATGTGCTGGGGATGTGCGGTGAGGACTCTGCGTGTTCGATCATCGCTGTCTCCGCAGGATTGCTTGCGTTCGATGGCATCATCGCGTGAGTAATTCTGAGGTTCAGCGGCGTGTGTTTGAACACAGTGGAGATCACGATTCATTGGGTGTCGTCATCTGGAAACAGCGGCTTCGGTGGCTTGGACATGTGCAACGAATGTTGTCAGCCACGCTTCGTAAACCGTTAATGTCCAGCTCTTCCTACGCTGGGCCTCACGCTGTTCCTCGAAGCTTCTCAGGAACGCTTAGTAAGAACGGACACAAAAACCAGAACACAGATTCGCGACTCGAGAATTCTTTATTCTGACACCAACATATAGTCAACTTTAAAACTAACCTTTACAACTAAGGTCTATGAACAAGTATTACAATAATAAATCACGATATTATTTCTGACGATTTTGTCCTGACTTCTTTCTGAACAGCGATCGATGAGACGATGACTGGTGTATTGATGCCTCCGCGAAAATTGGGGAAGTTGGGTTTGAGCAAACAACCAAGAATTGATCGTTCAATCCTCAACTACATTGACAAATGTCACCCCAGAAGCTTCCGCACAGGTCTCTGTTCGCCAGCCCTGGGACGGGATGGAAAAGGCGGAGGGGTGGTCAGTATAGTATAATTTATACTAATGCAAGATCTAATACCCACGACTTCTATAAGATTCCTTCCACGTAGACCAAAGACAAAGGAGAAGACCAGAATTGATCGTACAAATTACGCAGCATAATTTGGAGTCAAAATGGAGTACGAGAATGTTTGCTTAACTACCTAGGGATCGTGCACGAACGAACAATAGTAACACAAAGGCGTATCATATGGCGTAGATGCTTGACCGTAAGCCTTGTGCTAAACGAGCCGACTTAAACAGTGAGTGTCAGCATCCAATATTTGTAGGGGACTAATATTAGAGTTCACTAATATTACAAATATGAGAAATATAAGCCAAGTCAATGAAATGTTAAATAGCAATATATTACCAAAAATGCAGTGACGAGTTATAGCAACAAAAAGGATTACTTGGATAGAAAGTTTAAGTCCTCTGCTACAAATTATTTATATAACCCACGGGTACGTTAATTGTTTGGGTTGCGTATGTTGTAGTTGCTGTGTTCCGATTGTAGAAACGTCTTCGGTTGAGAGCAGTAGGCTCCTACAATAAATCCGAAGTATACAACACGGTGTGAGTGGAGCAAGTAAGCAGAAGTGACCAGGGAGAAGACGAAGTCTCCAACAGCAGAGTGTATTTTTCAATTGTACACGGAAGTTATGTATATTTCAACAAGAAGCGTTTTAAACAAAAATTATGTACAATATCTCGAATTTATACAAGTAACCAAAAAGTGTACAATCACATTGTTACGTACTCAACACGGCTCCCCCCTAGAGGTCCGGAGAGACAACCGGAAAATGATAAGTAAAACTATGAAGTAAATAATAATAGTAATAATTATTTTTGGATAAAAATAGGGATATATTACAACATGCATAAACGCGAGAAGGTATGTGAATCATGTAAAGTCTGAAAGCATATACAATTAGTTCAGCAATAAAAATTGAAATAGAAAGTCATGTCACTTAAATTTGCACTAACCATGAACATAGATTTTTAATGTATAAAGAAAAATATGTAAATACACAGTAATTAAGGAGGGGAAAGAAACATTAAAAAAAATATGGATTAAAGATCAATAGTTTTTGAAAGGACAATACCTGTTTTGTAGGTGAGGTACATATAAATAAATAATAGTGATAGTAACATCAAAGTTTACGACGAAATACTAACGGTCATGATAATAATGTCTAAACGAAAAAGATAATAATAATTTTTAATTAATTATTTTTTATTAGTCCTCAAAATGAACGTAGCGAGCCGGTTTACTGATTTGCCGACCACTACGTGTTTGATATGGAGGGAGGATAAGACTTGGTGCCGGTGGAGTGGAATCGGATGTTTGATTATTTGATTGCGCAGTTGCCGATGTAGATTCGAAGTCGTTGTCGGTGTATGCGGGTTTGATTCGATCAATTGAAATAGTCTCTCGTCTTCCATTCTTGTTCACTGTAAAGTGTTTGTCTGAACGTTTAATAACTTGAAAGGGTCCTTCGTATGGAGGTTGCAATCCTTTTCTGATGGCGTCGACTCGAATGAAGACGAATTTGCAAGTTTGTAGATGTTTGTTGATCTGATCTCTTCGGGGAGATTGTCGAGGTGCTGTTGGTTGAAGTTGAAGCATTTGTCTAGTTAATCGGTTAGTGAAGTCGGCAATGTTCACGTCTGTGGAATCGGCTGAGGGGACTAGCTGTCCAGGCAAGGTTAGGTTGGTGCCATAGACAAGTTGAGCCGGTGTACATCCTAAATCTTCTTTGATAGTAGAACGGATACCAAGTAAAATCAAAGGTAAGTATTCACTCCACTTAGATGTATCATTCTGCGCCATCAGGGAGCTTTTCAGTTGTCTGTGGAATCTTTCCACTAGACCATTCGCTGCCGGATGATAGGCTGTTGTGGAGATATGTTTCACTCCCAGAAGTCTCGTCAGTTCGCGAAAGAGTGTCGATTGGAATTGAGGACCGCGGTCGGATGTAATAGTAGTTGGTACACCGTAGTTTGACACCCAACGGTCGAGAAAAACTAAAGCAACGTTTTCAGCAGATATGTCGTTTAAGGGGCATGCAATAGCCCAACGAGTAAATCTATCAATCGCTGTCAGGATATGTGTATATCCCCTTGATGTTGGCAATGGTCCCACGATATCTATATGGATATGCTGAAATCTCCTTTCGGGTAATTTAAACGTCTTCGGGGTTGTAATAGTGTGGCGGTGTACTTTGGAGCATTGGCATTGGATACATTCTCGTGCCCATCTCCGAATGTCAGAGTTCATTTTAGGCCACACGAAGCGTTCGCTGATCAGTCTGACCGTGGCGCGTACTCCAGGGTGAGAAAGCGAATGTAAATGTTCGAACAATGCTTTTCGGCAACTGAGAGGGACAAATGGACGATTAGTGCCGGTAGATACATCGCAGACTATGGTTGCATCTGATAAGGGGATAGGCACATCTTTGAGCTGTAAGGAAGAGTTTCTGCGGCAGGTTTGGAGTTCAACGTCATCTCTTTGTAATTGAGCCATACGATCAAGACTGATGTCTACCGACGTTTGGAGCTGGTTAATGTCACTTCTTGAAAGAGAATCGGCTACCACGTTCGCATCCCCTTTGATGTACTGGATGTCGGTTGAAAATTGGGAGATATAATCCAACTGTCTGGCTTCTCTAGGGGAGTGTTTATCGAGTGAAGTAGTGAAAGCATGACACAGGGGCTTGTGGTCAGTAAAAATAGTGAAATGCCGGCCCTGTAGTAAGTAACTGAAATGCTTCACTGCAAGATATATGGCCAGCAATTCTCTCCCAAAAGTGCTGTATCGTGTCTGAGCCGGTTCCAACTTCTTAGAAAAGAATGCGAGTGGGGTGACTTCGCCCTTCATCTTTTGTTGTAATACTGCCCCTACAGCTACTTGGGAGGCATCTGTGCACAAAATAAGCGACGCTTCGGGGTTGATATGGGATAGCATAGTGACTCTGGATAAGGCATCTTTTGCGTTGCAAAATGATTCGTGTGCTTCAGCTGACCACTGAAACTTTTTAGGATCATTTTTAAGGAGGTCGGTTAACGGCTGGACGATGGAGGCACACGAAGGAATGAAACGCCGATAGAAATTAAACATCCCCAAAAAACGTCTGACCTTCTTGAGTGAATCTGGTTCGGGGAAGTTTTTGATGGACTCTATCTTTTCCTCCGTAGGCGTAATACCATTCGCGTTATGTGGTGTCCCAGAAACTGTATAGAGGAGACACCGAATATGCACTTTTTGGGGTTAATGACGACTCCATATTGCTCAAATCGTTGAAATAAGATGGTGAGGTGATCAGTATGTTCTTCGGGCGACGAGCTAGCAATTAAAACGTCATCGATATATACAAATACAAAGTCCAAACCTTGTGTGACCTGATCCATGAAACGTTGGAAGGATTGTGCTGCGTTCTTTAGGCCAAATGGCATGCGGAGAAATTCAAACAAACCGAAAGGTGTGATGATGGCCGTTTTTTCGATATCCTCTTGGGCAACTGGTATTTGGTGATAGGCCCTGACCAAGTCTACTTTAGAAAAAATGGTTTTTCCGTGTAATGTCAGGGAGAAATCATGAAGATGGGGAATAGGATAACGGTCGGGAACTGTGGCATTGTTTAAATGTCGGTAATCCCCACATGGCCTCCAATCATGATCAGCTTTAGGCACCATGTGTAAGGGCGAAGACCAAGGACTATTGGAGGGTCTGATGATGCCGAGCTGCATCATGTGTTCAAATTCTGCCTTGGCTGCTGCCAATTTGTCCGGGGGTAATCTACGAGGACGAGCACGAACTGGTTGACCCGTAGTAACTATCTTGTGAGTAACTGTGTGAGGGACGTCCTCGATGTTGTACGACGGCTTAAGAATTTTAGGGAAACGGTGAAGTAGGGAGGAAAAAGGGCAATCTGCTGGTCTTTCAATACTGATATTATAGACAGAATAGCTGGAGATAATTCCATGGATCTTTAGATGGGTGTTGTTATCAATCAGTTTTTTATTGTTGACGTCAACTAACAGGTTGAAATTACTCAAGAAATCTGCTCCGAGGATGGCGTGACTGACGTCGGCTACTATGAAAATCCATGTGAAACGCCGACGTAAACCTAGATCCAGTATGAGGGATTGCTCTCCATACGTCTGTATGCTTGTGTGGTTAGCTGCCCGGAGAGACAGTTTTCCGGGTGTCCGTGTAGATCGCCTGGATAGTGAAGGAGGGATTACGCTAACTTCTGCTCCCGTGTCTACCAGGAATAAAGTGTCTGAAGTTTTGTCCTTCACATAGAAGAGGCGACTTGTTTACTTCCCAGTAACAGCTGTCGCCATATGTCAATGGAGTTGAAGATTGAACGATCAATTCTTGGTTGTTTGCTTAAAATCAACTTCCCCAATTTTCGCGGAGGCATCAATACGACAGTCATCGTCTCATCGGTCGCTGTTCAGAAAGAAGAGTGAAACATCGTCAGAAGTAATACAATGATTTATTATTGTAATATTTGTTTTCAGACCTTAGTTTGCTTAGTTCGCTTATTCCTTTTATATGTTGGTGTAACAATACAGAAATATCGAACGGCAGATCGGTGTTTTGGTTTTCTCGTCCGTTATAACTAAGCGTTTCTGAGAAATCTTCGAAGAAAAGCGTGGGCCCGAGCGTAGCAAGAGCTGGGCATTAACGGTTTATGAGACGTGATCGACAGTTTCTGACGATAGAAACAGATTTGGCGGATTCAAACAGTTGGTGAAAGTTTGGATAGTCACCGTTCATCTTTCCTGGTCCCGGTCAAGTCCTCTTTGAACAAGCAATATCTGGAACTTTTTTGGAATTGGGTTAAGTTCAACAATGCCTGGGTCAAAGAAGGGGCAGAGTGTCTTGGATGCAAACAGGGAAGTAAGTCATGGGGACTTGTCTGTTACTTGTAACGATGTGTCTGATGTTAAGCATGACATGGTTGATGTTACTGTTTCGCCGTTCAGGGATAATAGGAACATCAAACTCTCTAAGTTTGAACCACGGTGTTTCGATGGAAACCCGGCTGATTATTTACAATTTGTAAAGGAGTTTGAGATCATGTTGAGTAGTTTTCTATCAAGTGATGAATTGAAGTTAATGTATTTGATGAGATATTGCACTGGAGATGCTGCAAGAGCTATACAGTGTTGTAAGTTTATGAAGCCGAAAGAGGGCTACTACGAGGCTATGAGCATATTAAGTCAAAGGTTTGGAAGACCTTCGATGATTGCAGGGAAATTATTCGAGGCTGTTAAGGGTAATGGTGGTCAATTACAGGATGACTCTCTGGCACTCACTGAGTTTATAGATAATTTGCTAATTTACAAGAATGCAATGATTTCGATGAATCGCATGAGTGACCTAAACTCGAGTTTTATACTAGAAGTAATAGCGTGACGCCTACCTACTCGACTGCAAAGGAAGTGGGTGAAGATGAGCTCCCGTATGGAGGATGAGGGTATCGAGCCAAAGTTTGATGATATTCTGAAACTGGTGAAAGGTAGTGTCAATCAATCTATGAGCAAGTTCGCCAGTCTGTTAGATCTCACCCATAGAATAGAGCAGTCTGAGGGTAAAACGCACTCAATGATGACGAATAGGCCTCAGAGAGGGGGATATCGAGAAGACTCCATGATGCCTAGTAATGCATATAGACCTAGTGAGTGTAACAGGTTTCGTAGTACATCCTCAACAGATAAGTTACAAGCTTCAAGAGAGACACGGTTGTGTTTTACACGTTTTCAAGAGGTGCATACAAAGGTGAACTGTGAACCAGTGAGCAAGTTCAGTGATAAGCTAAATGTGAACTCCAGTTCTGACTCCGAATTGTGTGACGATAACGTTGTTGTGAAGAAGTCTGAAGTTGCAACTGGTAAGCCGATGCTGAATAGAGTGTCACAGAATAGAGTTACTGCTTCGGAGTGCAGTTCTGTCTCCAAAAGTTTACAAGGTATTACTAGTCAGAGTGTAGTTATAAAACCTTTTAGGATTTGCGAGGAGGAACCAAAATTGTCTACTTCTGTTATTAAAGAGTTTGAAAATGATAAAGTTGACGGTAAAGTGAATATTCGTGATAATGATCATGATACTTCACAGTTGTCTTTGGTTGATCATGATGAGATGAGGGATATGCCTACTACTGCTAAGTTGAACAAAGGTTCTGTACAACTTGAACGTGAAGTAGAAATAAATGCAGATTCAGTTGCAGAAGGCATACATACTTGTGAGACTGTCAGTGTGGTTGATCAGCATGTAGCCCACCTATCATCAGATGCCAGTGCTAAGCCTGAGCTGATAGTAAAGGACGGCAGTGGTGGTGGTCTTGCAGGTAGACAACTTTCTGAAAGTCGAGCAACAACAGCTTTTGATCCACCGCTAAGTTCATCACCTTGTGTCACTCAGTCGTCGTTGGTGCTGTCATCCACAATGAAACAGACACCCATCATCTCAAGTATCTTGTGCAATGACTATGGTAGTGTCAGTTCGTTTGAAAGGACGAATATCAATGGTCAGTTTAGTGTGGATAAGCCAAGTGTAAACGAGAGAGTAATTGTTAAATTGACGTGCACGAACAAAGGCATTTCTAGTTTCAAGTTACTATTTGAATGTTATTATCTTTGAGGTAAATTACTCTGTTTCTATACTTGGTTGATGAGATATGTCGTGTGTTTGTTGGTCATCTATATTCTACGATACAATTACATGAGCGTGTTATCGTTCAGATTTGAGGATATAGCTGATAGAGGGAAGTCAACAAATGAACTCTGCGACGATTTTCCAACCTAGAGCGTCAACCTGAGAAGGGTTGTAGGCGTACTGCTGTAAGTCCTACAGTTCTTCAAAGGGTAGCGCATCAATGAGCAGTCCAATGTGCTTGGTTTATGATCTTGTACATATGTTCATATTGTATATACTGAATTGATATCATTTATCATCTAGCTGTTGGTAATTCTGATTGTGTCCGGACGACTTCCACTTGGATCATCAACCTGAGAAGGAATGTAGGCGTACTGCTGTAAGTCCTACAGTTCTTCAAGGGTAGTTTGTCGTGTCAGAATCCACAACATTTGATGTGTTGATTGTACATATGTATGTGTTAAAAAATTGTGTGAGTTCCAATTATTGTAATTGTTGGTTAATCTTGTTTGTGTCCGGACATTCCACAACTTACAATCGTCAACCTCTCAAGGGTTGTAGGCGTACTGGTGTAAGTCCTGCGATTCTTCAAAATAATTCCACCAAGACATGATCCGCGAGGTTATTTGTACTGTTTGTGTATACGTGTTGTGTGTCTTCGCAATTTGTGATTTTGGATCAGGTGTGTTTACTCGTTGTTTTCGTGCCTTGTTTTTATTGCATAATTTTGTTAAAATTTTCGTCGTGATTACTTCTGAAGTTGTGGCCACTCTTCTACATCCGTGAATGAATTGATTGATGTTAAGGACGGCAGATGGGTCGTATACGCCGGAGAGGCTAGGCTATTGCTGAGAATGAAATGCACACGGAGATAATTGTTAGCTGTGGTCCCGCACGCCGGGGAGAAAGAGTGTAAACGACTGAGGCTCGCATGCGTCACCGCTACTAGAACTGAGGCAGAATGAGTGACAAGCAATTTCAGTGGTAATTGGTAGTGAGTAGATAAGAGGATGTGCGTATAGTATCGTAAGGTGGTGCTATGGTCACTTTGCATTCTGCGAGAGTCATTCTAGCAAGTGGCGATTGTGTTGCAAGATGTCAAGAGGAGGTCTCTGTCTGGAGGCGCAGGTCGTCATCGATGTGTGAGATTGTGCTGTGGGTATGCTTGTGGTGTGTTGGCTTTTCTGTTTGGTTTCCATTTCAGCTCTGTCCGTGTGACTCAGGTTCTCGCAATGGCATCCAAGTCGACGTGCATTGGTCGTGAAAGAAAAAAGGGTTGGATCCCTTTTTGGCCGGGGAGTGTCAATGGAGTTGAAGATTGAACGATCAATTCTTAATTGTTTGCTTAAAATCAACTTCCCCAATTTTCGCGGAGGCATCAATACGACAGTCATCGTCTCATCGGTCGCTGTTCAGAAAGAAGAGTGAAACATCGTCAGAAGTAATACAATGATTTATTATTGTAATATTTGTTTTCAGACCTTAGTTTGCTTAGTTCGCTTATTCCTTTTATATGTTGGTGTAACAATACAGAAATATCGAACGGCAGATCGGTGTTTTGGTTTTTGCGTCCGTTATAACTAAGCGTTTCTGAGAAATCTTCGAAGAACAGCGTGGGCCCGAGCGTAGCAAGAGCTGGGCATTAACGGTTTATGAGACGTGATTGACACCATCACTGTCTGGCTGAGACGTTTCCCTGTGCCTGGTTGGCTTCGCTAAAGCTGCACGGTTTTACACATTTTAGGGCACGACGTCCAAACTTCCAGTGATACCAGCATATATTACTATCCCGAGAAGACGTGTGAGAACGCTGTCGTGAGGAGGATCATCGTCGTGATGGTGACCTTCTTTGTGAACTCCATCTCCGGACTCTTCGATCAGACCTATTAGTTTTCAACTTGTCAATCCCCGCCGCTAAATCTGCAATGGCGGCGAGTATCGGTGTGTCTGCCGTGGGTGTGGAATGACACTGTGTGGCACCATCAGATGCTATGTGACTTTCGGTGTTATCAGATAAAACATCCATAATACTGTCTGCCATGTCACTTAGTTGGTCTAAGTCATACGACTTTCCTGAGATGATTAAAATTTGCTGGACATTTCTAGGTAAACGTTGCAACCACATCTGTTTCAGCACTACCTCGTCTACTTTATGGTGTCCGATTAACTGACGCATGTGCCTGAGGGTGGAGTTAGCTGATCAGTAGTTATGGTGGTGGTCACTAAGGTGAATCGCCCCATTCTGCAGGAACAGCAATATACAAATTAAAGGCTCGAGATATTTCTGATTTTTATGAGGGCTTAGATCTTTATCTTGAAAAAGATAATAGTGAACGCCTTGACAGATAATGCTTCTACCTTTAAATATATACCATTCGCTCAGCCTATTGTTGAGATGCGACCACGTGGGATCTGCACAGATTTATGGGGCATCTTATGAATTAACTTGCTATCCATTGTCAGATCTTTAAATACCACTTCACAATATCTTGTCTCACTTATTTTCTAATAACGTCTTTACTTGATTTTCATTATATTCCATTAAACCTAACATTTTATAGCTCTTTATGAATTTGATTCGACTTATTCTATTCCTATTCTCTGGAGGGTACGGTTGTGCACCAAATAGAAAAAAAGACATGAAATAAAGACAACTGGCTTGAAAATAATTGTATTAAAGCCAAAAGTGAACGCATGATAGTATAAAATATATTGGTTTCATTATACATTGCAAATGAACGTTGTCGGCCTAAGGATTAATTACTTCCCCATTCTGTTTTCTATATAAATGTGTTTATTAATGATATATTTCACTCACTTAATCTATTACACTTTAATGTTACACCACAGCACTTTAATTTTTCTAAAACAGCTTCCAATTCCTTGTAAACGTTGTACTTACCTCAATATTGGTTGATTATCGTATGCCTACAACCACGGGATGAAAACGAAACGAAGTCGATTTTCCCGCTCAACCTGGAGGACAATTGTACAATTCAATAACTATACAGCCTAGTTCAGACAATGTGTATTTATATATATATCAAATATTTAACTGTTGAAACATTATTAACTTGTAGACAATTTAAGATTTGACATTATATCATCCTTGATCGTGCCTGTAAAAATGGCATGCATTTTCATGTAAATTTATGTTTATATGAAAATAAATTATTATTATTATTATAACAGCTGGGATGGTTTACGTGGACCTAGTTCACAGCCTGTGAGCAATTGTTGGATTCTTTTCTCATCTGACAAACTGGTGCGTTGTATGAGGAGGGCTTTAAGTTTATCAAATTGGTTTTCCGTCGGGGGATTTTCGATGAAATCGCTGATTTCTGTCAATACTGACGGAGGGAGTTCTGCCAGCACTACACCATATTTGGCTATCTGGGACTTAATGCCCCGTGCTTCTAGCAACGGCTCAATTACCGCACACCAAATCCTTGGTTCTGCGAAACCGTATTGGGGTGAACGAAAATCAGTGATGGCATTTATTGTGGCATTTGTCTCGCTATTAGTTGTCTGCTCGTTTGATGTACCGGACTGAGGTGACGACATTACAAATATGAGGTTATTGGTGCAAAATAGGATACAAATATAAACCACACACAAAATCACAATGAATATACAAAATAGCAAAAATAAGAATATCAATATGTTAAAATAGTCCGTGTTCTTATCGGGCTCACCAATCAATTTGTAGGGGACTAATATTAGCGTTCACTAATATTACAAATATGAGAAATATAAGCCAAGTCAATGAAATGTTAAATAGCAATATATTACCAAAAATGCAGTGACGAGTTATAGCAACAAAAAGGATTACTTGGATAGAAAGTTTAAGTCCTCTGCTACAAATTATTTATATAACCCACGGGTACGTTAATTGTTTGGGTTGCGTATGTTGTAGTTGCTGTGTTCCGATTGTAGAAACGTCTTCGGTTGAGAGCAGTAGGCTCCTACAATAAATCCGAAGTATACAACACGGTGTGAGTGGAGCAAGTAAGCAGAAGTGACCAGGGAGAAGGTGAAGTCTCCAACAGCAAAGTGTATTTTCAATTCTGTACGGAAGTTAAGTATATTTCAACAAGAAGCGTTTTAAACAAAAATTATGTACAATACCTCTAATTTCTACAAATAACCATACTTTGTGCGAGCGAAGAGTGTGAATGAAAAGAGTAAATTTCAGCTTTATTAAAACCCTGGTGAGTTGAGATAGAGTAGGGCATAATAGTAATTCGATAGAAGAATTGTCGTGAAGTATATAAGTGACATTTCAGAGAGAAGTGGCTTGAAGGATTAGAGTTTGTTGAATGTGCTGACTTATAAGATATCTGGCGAACTTGTGTATGGTCCATGAGGTAGCATCTTGACAAGAAACTGAGCAGGCTTGCCAAAGTTAGGAGTAAATGCATTTTTTATAATTTAGATCCGTGCAGTCATTATTGTTTTAGTTGTTTTGAAGTTAATTTTTTATATTGAGGATCTTAACACTTGTTTAATTCTCGAGCTATCAAAAAAATGCATGTTGCTGTCCAACAGATAGGAGTGACTCACATTGTGACCACTACCCAATCTACTGGTCAGTATGCGCCACTCTCCCTCCTTTTTTGACATTAAGCCCTGAGACCTTTTACAATGACTGCAGTTGTAATATTGGATTGCTTTGACCTCGTCCCAACCATACAGTAAGCTGCAGATTAACAGCTTTCATGACAAGTGCTTCCCATTAGGTCACAGGACACATCAATAACAGAGGACATTCTTGGCAGTATTATCATCATACTAGTGAACAAGTGGGTTACTACAAAAGACTAAGAAATTAAGTTTCCCTTAAGAGTTATGAAGTATAAAAATAGCTAATATTAGAGCAACTAAGTTATATTCTATTTGTCAGAATGATATGAATAGTGGAACAATTAGTGATAAAGTTATGTAAAGTGCCTCCGAGAAAAGCAACTGGTTAGCAGAACTTGTTATGGTAAATTTTCATGGCCGATTTTATATGGTGTACTTTACACATTGCAAAGTGACTCATCAACTATATAATGGAAAAATTCTACATAGCTTTAACATTATGAATTTTAGAGAATTATATGAAAATGGGTAACTATTGAGTAAAGATAGTCATTTCAACTCAAAAATAGTGCAGTGTATTATACTAATAATATGAGTATATATGTAAAGTATTAGAATATATGGTTACTAATGTAATTGTTTTTGTAAATAATTATAATGACCCAACTTATTGAAGATTACAGTGAAGAGAAAATCAGTGAGTTAGTTAAACGGTTACTGCGCAGTTAGCAGTTAAATCGTCTTAAAAAGTAAAAGGTATAAAATTTTCGAGTACTGAAGTAAATTAAGTCATAATCTACTGAGTATAGTGTAGGGAATAGTAGTAGGATTAGGGATAAGAGCAGGTTGAATGAACTTAAGGAAAATGGGTGGGCTTATTATTGCTTAGTTTCCATGACCATTATTCATATGACATTACAAAGTATCAGTTTCCTTATATTGTGGAAAAGCTATCACAACTATTTGGGATTATACATCCAGGATAATTATAGATAGTCTTGTGAATTTATAAACTCATAAGTTCGCTTGAGTGTAGTGAGTGATGAAAAGTCACTACATCTGTAGAATTGCCTAACATGCTTACGCGGGCGGTTTCGAGGATGGAGTCGGACTGTTTCAGCCTTGTTTTCACAGGTCTTGCTGGAGCGATGAAGTCATGTGCAAATCCTAGGTTCTCATACAGTAGGTTGTTTGTCTCTATAGCCAAGCCGCATGTAAAGTATGGCTCCCAGCCGAGAGTGTGTTGGTAGGCTTTCACGTCATCCCACTGAGCGTGTCTTTCACCCCTGAGTAACACTCCCTGAACTCATGCTGGTGTAAATATTGAGTGTACCTAATACTACTCTGTGGTCGCTGACAGGAAACTCTTTACCTACTCGAATGGTAGTGGGGATAATACCATTAGTGAAAACTAGATCTAAAATTTTAGATATCCTGGTAGGATGGTTTAAGTGTTGTTGCTAGTCTCTTGTTTCTATTATGTTCAAAGATTCATGATACCATTTTGGTGGGCGAAGTGGTTGCCGGACTAAATCAGGCATATTAAAGTCCCCACACATAATTTTAGCCGTGTGAGATAGTGAAGTGGCGTAAGCGAACATGTTAGCAAGCTTCATATCGCCTTCAACAGTTGAGCATGGGGGATGATAGATGCAACCTATGAGATAGGAATTGGAGTGAGACAGCCTGAGAATAGCCCAGACTGAATCGTTATCCGTGATGAGCTCTGGTAGAAGCACTGTGTGGCCTTAATATCAAACCTGATACACATAGCACATCCTCCTCCTCTGCCTTGGTTCCTGTCACCCCTGAATAGGTAGTGGTTATCAGTAGAGACATTCTTATCGCAAATCTGAGGAGTGCACCATGTTTCAGTAATCATTATGAGAGACGGGTTGCAAATTAAGGATGACGTAGGGAAGCCAAACATTTTGTTGAGTAAGGAGCGAGCATTGATGAGACAGAATGAGAGTTACGGATGACGGTGAAATCGCATATATCTTCAAAAAAGTTATTCTCAAGATTTATGGCGTCTGTAGGAGATTGTTTGACGGATCCTGACTGAGACAAGCGCAACTTACTGGCAGTGCTGGTAAAGTGCATTACACCAGTATCAGCACAGAGAGAAGTGCTATCGTTGGCTACCTTGCTGGGTGTGAGGTGATCATAATACCGTGACTGCAATGCATCGCCCTCCCTTCCGATGATAAGTGGCTTGATAGTATGTGTACTATTTGCGTCAATATTGCGGCTGAAATTTCGTGTTGGCTGAGAAAATTTAGATTGGATGAAGGGGAGGTAGGTATTTCTTGTGAACGGTATTCCGGAGTAAAGTTACGTGCATCGTAGTTATGACTTATATTTTGTATGTTTAAGTTATTTTTGTAAATATCAGTCCATCGATGACCTTGAGTAGTTTATATCCAGTGGCTATTGGAGATGTGATGAATCAGAGGGCCACCTTTAGAAAACAAGCCTAACCCACTTGTTGTAGAGGTTCCTGGATCACACTTTCGTCTATATGAGCCATAGATAGGAGAGTTGTGTCGATGTAGATGTATGTCTGCCTGTAGGGTTTTGACTTAGTTTTAGGATACCCAGAGAGGTAGCGTCTGTGTTTATCGGATGAAGATTTGTTCGATGTTGGATGAATCGGCGGGTTACCTCTCATTTCATTGACGTCATATTTATGGCAGTATGAAAACTTATTCAGCCCCGCTGAGTTAATGCTTGGATTGGAGTTGCTTCAGTTTGCTGCTGAGAAACTTGTCAATGACAGGTTTGAGTACAGGAATCCTGGATGGTAGGGTCAGGTTACTTTGTTTTGGATGCACATCAGTCTGCGTGCTGCTCAAGGACGTTATATTTAATGTTACATGCTCGAGCTTAGCCTTTTGCCTAAAATTCGTAGTGGTATTAGCAGCTGATGGTGATGATGTGTCTAGCTAGCATAACTGAAGATGCAAGTCTATGTCCACAGTTGCTTCACTGTTGGGTCTGTTAGGAAAAGCTTTATTATTTAAGGGTATTTCATTTTCATGCTTGTCTGGAGCATTAGGTTTACTTAAATGTAAGGCAAGAGAGTCTTTTGTAGGAAATTCTGCAGTTAGGTATGTATTTGCGACACTTGATACACTTACACGGCTACATCTTTGACATGGCGTTAGGTCATGAGTAAATTAAACGTTACCATAAGGTGTAGATGAACTAATCAGCTTGTTAGACAACTGGAATTTCCTAGCATCATTAGGACTACTGAATTTAAACAGCATAGGACAAGTACACTTTCCTGACTTTTTCCTGAGTCTGATTAGGCGACAATTCGCTGATGGCATGCCACACCCTTGGAAACATGCCACTTTGATTTTGTCCAGAGGCGTCCGATCTGGCAGATTGTATGCGATAACGTTGTAGGAAGACATGATTCGTTTAGTCAATTCATTCGATATGAAGTCTAAAACATACTCAGACTTCAGCAGACTTTACGGTTTGGTATCGTGAGTTGGGTTATAAAGAAGCGGTGACGGCTTGATTGTATTTATATCCTCATTGAATTCCTTCACAGAGATTCCTAGAGAAATAGGGTCCAACTTATTTTGCTTAGCAGTTGCGTATATCTCTGATAACAAGTCGGGTACAATGACTTCGGGGATATTTTGGGGGCTTCGTGGAACGTGTAGTGATGTACGTATCTTCTTAGCTGAGTGACCTAAACTATTCTTACGTATAGAAGGTATTCTTTCATCACGTTGTGCCATTGTTGCACACTGATCAGTATGGTTTAAAGTAGAAGCTGAGCTAAATCGAAAACAGTTATATGGACAATTAGTATATCGAGTGGATATACAGACTGAAAACTACTATGGGTACGGTACGAAATTTTATCGCTTATAAATAAACAATAAGCCGATAAAACATAACATAAGCTTTATTCCAAATCAGTACTTGTGATACAGAATGGAATTCTCAGCATTTTACTACAATATTGTATCCAGTTTTTTACATTAACAATAAATAAAGTTCTACATAGATTAAAGTTATCTCAACAACATATTAGTATGTCGGTAGCAAAGCCAAAAGCATTAAACCGAAAAATACAGGACATATAGAAACCAATCAATCTGAAAATTGATCCTGATTTATAAACCACAAAATAATTAACTTCTCTATAGTTTCCTTTTGAGGAGGATGAGCCATGAGAAAGAGTGAATCCAAACATGAAAACTCGCGGTGATATATCTGCGTAATTGGTAGCTGGGGTAGCAGCCAATATAAGTTTAAGGTGAGGAGTGGTATAACATCCACTACAATATTACAGAAATTGGCAAAAAATGTATCAAAGTTATGAGGAAAGACTGAAACGCCGTATAAGAATCGTGCGGTGCAGTTTTAAGGATGGTACGAAGTATACTAACGCAAGATCTAATTCCAACAACTTCCATAGTATTCGTTCCACGTAGACCAAAGGCAAAGCAAAACACCAGAGTTGATCGTCCAAATTACGAGATATATTTCGGGACCAAATAGGAGTGCGAGAGGGTGACCTAGCTGGCTAGGGATCGTGCACGAACGTGACACGACGGAGTATCAAATGGGGTGGATGCTTGACCGAAAGCCTTCAGCTAAACGAATCGACTTGACCAGTGAGGGTCAGCATCTAATGCTCAGTGATGAGTGCTGTGGTCAATAATTTCGGGGAATTATTTACCTCCACTGCTCACTCACTCCCTAGTGGGGTTGTGAGGACCCTAAGATGGAACCAGCCGGAAGAAAGAAAAAACTTGATAGTTACCCATCGGCAGAAAACTCTTCCGAGCGGTTCGGGGGAGTGCCTACTGGTCGTCTACCCATGCTAATAGGGTGTCCGTACATCGCTTCGTTGATGTTTGTCCATTAGATCTCGTGCTTCGTTTGCTTCTTGTCCAGTGCCCGTCGCACCTGGAAAAGAAAACAAGAATGCTAACAACCTTGTTGAGGATGATGTACGAAAAATAACGTTTGAAAAATGATATGCATCTACCATACAGTAAAATAACGAGAAAAATAGAACATCGAAAGAAAGTGTGTATCTAATTATTTTAGTAGATGTAACATGCACGGTTATAGAAAAGTTCTTTACTTGTATTGCGGAATGCAATATAAAAAATTGATGTATCTGAAAAAAAGTAACAACTACCACAAACGAATAAGAGTTAGGTGGGTAGCATCACTTACTCATGTCATATAAGTGCGAAGATGTTCTGAGAATCTCACATTTCGTCCAAAACGCGTTTCCTTTGAGGGCTCGATAAAAAAATTGGTGGCTTTCGCCGTGCTAGTGATTTCTTCAAGTACTAACAAATATTCGGTTATTTGTGTATTGATAGGAATGCTAAGCTCTGGGCTAATAGGATTGACTTCTAAGTAGGCTGGTTTCAGACGGTCGATGCTAACGGTGTCTTCGCAGAATTTTTTGTCCAAGACAAAGAATTTATCCATACGTTTAATGACTTTATATGGCCCATCGTATGGGGGTTCCAGATGTCGACTCACAGAGTCACGACGAACAAATACATGTGAAGAAGTTTTCAAAAACGGGTGAACAAAGACATCAATGGACTGTGGACGAAGGGGAGCAGGTTTAACTGAACGCATTGCGTTTGTAGGTCTACTGATGTATGAAGTGTGATCTACCACCAATGGGAAGCTCGAGGGAGAAGCAAACTCACCTGGCAGTCGTAGTGCTGTGCCATATGCTAGCTCGGCGGTAGTACAACCAGCATCAGTTTCCCAGGCGTCTCGTATCCCTAGGAGAACTAACGGAAGGTATTCAGTCCAATGTGCATTGTTTGTAGCTGACAGATCAGCCTTCACCTGTCTGTGTAGACGGTCTACCATGCCATTAGCTTGAGAATGGTAGGCTGTTGTTCTAAAACGCATGCAACCTATGATTTTAGTCAAGGTGAAGAATAAGCCACTTTCGAATTGCCGCCCTGGATCATTTGTTATGGAAGATGGGCATCCAAAGTTTGTGAATACTTACCTGAAGTTGAGTTCAGAGAGTACGTCAGAGGTTTGTGGTCAGTGAAATTTATGAATTCACGACCTTCCACTGGATGTCGAAAATGACGTATAGCACAGTACATAGCCGGATGTTCTCTGCCGAATGTGCTGTACTTCGTTTCCGATAATTGAAGGCGCCTCGAGAAAAAGGGTAGTGGCTGCCACTCTCTGTTAACTAGTTGTTGTAGAACTGAGCCGACTGGAGTATCTGACGCATCAGCGGAGATACTTAACGATGCCGTTGGATCCTGATACATCAGAAGTGTGGCAATCGCATAGCCTTCTTAACATGAGTGAAAGAATTTCGAGCAGACGCGTCAAGATCGATGGAATTGTTATTCCCTCGAAGAGGGTCTGTTAATGGGTTAATCAGAGAGGCAAAGTTGGGAATAAACCGTCGATAATAAATAACCAAGCCGTTAAAAGTGCGCATACTTTTCACTGCCTGTGGCTCTAGAAAGTTCAATATCGCCTCAACTTCACTAGCCAGTGGGCGAATGCCCTTGCAGTCAGCGGTGTGGCCCAGGAAGTCCAGTGAGTCAACGCCTATCTGACACTTTTGAATATTGATGGTAACACCATGTTGGCGTAACCTTTCAAATGCCAAGTCCAAATGTCTAAGGTGAGTATCCTTGTCTGGACTGGCAATGAGGCAGTTGTCTAACTATGCGTATGCAAAGTCGATACTGCGAAATCCTTCGTCGATGAAGCGTTGGAATGTTTGGGCTGCATTCTGGAGACCGAATGGCATACGTAGAAATCCAAAATGTCCGAAATACGTAATGATAGCCGTTTTCGGAATATCTTCTGGTGCCATTGGAATTTAGTTATACTGTTGTGACCCATTTTATTACTCATCTTTGTAGTATACATTCACTATGTAACTGGAATTTGATTTGTCTGTCACTCTAAATACTGAATGTTAACAACTGATACTTTTGTACTCGTTCAACTTTGGAATTTTGACTACTGCAACAATACACGTTTGTACAACTTCTCAAGTGCCTTTTGATTTACGTTGTGGACGTCAAGCAAACACAACGTTAGGACACAATAATAAACGAGAAGAAGTACTAGGATATACTTGTACGAAAGTTTGGGCAAAGAGAGTACTACACTACGCTTTGACCATGTTGTCAGTGACGTCTCATAAACCGTCAATGCCCAGCTCTTGCTACGCTCGGGCCCACGCTGTTCCTTGCAGTTTTTCAGAAACGCTTAGTAATAACGGACGAAAAAACCAAAAGACCGGTTGGTGACTCGAGAATTCTTTATTTTTACACCAACATATAAAAATAATGTTTTTACTAGGGTCTGTGAACAAATATTACAATAATGAATCACAATATTACTTCTGACAGTTGTCTACTGACTTGTAGGGGACTAATATTAGGGTTCACTAACATTCCAAGTATAAAAGTAATAATCCAAGTCAGTGGAGTGTTAAATCACAATATATTACCAAAAATACAGTGACGAGTTATAGCAACAAAAAGGATTACTTGGTTATAAAGTGTAAGTCCTCGGCTACAAATTAATTATATAATCCACAGGCACGTTAATTGTTTGGACTGCGTCTGCTGTAGCTGCTGTGTTCCGGTTGTAGAAATGTCTTCGGTTGAGAGTAGTAGGCTCCTACAATAAATCCGAAGTATACAACACGGTGTGAGTGGAGCAAGTAAGCAGAAGTGACCAGGGAGAAGACGAAGTCTCCAACAGCAGAGTGTATTTTTCAATTGTACACGGAAGTTATGTATATTTCAACAAGAAGCGATTTAAACAAAAATTATGTACAATATCTCGAATTTATACAAGTAACCAAAAAGTGTACAATCACATTGTTACGTACTCAACACGGCTCCCCCCCTAGAGGTCCGGAGAGACAACCGGAAAATGATACGTAAAACTATGAAGTAAATAATAATAGTAATAGCAACTTTTGGATAAAAATAGGGATATATTACAACATGCATAAACGCGAGAAGGTATGTGAATCATGTAAAGTCTGAAAGCATATACAATGAGTTCAGCAATAAAAATTGAAATAGAAAGTCATGTCACTTAAATTTGCACTAACCATGAACACAGATTTTTAATGTATAAAGAAAAATATGTAAATACACAGTAATTAAGGAGGGGAAAGAAACATTAAAAAAATATGGATTAAAGATCAATAGTTTTTGGAAAGGACAATACCTGTTTTTTAGGTGAGGTACATATAAATAAATAATAGTGATAGTAACATCAAAGTTTACGACGAAATACTAACGGTCATGATGATAATGTCTAAACGAAAAAGATAATAATAATTTTCAATTATTTTTCTTTTGTTAGTCCTCAAAATGAACGTAGCGAGCCGGTTTACTGATTTGCCGACCACTACGTGTGTGATATGGAGGGAGGATAAGACTTGGTGCCGGTGGAGTGGAGTCGGATGTTTGATTATTTGATTGCGCAGCTGCCGATGTAGATTCGAAGTCGTTGTCGGTGTATGCGGGTTTGATTCGATCAATTGAAACAGTCTCTCGTCTTCCATTCTTGTTCACTGTAAAGTGTTTGTCTGAACGTTTAATAACTTGAAAGGGTCCTTCGTATGGAGGTTGCAATCCTTTTCTGATGGCGTCGACTCGAATGAAGACGAATTTGCAAGTTTGTAGATGTTTGTTGATCTGATCTCTTCGGGGAGATTGTCGAGGTGCTGTTGGTTGAAGTTGAAGCATTTGTCTAGTTAATCGGTTAGTGAAGTCGGCAATGTTCACGTCTGTGGAATCGGCTGAGGGGACTAGCTGTCCAGGCAAGGTTAGGTTGGTGCCATAGACAAGTTGAGCCGGTGTACATCCTAAATCTTCTTTGATAGTAGAACGGATACCAAGTAAAATCAAAGGTAAGTATTCACTCCACTTAGATGTATCATTCTGCGCCATCAGGGAGCTTTTCAGTTGTCTGTGGAATCTTTCCACTAGACCATTCGCTGCCGGATGATAGGCTGTTGTGGAGATATGTTTCACTCCCAGAAGTCTCGTCAGTTCGCGAAAGAGTGTCGATTGGAATTGAGGACCGCGGTCGGATGTAATAGTAGTTGGTACACCGTAGTTTGACACCCAACGGTCGAGAAAAACTAAAGCAACGTTTTCAGCAGATATGTCGTTTAAGGGGCATGCAATAGCCCAACGAGTAAATCTATCAATCGCTGTCAGGATATGTGTATATCCCCTTGATGTTGGCAATGGTCCCACGATATCTATATGGATATGCTGAAATCTCCTTTCGGGTAATTTAAACGTCTTCGGGGTTGTAATAGTGTGGCGGTGTACTTTGGAGCATTGGCATTGGATACATTCTCGTGCCCATCTCCGAATGTCAGAGTTCATTTTAGGCCACACGAAGCGTTCGCTGATCAGTCTGACCGTGGCGCGTACTCCAGGGTGAGAAAGCGAATGTAAATGTTCGAACAATGCTTTTCGGCAACTGAGAGGGACAAATGGACGATTAGTGCCGGTAGATACATCGCAGACTATGGTTGCATCTGATAAGGGGATAGGCACATCTTTGAGCTGTAAGGAAGAGTTTCTGCGGCAGGTTTGGAGTTCAACGTCATCTCTTTGTAATTGAGCCATACGATCAAGACTGATGTCTACCGACGTTTGAAGCTGGTTAATGTCACTTCTTGAAAGAGAATCGGCTACCACGTTCGCATCTCCTTTGATGTACTGGATGTCGGTTGAGAATTGGGAGATATAATCCAACTGTCTGGCTTCTCTAGGGGAGTGTTTATCGAGTGAAGTAGTGAAAGCATGACACAGGGGCTTGTGGTCAGTAAAAATAGTGAAATGCCGGCCCTGTAGTAAGTAACTGAAATGTTTAACTGCTAGGTAGATGGCTAACAGTTCTCTGCCAAAGGTACTGTAACGAGTTTGCGCAGGTTCCAATTTCTTGGAGAAGAAAGCAAGTGGAGTGATGTCATTATTGAACTTTTGTTGTAAAACTGCTCCCACTGCTACCTGCGATGCATCTGTACATAAAATAAGTGAAGCTTCTGGGTTGATATGAGATAACATTACAACGTTGGATAAGGCATCTTTTGCATTATTAAATGCTGCTTTTGCTTCTTCAGACCACTGAAATTTCTTCGAATTGCATCTAAGTAGGTCGGTCAGTGGCTGAACTATGGAGGCACATGATGGAATAAAACGTCGGTAGAAGTTGAACATCCCGAGAAAACGTCTAAGTTTCTTTAAGGAATCAGGTTCGGGAAAGTTCTTAATAGTTTCTATCTTATCTTCGGTAGGTCTGATGCCTTCGGCAGTTATTCGATGTCCTAAGAATTCAATGGAAGGGGAACCAAAAATACATTTCTTTGGATTGATAACAACTCCAAATTGTTCAAACCTTTGAAATAACAAGCTTAAGTGTTGCATATGTTCTTCCATCGATGAGCTGGCGATTAAGACATCGTCGATATATACAAAGACGAAATCAAGACCTTGGGTAACTTGGTCCATAAAACGCTGAAATGTTTGAGCAGCATTCTTTAGTCCGAAAGGCATTCTCAAGAATTCGAATAATCCAAAAGGCGTGATAATTGCTGTTTTTGCAATGTCTTCTGGAGCGACTGGTATTTGATGATATGCCCTGACCAAGTCAACTTTAGTAAAAATGGTCTTTCCATGTAAGGTCAAGGAGAAATCGTGGAGATGAGGTATAGGATAACGATCTGGGACCGTAGCGTTATTCAAAGCGCGATAATCTCCACATGGCCGCCAGTCATGATTAGTTTTAGGTACCATGTGCAGAGGTGAAGACCATGGGCTGTTAGATGGTCGTATGATACCTAGCTGCATCATATGTTCAAATTCCGACTTAGCTGCTGCTAGTTTATCGGGTGGTAACCGTCGTGGACGTGCCTTCACAGGTTGTCCTGTTGTGATGATCTTATGCGTAACTGTATGAGATATATCTTCAACATTGTATGATGGTTTAAGGATTTTAGGAAATCGTTGCAATAAAGCAGAGAACATTTCACTCTCCGGCTTTTCTATACAGATGCTATGAACAGAGTAGTCACATGTAATACCGTGGATCTTGAGTTGGGTGCAATTGTCAACCAGTTTTTTCTTGCTGATATCAACCAACAGATTGAAGTGACTTAGGAAGTCTGCACCTAGTATAGCGTGACGTACGTCAGCTACTATGAAGATCCATGTGAAACGTCGGCGTAGTCCTAGGTTTAAAATCATTGACTGTTCGCCATACGTCTGTATGTTGGTTTGGTTGGCAGCACGAAGTGAAAGTTTACCAGGTATTTTGGCTGATCGCCTGGATAGTGAGGGGGGAATAACACTGACTTCGGCGCCTGTATCTACCAGGAATAATGTGCCGGTAGTCAAATCCCTCACATAGAAAAGGCGACTGGGGTGATTGCCAGTAACAGCTGTCGCCATCACTGTCTGGCTGAGGCGTTTCCCTGAGCCTGGTTGGCTTCGCTAAAGCTGCACGGTTTTACACATTTCAGGGCATGACGTCCAAACTTCCAGTGATACCAGCATATATTGCTATCCCGAGAAGACGTGTAAGAACGCTGTCGTGAGAAGGATCGTCGTCGTGATGGTGACCTTCTCTGTGAGCTCCGCCTCCGGACTTGTCGATCCGACCTATTAGTCTCCAACTTGTCAATCCTTGCCGCTAAGTCTGCAATGGCGGCGAGTATCGGTGTGTCTGCCGTGGGTGTGGAATGACACGGTGTGGCACTATCAGATGCTACGTGACTTATGGTGTTATCAGATAAAACATCCATAATACTATCTGCCATGTCACTTAGTTGGTCTAAGTCATACGACTTTCCTGAGATGATTAAAATTTGCTGGACATTTCTAGGTAAACGTTGCAACCACATCTGTTTCAGCACTACCTCGTCTACTTTATGATTTCCGATTAACTGGCGCATGTGCCTGAGCAGCTGGGATGGTTTACGTGGGCCTAGATCACAGCCTGTGAGCAATTGTTGGATTCTTTTCTCATCCGACAAACTGGTACGTTGTATGAGGAGGGCTTTAAGTTTATCAAATTGGTTTTCCGTCGGAGGATCTTCGATGAAATCGCTGATTTCTGTCAATACTGACGGAGGGAGTTCTGCCAGCACCATACCATATTTGGCTATTTGGGACTTAATGCCCCGTGCTTCTAGCAACGGTTCAATTACCGCAAACCAAATCCTTGGTTCCGCGAAACCGTATTGGGGTAAACGAAAATCAGTGATGGCATTTATTGTGGCATTTGTCTCGCTATTAGTTGTCTGCTCGTTTGATGTACCGGACCGAGGTGATGACATTATAAATATGGGGTTATTGGTACAAATTAGGATACAAATATAAACCACACACAAAATCACAATGAATATACAAAATAGCAAAAATAAGAATATGAATATGCCAAAATAATCCGTGTTCTTATCGGGCTCACCAATTAATTTGTAGGGGACTAATATTAGAGTTCACTAACATTCCAAGTATAAAAGTAATAATCCAAGTCAGTGGAGTGTTAAATCACAATATATTACCAAAAATACAGTGACGAGTTATAGCAACAAAAAGGATTACTTGGTTATAAAGTGTAAGTCCTCGGCTACAAATTAATTATATAATCCACAGGCACGTTAATTGTTTGGACTGCGTCTGCTGTAGCTGCTGTGTTCCGGTTGTAGAAATGTCTTCGGTTGAGAGTAGTAGGCTCCTACAATAAATCCGAAGTATACAACACGGTGTGAGTGGAGCAAGTAAGCAGAAGTGACCAGGGAGAAGGTGAAGTCTCCAACAGCAGAGTGTATTTTTCAATTGTGTACGGAAGTTATGTATATTTCAACAAGAAGCGATTTAAACAAAAATTATGTACAATATCTCGAATTTATACAAGTAACCAAAAAGTGTACAATCACATTGTTACGTACTCAACAGACTTCTTTCTGAACAGCGACCGATGAGACGATGACTGTCGTATTGATGCCTCCGCGAAAATTGGGGAAGTTGATTTTGAGCAAACAACCAAGAATTGATCGTTCAATCTTCAACTACATTGACAATCCCCGGCAAAAAGTGATCCATCCGTTTTTTCCTTAACGACCAATACACGTTGACTTGGATGCCATTGCGAGAACCTGGGTCACACGGAGAGAGCTGAAATGGAAACCAAACAGAAAAGCCAACACACCACAAGTATACTCACAGCACAGTCTCACACATCAATGACGACCTGCGCCTTCCAGTTAAAGGCATCCTCTTGCAACGCAATCGCCACTTGCTAGAATGACTCTTGCAGAATGCAACGTGACCATAGCACCACCTTACGATACTATACGCACATCCTCTTATCTACTCACTACCAGTTACCACTGCAATCGCTTGTCACTCAGTCTGCCCCAATTCTAGTAACGATGACGTATGCGAGCCTCAGTCGTTTACACTCTTTCTCCCCGGCGTGTGAGACCACAGCTAACAATCATCTCCGTGTGCATGTCATTCTCAGCAACAGCCTAGCCTCCCCTGCGTATACGACCCATCTGCTGTCCTTAACATCAATCAATTCATTCACGGATGTAGAAGAGTGGCCACAACTTCAGAAGTAATCACGACGAAAATTTTAACAAAATTACGTAATAACAACGAGGTACGAAAACAACATGTAAACACAATCGATCCAAAAACACCAATTGATAGGACACACCACACATATATACAAACAGTACAAACAAACTCGCAGATCGCGTCTCGATGGAATTCTTTTGAAGAATTGCAGGACTTACACCAGTACGCCTGCAACCCTTCTCAGGTTGACGATTGTAATTTGTGGAATGTCCGGACACAAACAAGATTAACCAACAATTACAATAATTGGAACTCACACAATTATTTAACACAAACAGAAGTAAAATCAACACATCAAATGTTGTGGATTCTGACACGACAAACTACCCTTGAAGAACCGTAGGACTTACAGCAGTACGCCTACATTCCTTCTCAGGTTGATGATCCAAGTGGAAGTCGTCCGGACACAATCAGAATTACCAACAGCTAGATGATAAATGATATCAATTCAGTATATACAATATGAACATATGTACAAAATCACACACCTAGCACATTGGACTGCTCATTGATGCGCTACCCTTTGAAGAACTGTAGGACTTACAGCAGTACGCCTACAACCCTTCTCAGGTTGACGCTCTAGGTTGGAAAATCGTCGCAGAGTTCATTTGCTAACTTCCTTCTATGAGCTATATCCTCAAATCTGAACGATAACACGCTCATGTAATTGTATCGTAGAATATAGATGACCAACAAACACACGACATATCTCATCAACCAAGTATAGAAACAGAGTAATTTACCTCAAAGATAATAACATTCAATTAGTAACTTGAAACTAGAAATGCCTTTGTTCGTGCAAGTCAATTTAACAATTACTCTCTCGTTTAAACCTGGCTTATTCTCACTAAACTGAGCAATGTCTTTCGTCTTTGCAAACGCACCAATACTATCACAGTCATTGCATAAGGCACGTGAGTTCATGGACGTCCATTTCATTGTGGATGAAAACACCAACGACGACTGAGTGACACAAGGTGATGAACTTAGCAGTGGATCAGAAGCTGTTGTGGTTCGGCTTTCAGATAATTGTCTAACTGCAAGACCACCACCACTGCTGTCTTTCACTACTAGTTCGGGTTTAGCACTATCATCTGATGATAGGTGGGCTACACGCTGATCAATTACACTGACTGTCTCACAAGTATGCACACCTTTTGGAACTGCATCTGCGTTCAATTCTACTTCACGTTGTAGTTGTACAGAACCTTTATTCAACTTAACGGTAGTAGGCATTCCCTCCATTTCATCATGATCAACCAAAGACAAAACTGCGATATCATGATCATTATCACAAATATTCAATTTACCGTCAAGTTCATCATTTTCAAACTCTTTAATAACAGAAGTAGACAATTTTGGTTCCTCCTCACAAATCCCCAAAGATTTTATACCTTTACTCTGACTAGTTTACTTTGTAAACTTTTGGAGACAGAACTGCACTCCGAAGCAGTAACTCTATTCTGTGACACTCTATTCAGCATCGGCTTACCAGTTGCAACTACAGACTTCTTCACCGCACCGTTATCGTCACACAATTCGGAGTCAGGCCTGGAGTTCACATTTAGCCTAACCCTGAACTTGCTCACTGGTTCACAGTTCACCTTTGTATGCACCTCTTGAAAACGTGTAAAACACAACCGTGTCTCTCTTGAAGCTTGTAACTTATCTGTTGAGGATGTACTACGAAACCTGTTACACTCACTAGGTCTATATGCATTACTAGGCATCATGGAGTCTTCTCGATATCCACCTCTCTGAGGCCTATTCGTCATGAATGATTGCATTTTGCTCTCAGACTGCTCTATTCTAGGGGTGAGATGTAATAGACTGGTGAACTTGCTCATAGATTGATTGACACTACCTTTTACCAGTTTCAGGATATCATCAAACTTTGGCTCGATACCCTCATCCTCCATACGGGAGCTTATCTTCACCCACTTCCTTTGCAGTCGAGTAGGTAGGCGTCACGCTATTACTTCTAGTATAAAACTCGAGTTTAGGTCACTCATGCGATTCTTCGAAATCATTGCATTCTTGTAAATTAGCAAATTATCTATAAACTCAGTGAGTGCCTGGGAGTCATCCTGTAATTGACCATCATTACCCTTAACAGCCTCGAATAATTTCCCTACAATCATCGAAGGTCTTCCAAACCTTTGACGTAATATGCTCATAGCCTCGTAGTAGCCCTCTTTCGGCTTCATAAACTTACAGCACTGTATAGCTCTTGCAGCATCTCCAGTGCAATATCTCATCAAATACATTAACTTCAATTCATCACTTGATAGAAAACTACTCAACATGATCTCAAACTCCTTTACAAATTGTAAATAATCAGCTGGGTTTCCATCGAAACACCGTGGTTCAAACTTAGGGAGTTTGATGTTCCTATTATCCCTGAACGGCGAAACAATAACATCAACCATGTCATGCTTAACATCAGACACATCGTTACAAGTAACAGACAAGTCACCATGACTTACTTTCCTGTTTGCATCCAAGACGCTCTGTCCCTTCTTTGACCCAGACATTGTTGAACTTGACCCAATTCCAAAAACGTTCCAGATATTGCTTGTTCAAAGAGGACTTGACCAGCACCAGGAAAGATGAACGGTGACTATCCAAACTGTTACCAACTGTCTGAATCCGCCAGAGTCTGTTTCTACCACCAGAAACTGTCAATCACGTCTCATAAACCGTCAATGCCCAGCTCTTGCTACGCTCGGGCCCACGCTGTTCCTTGCAGTTTTTCAGAAACGCTTAGTAATAACGGACGAAAAAACGAAAAGACCGGTTGGTGACTCGAGTATTCTTTATTTTTACACCAACATATAAAAATAATGTTTTTACTAGGGTCTGTGAACAAATATTACAATAATGAATCACAATATTACTTCTGACAGTTGTCTACTGACTTCTTTCTGAACAGCGACCGATGAGACGATGACTGTCGTATTGATGCCTCCGCGAAAATTGGGGAAGTTGATTTTAAGCAAACAACCAAGAATTGATCGTTCAATCTTCAACTGCATTGACACAAGTATATGTTCCAGAAGATTGCTGCGCCAGATAATGTTTCCGTCAATTGTATATTAGATAATGGAGAGCAATCAGGCGTCGTTTTGACGTTCACTCACCAGTAATCACTAGTGGGTCGCCAATCATTGCTATCCTTTTTCGGAACCGTATGAAGTGGGGATGCCCATGGGCTATTCGAAGGTCGAATGGTGTCAAGGGTAAACATATGGTCAAATTCATTCCTGGCGATTCTCAGTTTGTCAGGAGCCAGTTGTCGTGCTCTAGATGTCACGGGCTGTCCTGAGGTTATGATCTGGTGCATAACATTGCTAGTTATGCACGGTAGATTGTTGGACAGGGAATTAAGTCCCGGTTATTTGTCAACAATAGGTTGAAAAGTTGGATCAAGGATTGCCTTTATCTTAACGGGTGACAAACTGGGGCCTATGTATATGATGCCTTTGATAGACAGACTAGTAGTATTGTCAATCAGTCGTTTTCGGCGGACGTCTACGAGTAAATCATGATGATTACGTAGGTCCGTGCAAATGGTGGGCATTGTAACGTCAGCGAGAAGGAAAATCCACCGAATAGGTTTGCGTAAACCTACGTTCAGATAGACATATTTCCTACCAAAGGTTGTGATTGGTTTTTCATTTGCAGCCTGTAAGTTGAAAGTAGGTTCCTTCTGTCGATCTGCTGCTGTAGCAGGAAGGACGCTGACTTCGGCGCCTGTGTCGACCAAGTGAAGGGTCTGGCTGACCACATCACGAGTGTAAAGTAGGTGGCTAGTGCCACCGGCGACGGTTGCCGCTAACGCGTGCCGGCGGTATAGTTGCCCAAAGTTTTTGAGACATTGCCGAAATTACAAGGTTTTCGGCTACATTTTGCTTCCTGGCCATAGGTGTTATGATACCAACACCGGTCAAGGTTTTCATTGAACGCGGCTTGGATTTAGATCGACCACGTGAGTTTTGCCGCTGAGGGGAGTTCAGACGACGGCAGGAGGAATTGCAGGGTATGTTTGACCTGAGCAGCTGCTGGATGGAGTTGCATAACTCTATCATAGCAGTATCCTTACTCGAAGTCTGTTCGGTAACTTAGCATATTTCAGTAACTGGCCGTTTAGTTATTTCTAGAATTTTATCTGCAGAAACAGCTAAGTCGTCTATAATAATACCCTGGACTGTCATCAGCACAGCCTGTGGCAGTTTGGATAAGAAGAGTTCTCTGGAATGTCCTTCATCGAACTGATGTCGGCCAATAACTTCCCACATTCTTGATAGCACGCTGACGGCTGTCTAGTCACCTAACTTGACGTTGCGAAATAATCCGTCCAGACGCTGTCGATCCGTGAGAACGTTTCTCTTGAGGAGGGTTGCTTTAAGCAACTCGTATGAGTTACTTACCTCTGGGCTCGACATCTGAACATTAATTATTATTGTATTATTGTATCCTTTAGTTCCTAGAGGAACATAGGGCTTCAGCTGCGCACCTCCATTGACTTCGGTTTTCTGACAACTTTTTCACCCTGCTCCAGGTCTGTCCACATGCTTTCATCTCCTCCTCGCATGACCTCCTCCAAGTCACCCTTGGACGACCAACTCGCCGCCTCCCTTTCGGGTTCCACTCGAGGGCTTGTCTAGTGATGTCACTTGATGGTTTCCTCAGCGTATGGCCAATCCATCTCCATTTCTTTCTGCCTATTTGTTTCACAATCGGTTCCTGATTGGTTCGCTCCCAGAGATCCCTGTCGCTGATCTTTTCTGGCCATCTGATCTTGAGTATTGAGTGGAGACAGTTGTTAATGAAAGTTTGAAGTTTGTTTGAGATGCTCTTTATGACTCGCCAAGTCTCTGATCCGTATAGTAGCACTGACTTCACATTGGAGTTGAAAATCCAGATAATGAATTATCGAGTTGAATCAAATAACAGTAATAATAATAATAACTTTCGGCAAAATCATATTCCTTCAAAACTGAATATAATGACTACTAACAACGATAATAGTAGTAGTGATAATATTAAACTACATCAGCAGCACAATACACATATGTTATTAGAGGCGGCTTTATTGTCAACATCTACAACACCATTGTCACAACTGGGTATCATCGATAGTAGTTCAAATGAAAATTATTCGAATAATATTATTCATAAAAACATGAATAATAATAATATTAACCCACAACTAATCAATATTTCATCATCATCTATTGATTTAGATGATTTAGGCAATGATGAAGAGTTATTTATGTATCACAAAAATGTTGGACTTATTGGATTTGATTATACGATTCATAATCCGTCAAATAACACTGAACCAGCCTATATGTCAAATATTGTTCCTCATCAATCTAAAATGAATATCAATCAAAAACAAATTGAAGTAGTGATGAATAGAACTGATCATCATCATCCTTCTGAAGTGCATAACGATAATATTGATTCTTGCCTTTTACAACAACAACAAAAACAAAATCATTCATTACAACATACTACTACTACTAATATACGACCATCGTTACCAGAGATAGCACCAGTTAGTCTACCGAATTTCTCATATCCGCAAACATCACTTATCACAGTGCCCTGGTATTCATCATTAATGCACTTGCGGAATTCCCCGATAAGGCGTAAACAACTGCAAGGAACTGTGAACGTTGATCAGTTATCCTACGCTCACTAAAATCAGACTCAGCTATCTGAAACCATGATTCAGCATTATCTGGCCACAATGGTACGAGCTAAATGCTAGTGGAAGTTGAGCGAATACGAATGACCTTGGGACTATAATCACTCATGACGAAATATATATGGTTTGAAAATAGTACAAGAACAAATAAAAAGTGGAATGAATTCACCGGATTTGTCTGAGTATTTACCAAAGATGAAGTTCGCGGTAGGGCTCACCAGTTAAGAGGCTGACGGTATTGATGTTCGCGGATTGTACGAAGTATACTAACGCAAGATCTAATTCCAACAACTTCCATAGTATTCGTTCCACGTAGACCAAAGGCAAAGCAAAACACCAGAGTTGATCGTCCAAATTACGAGATATATTTCGGGACCAAATAGGAGTGCGAGAGGGTGGCCTAGCTGGCTAGGGATCGTGCACGAACGTGACACGACGGAGTATCAAATGGGGTGGATGCTTGACCGAAAGCCTTCAGCTAAACGAATCGACTTGACCAGTGAGGGTCAGCATCTAATGTTCAGTGATGAGTGCTGTGGTCAATAATTTTGGGTTATTATATGCCGCTACATTATCAATGAAACCTGAATAATTTTGATACTGGCGTTATGACTCCCTTAATTTCCCATGGTTCTCTCTTGCCTTTAGCTATCCTATACGGGACCGCCGCCCCCGATAAACTTTGAAATTACTAAAGCCGAGAAGGGTGAAGTGAAACACTTTTCAGTTAGTTGAGGCTTATTTCGAAGTTTGCCAAGTACAATTTTGTCTGATCTTTACGTTCGAAAGATACTGAATCTCTGAAAACTATTCTCTGCTACGTTAGTCACGTATGACTCTGTAGTAATTTATTGTAATTGAAGTATTAGTATTTCGAGATGACGGAATTACACGAATCCAACCAAAACTCAGAGAGGGCAGCAATCAGGAATTTGTATTTAGCGGAATTATTATGCAATTCATATATGAAAATATTAACAATCAACAGTAAGTATTTAAACAATACAAAGATAGAAATAGTCAATCACCACATCCGCCACACGTTGAATGTCTCCTTGCGTATTTATAATGATATCGCGGTTTGCTTGCCAGTCTCTGCGATCTTCTAACTGATTCGGTGATATCATTTCCATCAGTATCATCTAGACTTATTTCTGAATTATCTACAAAGTCGGGATTAGTAGCGGAGTCATTATAATCATAATCGGAACGACCTACCTCATTTATTCTCACTTGATCCAAGTGTCTGTTATGAACTGAATTATCTTCGATGTCTAATATCTTCACCATTCGATTTCCCATTCTTTGTAGTATGATACCAATAGAAGGTCTATAATCATTCCCTCTGTAATAATGTACATCAGAAGTCGTGGACATCAGATGCTTTCTGAGAATTCGGGATTTGAATAGTTTTGCAGGACTTTCACGGGTACTTGTATGCTCCGCATTGCGATATTGAAGTAAGAAGTTATCCACACATCTCTCTAGCTCATCAAAATTTTGAGGACTCATTGATGCTATAGCACTCTTTAATGTTCGTACAAAATTTTCTGCCAACCCGTTTGACTGAGGATGACGTGGTGCTGTGTACAAATGACGACAACCTATATGTTTGAGCCAATCATTGAAGTTCTTCTCCGTAAAATGAGTACCATTGTCAGTAACTAAGACATCTGGAATTCCTTCTCGACTAAAAATCTTTCTCAACGCTCTGTGAGTGAATTTGGCATTAGGACTATCTGTAATGATGACTTCTGGCCATCTAGAATAAGAATCCACAATAACTAAAGCATAATATGAATTTAAGAATGGACCACAGTAATCTGCATGAATACGCTGCCAAACCTCACAAGATGCAGGCCACGGTGTCCACGATGACTTCCCATAGGACATTTTATGTAAACAGCTAGAACAGCTCTTTGATCTTTTGTTAATGTCAGCATCAATTTCCGGCCACCAGCATGTTAGGCGTGCTAATGATTTCATCTTATCAGCTCCTAGATGAGCAGAATGTAGATCATCCAAAATCGCAGATCTTAATGTTGGAGGAATAATAATTCTGTCATTCAGACATAGAAATCCTTCAGGATGGACTGAAATCTCATCTCTTCGCTTATAAAAGTCTGGAAATCTTCGCTTACACTGAACATTCCAACCTCTTTTTGTTGCATTTATAACACATCCGTAATATTTCCGAGTATCATTTATAAGTCGAACTCGATCCACCGGTAACGGCTGGACTAATAAGCAATCAGTATCATTAGCAATATTTTCAAATAATGAATAACGAGATAAGAAGTCTGCATGAGGTATATCCTTTGCCGATCTATGTTCAATAGTGTAATCATATGCACTTAGTTCTAAACTCCATCTCTGAACCATAGCAGCAGATGATTTATTCAAAGATTTTTCTGGATTGTAAATGAATTTCAAAGCTTGATGATCAGTAACTATGTGAAACTTAGTACCAAAGAGATACTTGTGCAAGCGTCTTATTGCCCATACAACTGCTAAAGCTTCTTTCTGGGTTTGTGAGTACCCTTGTTCACTCTTACTTAGACGTCTTGAAATACAAATAACAGGTTGTCCATTTTGCTCAAGTACTGCAGCTATACCCATAGGAGAAGCATCTGTAGTGAGAACAGACTTATCTTTCGATGAAAAAGGTCTTAAGAAAGCTTGTTTATTAAGAAACTCCAAAGTTTTTCGCAAGATATTCTCATGTTGTTGTTCCCACTTAAACTGTTTACTGGAGACAATCTCAAAAAGTGGAGATAACCGTTGAGTGAAGTTGGGAATGAATCTGGAGTAAAACTGAAGAGTACCTATCCATGATCTCAACGATGACATATTATTAGGTGACGGTGCTTGAATTAGAGGTGCCAAACGACTAGCATCAGGTCTGAAACCTTCGGAGTCTACTGTGTATCCCAAGCATGATACAGACGACAAAGTGAAATGGCATTTAGATGGATTAACAAGAACATTATTCTCACATAAACGCCTGAACAGTTTTAAAAGACGTTCATTATGCAATTCGATATTAGGACCATGAACTATAATGTCGTCTTGGTATGACTCAACACCATCTAATCCATCTATCATCTGATTTATTACATTTTGAAATATTGCAGGTGAAACCTTTAAACCAAAAGGCAAGAACTTATACTTGAACAATCCAAATGGAGTATTAATGGTTGTTAATGCACTAGACGCCTCATCAAGAGGAATTTGCAAATAGGCATCTTTTAGATCTATTTTGGAAAAGTATCTTGAGCCATGTAGCTTGTAGAGAATGTCTTCAGTTTCTAGAGTAGTGCAACTTTGCTGTAGTAGACGACTATTGAGTGTAAGGCGGTAGTCACCACAAATTCTAGGTGTTTTTCCATCAGCCTTTAGTGGCGTAACAATAGGAGTAGCCCAATTTGAAGACTCAACTGGCATAAGTATGCCTTGCTCAACCAACTTGTCTAACTCTTTCTTAACTGCATCTCGCAATCCATATGGAATTAATCGGCGTTTCAGGAAGATAGGATCACCCTCTATTTCAAGATGGATGGGCTGAATCTTCATACCACCTACACTCTTTGAGCATTGGAGAAGTAATTCCCTGAACAAAGATTCATCAAACAACTCAGTACAAAGTGAAATTTCGACATTTAACAATCTAAGGGCTTTTAATCCCAATAGAGATGGACCATATTCACTAACAAGAAAGGGAATATTTACAAAATTACCACTGTCTGATTTCAAAGAAATGTTAGTAGCCCCGATAAGAGGTAATTTATGACCAGTTATGCCTGTAATTGAACTAGTAGTAGGGTCTATCTGGACATTCTTACAAATCGATTGTAAATCTTTCTTAGAAATTATAGATTCAGTACTCCCAGTATCAATTATAAAACAATGGGACTTGCCTGAACTTGTAGTGAAGGTTCTCATTAGATGAGATTGAGTATTGGGAAAAGTTGAAAGAGACATCGACTGCATTTTACCAGATAAATTGGAAGAATTATCAGGATTCTCAGTAACATATGTATTCGAACTTCTGCACACAGTCTTGATGTGTCCAACTTTACCACATTTGTGACACTTAGCACCCCGAAAACGGCAAGTGCTTCGTAGATGTAACTTTCCACAGGATAAACACGGTTTAATGTTTTTGATCTCTGGCTGCATTCTATTACCTGTGGACGGCAGTTTGGATTTCTTTCCATGAACACTTGTATTTTCGACTTTAGAAAGCATAACATCAGATACTGACGTAGTGGGAGCAGAGTATTCATTATGGACATCTTCATATGTAATACATACATCTTTAGCAGTTTGAAACGTACAAGAAGGAATCTGAATTAACTCTTTCTCTAACTTAGGAATATTGATTCCAGCAATTAGACGATCACGTAGTTGAGTATGCAGCTGATCTCCAAAGTTACACTTTGAGGCTTGAATTTGAAGTTGAAGAATGAAGTCTCTAATCTTCTGGTTGGGAGAACGTACCAGTTTGTTGAAGTGAGCCCTCTCTCTGGTCTCAAATGTAGTCACATGAAAGTGATTTGTCAGAAGTTCACGGATCTTGTCATATGACAGAGAAATGGGTTTATCTGGAAACGCCAGATTCTTCACCAGGCTATATGCATCAAGCCCAATAGTAGTGATGAAATGAGCAGGTATTTTGTCATCCCGAACATTCTTGGAAATGCACCACGCATCGAAGCATTCCAAATAATCAGCAATCTCCCGCGGAGACCCATTAATGGAGAATTTTCCCAGGTTACTTAGCTCCATCGCGACGCCAATTTGTAGTAATTTATTGTAATTGAAGTATTAGTATTTCGAGATGACGGAATTACACGAATCCAACCAAAACCCAGAGAGGGCAGCAATCAGGAATTTGTATTTAGCGGAATTCTTATGCAATTCATATATGAAAATATTAACAATCAACAGTAAGTATTTAAACAATACAAAGATAGAAATAGTCAACCACCACAGACTCAGTGTCCATCTGAAGGCATTTTTTATGGAGGTATTGTGTTCATGCGGTGCAGTAGTAGGATACGGTTGTAACACTCAGAAATTTTGAAATAATCAAGATGTACAAAGATGTGGCACTTCAAAACTTTATTAATTCTGAACACACAAGGTTTTGAGCAAAGTTAAACTCCACAGGTCGAACCGATGTTGGAGATTTTGGCTGGGAAAGATGACGTAAGTTGCACAATTGTAGTTCTCGATGGCACATACTTATACTATACGCTGACTTCGCCGATGAAATAAAATAGTGTCCTACCGGAAGTTAAACAATTATTGGGTTTTCTCTCATATCCTTCACTGGTGGATGTTTATCTCATCAATTCAACAAGCTACTTCGTATGTCTTTAAAGTACGTGGTCATAAGCCATAAATAAAGACTTGTAATTTAAATTAGTTTTTTGTAATGGCTTGAAATCTTAATGCTCAAAAAGTGAATATGAAAGCCGTCCATTTCTTCTAGCAACTGCACCATGTAACGGTAACGTAGATTAATCTGTGTCTATCCTTCAGTAGCCGTCCAATGTTCACCCAGTACCTCAAAGATGTCTTACCTAACCTTAGCTCTTCTTCATGCAAATACCATTTCAACTGTTCCTGAGGTTCAAGTTATATAGGGGGTACGATTAGGCAGGTTCGAGAACATCTACCAGCTTGGTTCAGCAAGGGAGAAATTAAATGCACAAAAAGCTCGACCGATGTCCACACAGCTTTCAGGGTTATATACCGAATTCCGAAGTCGTTATCACGTACAGTTCGCTTACATCTACTACACATAGCTGAAGCTGTTGCAATAAGATCGATTAAACCGCAGCTTTGTATCCAAAAAGAAAACGTCACGACGCTGTTCCTACCATGGCCAAACTTGGATTGATGATTCTTCTTCTCACCAAGAGTGCTCCTTCCCCTTCACCCAATTGGTTTTTTTTCCTTTGCTTATTACTACAAATATTATTATACAATTATTATTATTCGTCATAATTTATGCACCTCATGAAAACATTCCCTCAATACTATCGAATTTTTCATTCATACTATCCGGATTTATTATTAGTGATATTATCTCTTTTCTCAATATATGCCTCCACCTGTTTCATCTCACATATTCGTTATTTCATTATGAACCACTCATTGCAGTCTTACTATCTCCTGTTTAACACAGACCACTTTGTACTAGCCACTCACCTGACACCTTTTATAACCTTGGACAGACGTGTCAATTTTCCTACCCCACACTCTACAAATCTATTATGATTAATCACCAACATTGTCCCCCGTTTCACAATATTTTGTAATCGATTTCAGACAACTAGCACGTTTGTCACACAAATACGACTATTTATTTTGACACCCCATAACTAATCTGTTATTCTACGTTAAAATTGTATCCGCCGCATAACTGGCCTTTATTGTAACGACAACAAATATTATATTTTATAATTGTAAAAACCAGAAGAGAAACTATTGAAAGAAATATTCTTCGTTCAGATTGACTTTTAATTCAGAATATGGGAATATTTCACACTTTCTAATCTATAACATATACACATTGAATTGATGACAAAGTATCTACGCACTATTATCAGTTGTTTTTTCAGTTGGATTCTGTAAGAAGAATTAGTTACAATTTCAACCTAGATCGTCAACTTTTTACCTTCATAGAATAATTTTCATCTTCTAAACAATAGCTCTACTTGCAAAACCTACTAAAATTAGATTTTCATATATGCAAAACGAAATGCCAAACATAATCTTTGCATCGAGGTCATGTGTGGATTACGTTATGATGTTTCCGATATGTTCAGTTGATTGTGTAGCCGTAAATAATTCCCCAAAATTATTGACCATAAGAATCATCAGTGAACATTGGATGCTGACCCTTAGAGTGTAAGTCTACTTGTTTAGCTGAAGGCTTTCGGTCAAACATCCCCGCCATTTCATACTCCATCGTGTCACTGTCGTGCACGATAACTAGCTAGCTTAGCTTCCGCTTCAATCCGCGAGTTGGTTCCGAAATATATATCGTAATTTGGACAACGGATTGTAGTCTTTTGCTTTGCCTTTGGTACGCGAGATTCAAATACGTTAGAAGTTGTTGGTATAAGAGCTTGCGTTAATATACCCAGTACCGTTCGCGAACGTCTATACCGTCAGCCTCCAAAATTGAAACGAATCTGTTGGACATGATAGACACAAACCAGTAAGTAACCATATGAATAGGTTTCTTTTCCATCAATCTTTTGAAGTATAGTGGACTTACTTTAGAAGGTCATCACTGCGAAATTAGTTGTAGCCGAATAAATCACTTCAGTTTGTTTGACATTCCATAGGAAGCCTTTAGTGGATCATTTTCTTTTTAGATATCCCTTCAAATACTACATACAAACGGATTGATGTAGATAGTTAATAGCCATACAAAGGAGGAGAGTTTACTTGATTTCGCCTTCTTATAGAATCGACCCCATTATGCTGTAAATTACAGCAGGGAATTATGGGAAAGTGACCGAAATGCTGCAGCCAATCAATTCGTTGCGACATGTAGGTGCATCCCACCTCTACCCAGACATCCATAAAAATTCGAACGAGGCTAGCTCATCGTGCTCACAGTATCTTCTACATTATCTATAACATGGCCAAATTTTTCTTCATATGGCGTGAACCACTTGTCTTGATACCAATCCTCCACTTAAAACACAAAAGACACACATATTAACCAGAGGATAGATTCCAATCACATATGAGAAAAATCCAATATAGTTGAGAAAGAGTTTCTCACTTTTTCTGTCATCGGTGGTGGGTACTAGTTTTTATGACTTAAACAACCATAGACACAAAATGGATATATTTGGTGAAAACAGAAAGCTAATGTATGTTTGCCAACGCTATGCCAAAAATGCTAAGAGTTAGGAATATTATCGTTAAAGACAATATCAGAATATATGAATGAAACGTCTACTTATTCCTTTATTGACTGCAGCCATAATATTATGATAGAGGTAGACTCAAGCTGTCATGAACTTTACTCTTGTAAAGTACTGGTAATGCTACCCATTATCTAGACTTTACTGCTCCTCACTGAACGCAATTTACCTATGCACCAAATAGTTCAGTACTCTACCTAACCTGTAAGTACTGACGACAAAACGTAAACTAAAGGCTAGGTTATTAGGGAAAAAGTGCTCAAGTGAGCCGTATTTTCGAGTAAAATAAAAGGCAAAGATTATCCACGAAAAAGGTCTGGAATTTATCTAACGGATATGCCTTTGATACAAACTAAAGGAAAGTGCGTATAGACAGCGCAACTGAAAGGCAAAATATGGCAATGGAGCCAGTTGCTATAAGTAAACATTAAAACAAAGTCTTTAACATTGTATAATGTGCACTACACTCTAAACCAAGTGTGGGACAAGAATTTTCCATTAAAAGTAGTAGCACAAAATTCAGTGCACTGGCTGTCATATGTTTCAATGTACTTGTTTTATCTTACCCTCGAAATTTTGTAGGAGACCAGACACATAATCCTATACTTTAGAAAAAGATCTACTGCCCACTTCTTTGATGAATTATGGAAGACTTGGTGACAAAAGATATTTGTCCACCTTCTTGAACAAACGCTTATTGGTTCTCCATTACACGGATTCTTGTATAACCAGTTGTTAGCATTCGATAACAGAAAAATACTGGCTGTTCTTTCCTTTGATTTTTTTCAGGTTCTCTGGTGAGGTAAGTCACCTTTCACTCTTTCTTATATCTTATTCATCCTGGACAAATGGCGTATCACAAGTCCCAATCATGATTTCACTGTTTCAAAGGATCTTTTACAGACTCGGAAAAGTTCTTGTACTCCGAAGCGCCTCATTTTCTCCATACAACGTAATACTGTCATGTTGCTCTCTAAGTAATCTAAGAGTTGCGATCATATGACATAATGCAATAAGTTCTTTTCAAGGAGAAATATTTCTTCTGATGACTTTCTTTGTCTGATTTTCGCTTTTAAATCTATGGACCCTTCAGTACACTCAAAGCAGATTTCAAAGGCAAAATAGTATCTCAAATTAAGGAAAATACCCATCAGGACATCAAAGAGATACCAATAAGTTCAGCAAAGGTTTCATTCCCAAAAGTCATTGAGCTGCAATTTATACACAGACATATAACGACCGTTATTATCTATTTTGACAGAGTAAAGAGGGTGCGATTAAAATGAGATAATAATCTTCAACCTGATATAAAGATTTGCTCGTGTGATAAGAAATAAATACTCATCACAAAGAGTGTGGAATCTAAAATATTATGGGATTACGAACATAGTTGCAGTTCGTCAACGGGTGGAAAACTAAAGCAGACTTGGGAACAACTTGTATTACCTTATTAAAACTCAACAGCATATCTCGTTATTGCCTAATGTCTTGTTCTATCTCACCTGAGTAAATGGACAGTCGAAAAAGCGTAAGCTTTCTCCATCTCTTCAAGTGTTGGTTTGTAGGGATTTGATTGGTTTCAGGATTTCATCATGAGCTGACATTAGTTAGAGAACCATTGGAAAACCTGGGAGTACTGGACAGCTGTTTCGTCCTAGTTTGGGACTCTTCATCAGTACGCACCCACCGGGATTCGAACCCAGGACCTTCCGGTTACAAGGCTGGTCGGGTGTGAGGACAAATACTCGCCGAAAACATTGGCTAGCGGTCGCGCTATGTCGTGAATTGGCAGAAGCTAGAATTCAAGGACCATTGAAATAGGTCCCAGTGGCTTAGTGGTATACGAGGTCCCCTTGTAACCGGAAGGTCCTGGGCTCGAATCCCGGTTTCGCGTATTGCTGAAGAGACCCAAACTAGGACGAAACAGAAATCTAGTACTCCCAGGTTTTCCAATGGTTCTCTAACTAATGTCAGCTCATGATGAAATCCTGAAACTTTCTCCATCTTTTACCATTATATCTCATGACTTTAACATAAGACAGAGTGAAATGTTGTATAAAACAGAGAGATTGATAGATACGTGGTAACCACGACCGAGCTAAGAATTACACAGATTGACCAGTGTCAAACATTAAGCATTCACGTTGAGACTTCGTAAGTGAACTGTCTTATGAGCTAAGCCAACAAGACCTCAGGCGCAGCAGATCAACTGACGAGAAGTCTAAATTTAAAAAAAGAGATTCTGTAATATATGTGTAAAACTTGGTCACTGTGGTATTAAGTAATTCCATATTAGTTTGATTATTAAATGTATCACACAGTGAAACAGTATTGTATACTGGATGACGTTTCGAACACAATTTATTGTTCATAATCATATCAATTTTTGTCACACGACTTCGAGATTTGATTTTTATAGTTTTCTCTGTCTTCTCCTATTTGTTGTATGGGCAGTAGAATTTTCCATATATCTGGGACAGGTGTTGAATCATTCTTATTACATGTATTTGCAGTTGATTCGATAAACAAAGCTTCTCTTATCAATCTCTTCCTCCACCCTGTGACATTAGATTTTAAACCTGTCATCCTGTCCCATTCTATTTTTTGGTTGTGTGTAATTGCATGTGGTCAGTGCTATAGCTGAACTATTCTTTACATTTCTTATCTTATTTGGGTCAACCAATTTTGATTTTGCTAGGTATTTTATGTTCGGCTAGTCTGACTGCCCTGGTTCTACTAGTTTGACCTATGCATTTGACCTGACAATCATTGCAAGCAGGGCGTATTAGATAAACTGAATTGCTTTGTTTTAAAGGCTCCACAGGATTGATCCTTTAACCGACAAAGCTTGTTTCTAATTGAGATTGTGGGTGGTTTGAATGCCAGCCACTTTTATTCCTGCCAGCATTGTTAAGAATTCTATGTAAAGCTTCCGAGGTCCATTCCTTGTATGGAATTACTGTTGGCGATTTAGATTCCTTATTGTTGGTGTCGTCATTAATATTATTATTATCATTATTAGTGTTATCATTAATATTATTGTTATTATTATTATTATTATCACTATCGCTACTATCATTATTTATTTTATTTTTACAATAATAATAACGATAATATTAATAATGGTAATAATAGTGGTGATAATAGTAATAATATTAATGACGACACCAACAATAAGGAATCTAAATCGCCAACAGTAATTCCATACAAGGAATGGACCTCGGAAGGCTTACATAGAATTCTTAACAAGGCAGGAATAAAAGTGGCATTCAAACCCACAAACTCAATTAGAAACAAGCTTTGTCGGTTAAAGGATCCTGTGGAGCCTTTAAAACAAAACAATTTAGTTTATCTAATACCTGCCTGATTGTCAGGTGAAATACATAGGTCAAACTGGTAAAACAGGAGCAGTTAGACTAGCTGAACATAAAAACTCAGCGAAATCTAGCTAGATTGGTTGACCCGAATAAGATAAGAAATCTAGAGAGTAGTTCAGCCGTAGCACTACATGTAGTTACACACAACAATACAATAGGATGGGATAGGATGACAGTTTTAAAATCTAATGTCACAGGGTATAGGGAAAGATTGATAACAGAAGCTTTGTTTATCGAATCAACTGCAAATACATGTAATAGGAATGATTCAACACCTGTCCCAGATATATGGAAAATTCTACTGCCCATACAACAAATAGGAGAAGACAGAGAAAACTATAAAAATCAAATCTCGAAGTCGTGTGACAAAAATTGATATGATTATGAACAATAAATTGTGTTCGAAACGTCATCCAGTATACAATACTGTTTCACTGTGTGATACATTTAATAATCAAACTAATATGGAATTACTTAATACCACAGTGACCAAGTTTTACACACATATTAACATGCTATTATGAAGAGCTATAGTAGTTTTGTTGCAATGCTCCACTGATGAAGGCAGTCTATACAAGCTTTTCACAGAGGGACTTATGGACAGTCAAACAGCTAGTTAACAATCAAGCACCAACCACTGTATGGAATATGAACAGTATCGGTTGTTTGAATATGAAAATCACACATCTGATGGTAGTCTGATGGTAGTAGAAAAAATGATGATAAATAACAAAATGAAATTTATAGTGTAAAACAGAAATAACAAAAGTAAAAGTGTTTTCATTTCATATAGTGTTGTGATGGGATATTATCAGTTTTACTTTTGAACTTGCGAAAAACTGGGAATGTAAGTGACCTGAAGCGGTGATTGATAAATCTGGGAAGTAAATGGGAACATGATTTTCTTAGCATATTATGCAAGCTTTTAGCACCAAATGAAGGTACAATCTTCCCAACGCATACATCTGACACTCTTGTCACTTCTTCCTAAAATGTTTAGTTTAACAGAAACAAAAAATTCATATTTTACACGTAGGCTCAAGAATATTTTTAGAGCAATTGTGCCTTGGTTCTACGAATTGTAAAAATATTGAGCACAGTTTAAAACTTCCGATATTCATGAAAAAGAACAAATTATTCTCCAGTTGTTGTTGCACATATTTTATCCGTACATATATTTGCATGCCTTTTATACGACAAAAAGCTTAAGTAGAACAAGTGGAGTAGTAGTCTCATCAGCAATACAGTTTATAGGCATTGCATTAATTATGCCCATAGCGTTACAGGGTATCAAATGGATCTATTAGAGCCGAAAGTAATATAACGACAAATTTGAAAAATAAACCACAGAGAGGGCATTCTATAAACGCCACTTTCCAATACTGTTGTATGTATTCTTTTGAAAGCATCCAAGTCTAAAATTTTAGGACACATTTCCAGCTGACCTTTGAAAACTGATAAAACGCCACACTATCTGGAATTCTTCTGATATTTGCTTAGAACATATTCGACACAGAAAGAATAAAGAAAGTCCAAAAGGAATATTAGAGGCTTCTATTATTTCGGCGGACTTTTACACTGATTCCATTCGCCAAACAGCTGGAATGGTTCACGAACCAGAATTTCTATTGAAGGCTGATTCATTTAATCAAACTTTCATACAGTTCATAGATGATGAAGGATATAGAAAGTATGATAAAACTTAAATAAAGAAGTATAAACATAAGATTATATGAGTAAAAATATAATGATGTAGATTAAGTGTAAATCTTACCTCAGAGATTCCTCTTAACAGCATTTCTGATGAACCAGAGTCTGAAATTTGACGTCTAGTCCACCTAGTCACAGAATATTCACCTAAATAATTTTTAAGACAAAAAATAAATGCACGCACAAATAAGAAACTACAGTGACTACAAAAACAACCGCAAATTAATTTCTGATACATAAAGCTCCATCTTCACACTGTGGAACAGTATGTGAAGTATTGTGATGATAGTGGTGATGCGATACAGACAATGTGTGCCAACGGAATATTATTCTCACATATTCCCACAGTTCAATAGTGTATTAGCAACAGAATAATATATGTATTTGAACATTCTATTTCATACCGTTTAATATAAAGCCAAAATCATAAGCTCAGTGATTGGTTAAAGGATATATATATATATATATATATATATACGCTTTGATTAATTTAAAATATACGTTTTCTTCCGTGTCTTGCCTTCTACTGTTACATTATGAGATTCTATTGCTTAAACTGAGTTGTGCCAACTACTCGATTTATTAATTACCTTGACTGAAGTGATTAATTAATCGTACATCTTAGATACAGGAATACAATAACACTGTTAGGTAACGAAATTAGTGAAAATACAAAAACCAAAAATATGAAATTTTTCTGAAAAGTGTAGTAAGAGAATTTTAATACTTACCGAACATAATCTTTAAATGTATCAAGAGTGTAAAATAAATAAGATAAACTTTACGCTTTAAAGGGAAAAATGTGTGTGACAGACTGACCGTAATTTTGCTAGTCCCAACTTCAAAGTGATATATTTGACAACCTTATTTCTTTTAAATACACAAATAGTTGTTTTGATTCGGAATCACATAGTTTATTTAAAAGAAACAAAATTTGGGATATAATTGTGTCCAACTAGTTTTATTTATTTACTATGATAAATGTTATTCTTAAGCAATTAGTTGAGTTTAATAATAAAATTGAAGTTGATGAAGTATTTTAGCATTACTGATAGTCGTAAATTCCTTCAAGTTTAAAATGCACACAGGATACTGATAAGAAACATAGATAAAACACATCTCTGTCATTTTGTTTGCATTTAGAGGGTATAAAAATGTTAAGCCTGCATTTTTACATTTTCTAGTTGGTAAGCTGTAATTGACTCATTAATTTGGCATAAAAGTGCTTAGTTCGATTCGCCATATTAAAATAGAGAAAGAAGAAGGAATGAAACTATAATAAACGAAGATATACAGGAGATAGAGAAATATTACTCAAGTATTGGTTTGTAGAGATTCGGTTGATTGGTTACAGGATTTCATCATGAGGTGACATTGGTTAGGAAACCACTGGAAAACCTGGAAGTACTGGACAGTTGTTTCGTCCTAGTTTGGGACTCCTCATCAGCACGCACCCATCGGGGTTCAAACCTAGGACCTTCTGGTTACAAGGCGAGCTTGTAGACCATGATGAAATCATGTAACCAATCAATCAAATCCCTACAAACCAATACTTGAATATCAATGTGATGCTCACTGGCGACTAGCCTTATTCAGGTGAGTAGTTAACTGGGGTTCTGGGGGGAAGTCATTACCAGTAGGGTGCAGCAGGTCGGCTGTGAGGACAAATACTCGCCGAAGACATTGGCTAGCGGTTGCGTTATATCGTAAATTGGCAGAAGTTAGAATTCATGGGCTGGCCATTGAGTCGGGTCCCAGTGGCTTAATTATCTACGAATTCGCCTTGTAACCAGGGTTAGAACCCCAAAGGGTTCGTACTGACGAAGAGTCCCAAACCAGGACGAAACAGCTGTCCCGTGCTCTCAGGTTTTCCAATGGTTCTCTAACTAATGTCAGCTCATGATGAAATACTGTAACCAGAGAAATGTTAATTTGGTGAAGAATGGTGAGGATATGTAGAATCCCTATGGTAACAAGAAGAGCACAAATATGTACTTCTGTGAATGATTATCAGTCGCGCTAACAACAATCTATAGTTACTGACTAATAGCACCTCGAAAACACTGGTGAGACAGCCTATAACCTCGTTCTATGTGGTTAACGAATTCATGGTTTGTGCAGTATTTCTTTTCACCACACGTAAATCCTTCCCAACCTATTACTCTTCCTACGACTAACTTCTTCATAACCAATCATATTGATACATTTATCATAAGAGACTGAAGAAAGTCACCTGTGATCAGTAACTGCTAATTTCTGAGCACCTTTCACTTTCAACACCTATGCCTCACAGCCATGAAGTATAATGGAGTGACCTGCTACACAACGCATACATCTTTTAATATGTAGAAGGATATCACGCATTTTCAAAGAAAAGGCCGGCTGGAAGATGCCAAACGAGCGTTCTTTAATCACATTGAGATCCTGTCAGCGACTAGTCCATTATGGTTGGTACCACTTTATTTTCTGAACAAGACAGAAACACTAGCTCAACATCACTGTTATAATTTTGGATACTGTTCTCTGTAGTGAGTGCTGTGGATCTCCACCCTGATTCCATAATAATGAATGCTTGTTGGTCGTGCTTTTGCTATCCGATCCCGACTAAGTTTGGTCTCCTTATCTGTACAGTGTGTAGTTGAAACGATGCTGCCCAGGTAAGTGAAACAAATTATTTCATTTAGATTCCTCCCGTTCATAGTAACTGTTGCTGTTGCTCATTATCCTCATCACCTCCATCTTCTATATGTCCAGCTAAAACCTGATTTTTGTTGCATCTCCTGCCAACTTGTAAGCTTTTGTTGTTCCTTTATTGATCCAATTTATCCATGCCTCCATCCATACTTTCTGTGGAAAGATACAGCCTATCGAAATAATGACGATCATTGGTGACAGTTTCTAAGCTGTCTTGACTCAACCCTGAATTCAATTCAAACGCTTCAGTGAGCTTTCCGTTGTGGATTCACTTGGCATGTTGCGTCATCACATGACAGTTTAATGAGGTTTACGAGTGTCTGCTGCCTTCTATAGTGTTGAGGTCTGAGTGAAATTACTCTGCAACAGACGCTGTCGAAGGCCTTCTCGAAATCGATGAAGTTGAGGTATAGGGTTGACTAAAATTTCAGGTTGTGTTAGATGATGCTTAGTGTCTCCAGAGTCCAGCCTGTTCCAAGAGAATTATTCCATCGAATGTATCTCTCAATCTTTCCAGGATGATTTGGCTTAGAAATTTGTCTGAAGTGGACACTGTAGCCAAATAAACGAAATGTTAACTCAGCCTTTAAGGTAGTCTATAAAGACGGTCAAGGGCGTTTACTGAAATACGCTGAGGCTATAGCTATTCATAGACTTAAGCCCCCCTTGTGTATTCAAAAACAGTTTGTTATTACTCTTAACCTACCTTGGTAATCCTTATTTGATTGGATTACCAAACGTTTGTGTTAATTATTCTTAATTCCTTTTTCTCTCACTTGTTTAATTTAACCTTTCTATATATATTGACTTGACAAGTAAATGTGTGATCAGATTGTTCGAAATGTATAGCGCTAATACATCACATTTTTCAAATAGTCTCTGTCTTCTAATAACGCTATCAAAATGTATATTTGTTATGCTTACCTATTGAGTTGGAGTGTACAGTAAACTTCACATCACTCATATCAACATTTTCAGCAACTGAACACACTATCCTCAAGAATTCATCATGCTTCAGGACTGTTATATCTGAATAAAATTCCATTAGTTGGGGTGAGCAACGAATTTGGTAACGGCAAAAACGTGGTGCATGTAGACTTATTGCTTTGTTGAAAGTTTGCTGGTTAGTGATTTCCAAATCCAAAACACCATCCAACCATCTATAAGCTTTGGCTAGTTAATTAACACAGTAAATATGATCAAATAAAAATATAAAGAAAGCAACTAATATTAATCACATCATAGGTAAATAACACTGAAATTCGTGTACTAAACTTTAAGAAAAGCATTTCCTATGGTAAATTTAAGAACAACAGCTAAAACTTTTTGTAAGAAATAACTTGTTTCCGACGCTAAAAATGTCCTTTCAAGACATAAAACATGATAATTGTCTAAACTAGAGAATATAAACCTAAGTTATAAATGCTGTGTAAATACATAGAAAATTTACTATGTATAGCAAGAAGCGGATTAGTAAAGTGGGAACAAATTTTGGTCAGTAGTTAGGTTAAGTATAGACAAAAACTTGAACTATTTACGAAAAAAAGCATATCTCTCACTTAAATGATAGATAAGCTAGGACTGTAAGTGCATGAGTACCTCCAAAGCGCACTTTGCGATGTCTAAATGTCAAAAAATTATTTTGCAATGTGAACTGAGTTTACCCTTAATCAACTTCCGTTCTAATTTGAAGAATAATAGTAGGTATCTTAAAGCGTGTGAACAATACTGATCAGTGCAACTACAGTTCTTAGTCATCGATACGCACTTCGACAGACTAAAATACTAGAATCGAAATCAATGACTGAAAATGAGTGTTGTGATTATCTGTTGTTCTTAAAACTTAGAGACTTCAAAAATTATTGTCACATTTTGGAGGGCTATACCCCCAAATTAGTATACTCTACAACATGTGGGAATGCTTAAGATTATTGAAATAGTGTGAATGATAAAGTGGAAATTGAATTATGCTAATTTCATCTAGACTACAATTCAAGGGCACTTACAAGTTGAGTACAGTATGGGATTTGTACAGATATGCATTAAAAGACAGTATCGGATAAACAATATTTGGATAGACAATGGCAGTGGAAACAAGCACACCAGCAGATAATTTATAAAACTAACAGACTTTGGAAATGCTGAGTTACATAAATATCTAAATTTAATGGCGAATACAGCAGTCCAATGTACTACAAAAAATATATAAATGAAATAGGCTGACATTCATATTATTGTGTGAATTAGAAATAATAAAGGTGGTGTTATTACATGAGTAATATCAATTAAAAATGTTTTGAGATATTATGAATTATAACGAAATGACATCAGTTAGAGAACCCCTTAAAACCATGATGTTATGAGAAGTCACTTGGTCCAAATTAGAGACTCTTCAGTGGCAGACACTCTCATGAGTCAAGTCCTCGCAAACCAACAACTTGAAAATATCGTGACTTAACTAGGAAGAATGAAAAAGCGATTGACACTTTCCCAACTAATTTCTAGCATTACATTATGACGTGTCAACCACTAAGTATGGAAACTGTAGATAACAATTCTCGAAGATCACAGTGCTTAAATAAATAGCCGGTAAATGTATGTGACATTGTACAGATTGTTGATACCAAAATTCTGAAGAGATTATCCGCCTAAAGAAAATAAGTAATTGGAGGACGCTGATTCATTAAAAATGAAGTTCTATGAAAAAAGATTGTGAACCTCTAAAGTATGGAAATGAAACAGAATCATTATAATATAGCATACACTCGATAGCTTGAAATTTTAGTTTCACTATTTTAATAAAAGTGAAGTATCACATCACACTACTTCATTACTTGATGGATTAGTCAATAAGAAGTCGTGAAGCAATGAATTTCATACAACCAGTCCTCTTGATTAGTTTGAACAAGACCAAGACGAATATATATGTATAGCAATAATACCTTGTCAGTGGTCTAGGCTGTTAACAGGTGATGAAAAATCGTGAGATAGGAAATATGAGCTATTCTAATCTTCTGAACATGTTCGTTCTGGCTTTGTTCAAATTTAATCAAGGGGACTGGTTGTATGAAACCCACTGCTGCACGACTTCGTGTAGACTGACCAACCCAGTACTTCAAAAATTATTTAAACTAAAAGAGCAAAGTTGTGGAAGAAGAGATATCAATACAAGATAATAATCTAAAAGTCAGAGTGTATTTATACAGAATGTGATGGAAATTTCGAGAGGAGATAGTGGGAGTGAACGGAAATGGTAGATAAAATAAAAATTCAAGTGTTGGTTTATAGGGATTTGATTGGTTACAATATTTCATCATGAGCTGACATCAGTTAGAGTACCACTGGAAGATCTGGGAGTATTGGATGGCTGTTTCGTCCTAGTTTGGGACTCTTCGTCAGTACGCACCCACCGGGATTCGAACTCAGGACCTTCCGGTCACAAGAAAATTGTTATGCAAACGAACAGTCAATTAAATAGGAAGATTAAAAATTATATGGAAATATAGAAGAGAAGAAACGTCCAGACTGAAACCCATAACAGTCAGGAAGAAATCAGCTTTTATTTGCCTAACGTATAACGGGGAAGGAGCATCAACAAGATTCGGAGAAAGAACCAAACGTGTATTGCGAACGATATTTCCTGTCGTTAGAATAACTCCTCTTTATGCAACAAAATCACCATTAATGTAGTCCACAGTAGATAAGTATCATGCTAACGTCAAACCCAACTCCATCAACGAATTCACATGTACTTGCAATAGCAACTAAATAATAAGAAGGATTGAGAGGAGATTTTCTGAGCATATCCCCAGCAATCGCTAAGCTTCCGATTGACACAGAGCATTCAATGGAAATCAGCAAAGCCTTCAAAATAATTGATGTACAGAGAAAATCAAAGACAGCAAATGAACCAATATTACCATAAAACATGGGGACACAAAAAGAAGACAAAGAAACACAATAAGGAATATCTGTGCAGATGATGAGTTGGAGATAAGGTGTACATAATTTCGCTATATAGAGATACTGAATTCCACACAAAGATTCTTTTACCAAGTCTGTTGTCTTCTACCGTTACACCAGTACAACCATTGAATTCACCGTAATGCTATTTGGTTTATGACTTCCTGTAAGACTAAATGATGTCTATAAATTGATCATCTGATCGTTACCAGTGTACCTTCTTAATTCTAAAGTATGCTTATGAAAGTCAATCGTCCAAGTGTGAGGTGCGCTGACAAAGCTTAGTAAGACGAAACATATTCTATAAACTCTGATCAACGTATTCAAGAAGATAAAACTACATTGGCTACCATTCACCGACCAATGTGTAACCGTTAATTAGTCCTATAAAATATCTATTGCAATGTGAATGGTGCAGTAGGAAGTTGTTTGATTCTGGAACAGCATGACATGTGTACGAATGTTAAGGTCATTATGGGTCTTTTCAGGGTTGTAGATACTACACTGTCATGAATTATGGTGACCCTCTTGCAGACTGAATTCACTTGAAACTTAAAACTGAAGAACATAAGGGTAACGATAAACTTTTTAAACAGTTTCACGCCATACAACATATGATACTGTTATGATTAAATTTTAGGAAAAAACATACCTAAATCAGGAGCCACTAAAGGCATTACAGCAGGTTGAATACCTGTTTTACATTTGGAGTTTCTCAGGACGTTGATACTCATTTTACTACTTTTTTTCACAATATCAAGTTGATTTTCAAGAGATGAAATCTTGAATTCAAGCTTTTCCACTATGTCCAATAGGTGTTTAGACATTAATAATAGCTGCTTAAAATGAATTACATCAATTTTTGATTTGTCATTGACTTCTGTAACTGTTGTCAAACTCCATAAAAAACGTGATTCCAACTCGTTCAAACGATCAACTAACAGCTTTTGTTTGTCTCTAGTAAACTGAAGTTGCGACTGTAACGAAAGAATTAGATGATTATTCATATTATTTTGGATTTTAAGTTGACTGATTTCACCAGCTCCTTTCTTGAGAACTTCATTAAATTGTGTGAACTGATTCAAAAGAAAGTAAATAACTCGAAGAGCTTGGTGTAACTCTTCCTTAAGTTGACAGACAGATGCGGCATGGTCTCCTGACTCAGCGGCCAAAGCATTCTGCAAGTAACTAATCTAGAGGAACACAAAAATCATAGCACGCTTGAAATGCATCAGCATCTTACCACAAATAGACAGAATGACTTAATAAAGAAAGCAATATCATCCAAGATGGTAAAGACTACGATACAATTTTTTTATGTGACCGACTTACTTAAACATATAGAAATTTCCATAGTAGTGTGCAGTGCACCATGAGAGAACTAAAACATAACTACTAATATAAGAACAGAAGTTGGTGGAAGAGCCTTATTCCATCACACACTTAATTTATTTGGTGAAATCGCACATTGATACTGTATCACAAGGAATATAGTAATGGTGAAATAACTAAATTTTAACAAAATAAACCGTCAGCAAGATAGTCTACAACCCCACATTTACCTGAATCAAAGCGACAATCAACAACCTCGTCGTTTCATGCCCTATTTCGTTTGACTACACATAAATCTTTCTCAACCTATATCTGTTCCAATACACATTGCCTGTCGAGGGAAACGGTAACTTGCCACGTATAGTACAAGTTCTGACCATTTCAGACAATGTGGCTTGATAACTGTATCTATCAACCTACCATCCTAACCTAGTACTACGGCTTGCCACATCATCATTGAGTACATAGCTTCAGCTAATAGGAAAGTTTAAATGGAATCACCTGTGGTAAACAACTGTAAAGTACCCATTAAACTCAGATTTTTTCTAAGGGTATCGAAGAAACTTCGCACTTTAGGAGGGTCTTCACTTAAATTTACAAAATATCAAACTACGTAGTTGAATACCTACATACACGCCTTCTTATCGATTACCTCCGACCATCTAATAACTACCATTGTAAGTATACCATGATGATGAGCTTCCTACCATGGTGGCCGCATTGTAAACTTGACTGAGAGAATGCAGTCTATCCCAAACAAAGGACTGGATGCAAGACACTGTTCAGTGTCCAAACAAAATGTCAGTGTGCCAGAGAAATATTTCAATAATCCTATTACGTAATTTGTGATGGATAGGAAAGTGACTAAACAAAGGGAAGTGACGCATTCCTTTACCTCGCTAAGCCAGAAATGAAGCTGGGCATGGAGCTAGCAACCCCATCCCGTAAAAATAAACATTGCTACAGAAACTTCAAGCCTCTAGCTTGAAGCCATATGTTCCACTAGGAACATGAAGGAATAAAAAACTTTGCATGTAGGAAGAATAAGGTGTGTGGAAGAAGACTCTCAACAGACTTATCTTTATATTGCTTCTAACTATGATACATAGATAGATTGATATACTTCAACAACGTAGGATATCTGTATATAAGTTCAAGATGAATCACTTCTCACTGACATACCAAGTTAAACATTATGGATGCACACAGATGACGTCTCCAACAGAGAAGAAACAACTATCTTCTGTTCATTCACTTACTACCGTTTCTAACACCAGTTCACAAAGCACGTAACTTAGCAAAGAGGAAAGTCTCTACGAACGTAACGCGTAAGACTCTATGAGAAGACACAAAGAAATGAAGAACAAACAGTCAAAAGTTGCATCTATGCCACTGCAAATGATTATCACTTATCCCACCTAGTGTCAATCATAAATTCATCTGCCCAGATAGATTCCAGATAGACGACCTATTTTTATGCACACGGCTCAGAGAAGCAATAAGTGATTTATTCCCCTGGTGAATGTTGTGGACTGGTCATTCTCCTAAAATAATGCCATTTAAGAGTAGGTAGTGCATTTCAGTCACTTGAGAAAAAGGAGCTTTACAGCTTCATCAAAAAACCTACTTGTTTTTATATAAGACTGTCATGCGTAACTGTTATACATTTCTTTTTCCATATAACTATCGTTTGAAATCATCACATGATAAACACAGAAGAGTCTCCTCAAGTTTTTTTTAAAATTTATCATAAGGCTAATTATTAAATTTGTTTGTATAGCTGAAATAATTGACATCAGCTAGCTGCAATATTAAAGTGGTAAGCCTGTTAAATGAACGGTTTTAAAAATTAGCCCACTTCTACAACAGTGGCTTGTGTTTATGTCAACTGTCTGTCTTCTCAGTCCTTGTATCCTGACCCGTGATTTTGTTTTTACTGGATAGAATTGTCAGTTTCACTCGCAACCTTCCCTGTAATTTGCACAATAAAAATTGTAGGTTAATCTAATAAAAATAAGAAGAATCACTGAAAGATTTCCAAAGGCAAGAGAAAATTTCACTTTTCAGAAGTAGAAATAGTCGCAGCGGCGGCAAAGAAGTCATCAAGGGGACAACATTTCCAACGGTCTTAATGACGATAATAAAAAAAAGATAATTCTTGGATGTTTTGGAAATAGTGACCAAAGCTGAGATGATAAGAACAAGGTGTTTATTACAGTAAGTTATAACAAGATGGCGTTACAGTTATAAATCAAACAGCTAAACTATCTACAATCAATATGTAGTAAACAAAGAAATTAAAAAATCACCCTAACTTCATACTCTTAGTTCCTTTGACAAACGCCAGAAAGACAAGTTTCGTAATAACTGTCTAAGTTCTGTTACCCGAATGCGACACTGTTGAAAATAATTATGAAAGAGTACACAGAAAATGCGTGTTACCAACCTCATTCACTGCAGACGCTTTGATGGCATCAGTTTCAGCCAACCTCATTTCTAACTGCTTCTTCAACTGCGCGTTCTCCATGAACAACTCAGCATTCAGAGGATGCTGATGATGCACTGGTACGTCTGATCCAAATTCGAAACCATGAGCTTTACAATACTTTTCGTACAAAAGTGAATCTTCATAAAACTTTGAAAAGAGAATAAAATGTTGTAGGTGTTCATTACACCAGTAATTAATAGTAATCACACAGAATACCACTCATTTATCTTGTACACGAGAATTTTTCCTAATCGTGTAAAGGGATCAATTGTAAGTGAATACACAAACAATTTTTAACCATACATTCTACGTTTTATTATCATGGCATAAGTGAATATACTAAATTTTACAGTTCAAAATATGATGTACTTAGTCTTTACTCATTAATTGCAGTAAGAGAATGCGGAAATAAATAAAAATTAACGGAAGATTTTAGACACTAAATATCAGTGGCAATAATCCACCAGAATACAACACACACTTTATTCTGTCTACTCAGTGAATCTCAGCAATCAGGGAAACATATTGTTCTCATGTTGTAGAGATGAAGATAAAATTTTATGAAAAACTGTTGACTAGTATTATAAATTTAATGAATGGGAATTCTCATTTCTGCCTACCCCCGCTGATAAATCGTTGAAGAAAATATTAACTTACAGTTAACTTCAGGTAACCAGTTCAGTGTGTTGTCTGCATGATTCAGTAGTCTAACGCCTACTGCTAAGTTCCTGTATTTTGTATCATATGTAGATAGTGAATACTGAAAAGTACAACTTTTCGACGACATTATTATTTATTATTGTTCCCTTCGGTTCCTAGTGGAACATAGGGCTTCAACTGCACGTCTCCACTTGATTCTGTCTTCTGCTGTACTGTTCACCTGCATCCATGTTAGTCCATATTCTTTCAACTCCTCTTCACACCATCTCCTCCATGTCACCCTTGCACTGACGTCCCACTCGCCGCTTCCCTTTCGGGTTCCACTCGAGCAATGGCCTGACGCGCGCGCGATGTCACCCAGCGGCCTCCTCAGCGAGTGTCCGATCCATCTCCACTTTCTCCTGCATATTTACTGGGCGATTGGTTCTTGTTTTGTTTGTTCCCAGCCATAGTTTCTTGTTGGTGATTCTTTCCGGCCATCTGATCTTCAGTATAGGGAGAAGACAGTTGTTGATAAAGGTCTGCAATAGCCTTTTGGAAATATTCTTTGTGACCCGCCAAGTTTCTGATCCGTATAGAAGAACTGACTGACTTGACGTTTGTATTGAAAATCCGGCCGAATTTCGTTGTTGATGTTGAGTTGAGTGATGAAGATTTCCAGATTAGTTTCAGGTTGATGAATGTGTTTCTCGCCTTCCCGATTCTCGCTCAATTTGACATCCTCGTCCGCTCGTCCTGTAGTTGAGACAGTGCTCCCTAGATAAGTGAATGAAGTAACCTCTTTCAAATCCCCCCGTTGATGATGATTCGTGCTTGATGTTGCCACTGTTGTTGTTGGTTGGATATTTTCATCACCTCCATCTTGTATATCCACCTGAAGTCCTGTCTTCGCCGGCTGCTTCTTCGACCAGTTTGTCGGTTTTCGCTTGTAAGTCTTCGATTTTGTGTGACATCAAGCATAAATCATCCACGCGTGAAATCCAGGTCTTCTAGGTTCTTCACTTCCGTCGGTCCAGGATATCCCTGTCTTCTCGTTTCCCACCCTCTGACGCATAATCCAGTCCACCACAATTAAGAATATCATTCATTGGTGATAATAAGCACCCTTGTCTGACACCTGTCTTTACTCCAAACGCCTCGCTGAGTTTTCCGTTGTGGATCACTTGACAAGGGCCGTTGTCGTACAGCTGTTGAATAAGGTTGATGAATATTTGGGTTACATCGTATTACTCGAGTAGTTTCCGAATCGCTTCGCGGTCAACGCTGTCGAAAGCTTTCTCAAAGTCTATGAAGTTGAGGTAGAGGTTTGATTGCCATTCCATGCTTTGTTCGATGATGGTGCGTATAGTTGCAATTCGGCCAGAACATGATTTGCCTTTACTGAATCCGGCTTGTTCTGGTCGGAGTTCTGTATCCAGTGCGTCGCATTATCTCCAGGATAATGTGACTCAGGATTTTACTAGGCGTCGACAGGAGCGTGATTCCTCGCCAGTTCTTGCAGACTCTTAAGTTGCCCTTTTTTGGTAGTTTCACGAGGTAACCTTTCCTCCAGTCAGTAGGCACCTTTCCCTCCTTCCAGACCTTTTGCAATAATGGAGTCAGCATATCTGCTGTCGTCTCTGGGTCCACTTTCAGTGCTTCAGGGGTTATTCCATCTGCTCCAGCTGCTTTTCCAGCTTTCAGAAGCTTGATTGCATTCAAGACTTCAGCTTTCGTTGAAGGATTGGTGTCAATTTGCAGTTATGTACGTGCTGTTGTTGGTACTTCGGGACGGGGTGCAGGTGATGGTCGGTTCAAGAGTCCTTTGAATTGATCCGCCCATTGTTTAATCTGTCTTTCTTCCTTGGTAAGTGGGTTCCCTTGGCTGTCTTTTATAGGTTTCACTTGTGTTGATCTCCTCGCGGATAGAGACTTGGTTATCTGATATAGTGTCCTCAGGTCCCTTTTGTCTGCTGCCTTTTCAGCTTCAGTAGCGAGGTTGTCGTAGAATCGTCTTTCGTCCTTCCTTCCTAGCACTCTTCTTCACTTCTTTGTCCAGTGATATGTACTCTGAGCCCAGCGTATCCTTCTCTTGTCTCTCTTTGCATTGAGTCATTTTCTCTTTCACCATTCCCCCCTACTCTATTAGCTTCCAAGTGTCCATTGAGAGCCATTCCTTGCTTTGCCTTTTCTTTCTTCATAAAACCGTTGAACACGTTTCGTTAGAAATCACCTTCAGAGAGTCCCTATGGTCTTCCACGCATGATTCCTCAGTGATGTCACGTAGTGTTTCCTGCTTCGCTTGACAGTTGCAGTTAAAGTGTCTTTTGTGGTTGTGTCCTTCCTTTTTTGAGTGTTGAATTTGCACTGTGGCCTATCCCCAGCTATCCCTAAGGCTTTTAGCTTCACCTTGAAAGTCACTTGTACTAGATAGTGGTCTGAACCCACATCTGCTCCTTTCCTCAACCTTGTGTGCAGTAGACTCCCTCTCCACTTCCTTGAGATTGAAATGAAGTCCATCTGGTTTTTGGTGTGTCCATCTGGTGAAATCCATATCGCCTTGTGCTTGAACATACTGCCACCAATCACCAAATCATTGAAGGCGCAGAAGTCTGATAAGAGTTCAACATTGTCGTTCATTTCACCGAGGGACTCACGACCCATGGTGAGTTCTCTTCCTGTATTGTCTCCTCCCAGCTTCGCATTCATATCACCCATCAGGATTTTGGTATTGCCATTCGGGACGTTGTCCATTACTGAATTAAATTTTTGATTTTCCCGTCGATTGATTGGACCGAAGTGCTCGGTCTCAGGTTGACATGTCGGCTTCTTGTGCAGATGCTTCGATGATGTCCGGGCATTTAGTTAGTATACAATTGGTGGATGGTGGCTAGCAGTGGAATCCAGGCATGCGCATTTCGTTCTATTTGGGACTCGTCATCTGGATGTAACTGCATTTCTCAGTAAGTGATGATGTTCCCACCGAGGCTGACGAGTCCCAAATAGGACGAAATGCGCATCCTGGATTCCACTGCTAGCCACCATCCACCAATTGTATACTAAGTTGTCCATTACTGTTTTTAGTCTGTAGAACGCCTCTTTCTTTTCTTGATCTGAGAGGTTTGTAGGTGCATAGCATTGGATGATTGTAACCTTCCTTCCTTCCTTCCTTTTGAGTTGAACCTGGCTGTCATTATCCTGGAGGAGATTGGTTCCCACTGCATGAGAGCTTTGGCTGCTGTTGGTTACATCATGTTGGCCACTTCCTCGGATTGGGACCGGCTAGAAAACTAGCAAGCTAGTAATCTAGACGAGGTTCGACATTATACTAATAATTATTTCACAAAATGGAAATAGCACAATTTGTATGCATAACACAGTGGTAATTACCGTGTACTTCCTAAATAATAATTGGTATTGCAGTTATGAACCAAAAATTCACAGTCTTTAATATCTAAGTGAATAAAAGACATGAAGGAAGCCATGCGAAAACGAAATAACGGAGAAAGAAACACAGTCATAGATTTTGTAGTTGAGATTGTGTTTTCTATCACTACACGACGAAAACTAAAACAAATTATGACTACTCACAAAATTACTTATCTCGAAACATACTGGTAGTTATAAAAAAGGAAGAACTTGAAATAAGTTGTATTCTATTTATACAGATCAGTACTAAAAATGGTTCAGTGCTCATCAATAACTGCTTACTAGCTGAGTTTACAGAAGTTCCACTTGGACACTAGACCGCCAGACTAATAAAAAATGCAAATTGACGAAAGTTAATGGTCGCACTGCCATAAACTTAAGCAAGATGAGCAAACAACACCTAAAATTTTCCAATTTAATAAAAAATGGGCTCCAGGCTGCTAATTCGTAAATATTTTCAAAGCTGTACGGAGATTCATTAATTTTGCATTTGGCACAATTTGACTTTAAATTACTTAACATGCTCTACGTAGTTTATACATGATTAATTTTGCCTAAAACGTCATAACATTGTTTGGCAATAAGTCAATAGCAGTAACAAATTCCGTGTGCAGCACACATAGTTATTGAAGTATTCCATTTATTTTGCCCCATGAGATGATGGTTATTAGGCAAGGAGAATTTGTGCTGACTCACTGTTTTAGCACTCCAAGATTTACTTCGTAAATGAGCAACATGTGCTAACTCAGAAAATAAACGCCATTTCAAACGAACATTTTCCGCCTTAACTTCAGTTAACTTTTGTTTGAGTGACTGTATTTCTGCCTCCTTATCATGTGAAAGCGTATCTGGATGAAGTGGAGTTGAATCCATTTTTAAAACTTGCTGAAATTAAAGTTAAAATAAATAATAATTTTTATTACATGATGAGTCATAGAAAATTTAACATCATTCTATACGGCAGGAAGTGGTGAATACATTAAAAACGCCGTTCTCAACTAGCTTTGGCATAGCCCTACAAATTGTCAGTTCTAACAAAACCTTTAAATAGGTCTTTATATAATTTGACAGTATTCATGGTGGCAGCTTAGAATCATCACATCAAAATCACGCAAGTCATATAAGTCTGCGAAGCCTAGATGGAGGCAGTACTTATTTTTACAAACCGGTATGATTTACAATGATCTCAAGTGAGATGGGATTTCTTTAGTCGAATTCATTTGCTTTTCCAAGAAAACCGCTATCAAATTTAAACAGACGCAAGCAGCTTATCACTACAGATTTACGGAAATATGATAACGTCTACACTTAGGCTGTTAGTTGTAACATTAAGAGTTCAAACTAGAACGAAGTACTCCGCAGCATTACCTGGCTTTCACAACCATTTGGTGTATTTCAGTGACTCAATCCATCTATAAATTTGAGTAACTAAGAATTATTTCGACAACAGTAAATATTTCTAACTACAAGGTGATCAAATTATTTGTGTTTTATGGCTTCTAGTAAAATAAAAAAGCAAAATGTTTATACATCACATCTGAAAAGCAGGGACAAAGTGTGGACATTCCATTATGGATAAAAATTATTTTGATAGTCTCATTGCTAAGCACCAATATTTAAGCATCTTCGCGGGGTCAGTCATTCTAAGATAGGTAATAAGTAGGTTATTAAAAAAAGCTCAGCAGTTACACTGCTAGCATCAACATACAGTAGCGTGGAAAAAAGTTAAAATTCTAAAATGTAATGTAGGTAGGTGAAGAGGAAGTTTCATTACTGAATCTTTGGTCATCGAATCTACGCCCGACATATACGTTAAAAAATGGCTAATCAGCAACACCAGAGATATGGAAAATACTACTACCAGTCGGATCAAGAGATGAAAAATAATGACATTATATAAATGAAGTTAAAAAGTTGTGTTTGACTAGATGTGATCATGAGCAATAAATCAGGCTCAAAGCGTCATCGGCAAACATTGTTGCATAACACCGTGAGACTTTGTCCAAAATGGAAATATACTGTAACACGGTGCCCAAATCCTATCCTTATATTAAAGTGTGGACATTGCGAGTAGAAAGCAGCTACAGAAACAGTGACAAACACACATTACTATGCATGTGATGCAACCCTATTGATGATACTTTGATTCTGCATGCCAGTGACCCCGAAAGAAACCTGGTACAGAAGTATCATGTCACGAATTAAGCATGTTACTACTCAGCAACTACTTTACAATTTAACGTTAAGTGACTTCCGACTTTTGCGATTTCTCATATATAACTCTGAAACAATGTCGTCGAATGACATTCTTTTAAAATCTATGATTTCTTAACATGAAGTAACGAGTACTTCATTTCGAAGCAAACTAATGGACTGAACTTAATTTACAACTTACAAAAAAGCAGAAATTCAAGTTTTGCCCGTTCATAATGCACACAGAAATGTTGAGGAAGAATTTAAAAGAAATATAATGAAGGGAAATATAAGGAATAGAGAATAATTACAACAAACATAATTATTAGAACTGGAAGACTGCAAAGAACCGTTGACCCACATCACCAACTACCTTTAGCCACTGATTCTTGGGAAGCTCACACAATCATTTTACAACTACCTGAGACACCCAAAAATATATTCAAAGACTTCATGGGATTGTGCCATGTTTCGATTCGACCAGTCCTAAATCTCTGTAAACTTAATCCTATGTCGGCTGACACTACTCGTCATTGAGGTGGTAGGTTGGCATACACAAGTCGTGCCCTAGTAGACTCCATACAAACAGTAATATGACTTTATCAGCTGAATTTCTCTTTTAGGCTAACAATACAATTAACTTCAAGATTATTTACCATATTATACCATTAAACACAAGAGAAAAAACGCAAAAACTTATGATTAAAAAGTTTGGCTCTTCATATATATCTTTCACCGTTAACAGCCATGCTTCATGCCCATAAAAAAAACAGCAAAATGGAATGTTCCACAGTAGATTCTTCTTTTTTTCGATTGCCGGATACCGAGTCAACGACATAGATTGGCAAATGCCACACAAACCGTCGGTCTCCGACCTGAGATTTCATCATCAGCCAGTCAACTAGGGCTGTCGCATCTCTTCAGACAGGTGAAACGGTCAGCAATATCAGCATTTCACCAGGTTTTCTAAGAGTAGAAGTTAATGCAAACTAGTTCCAGCAATCAATGCATGCACGCTGGACAGTTCTGAAAACTTTATATTTGTTTTAATTATTTCAGTGGTATAATGCTTATTTTAAACGTAAAGAAAATGATAAATAAATATATATGATTACTTTTTAACATTTACTGTAATACTATAGTCGCCAATATATGTTAATATGTATTAATTCATATATAGTGATAACTACAGTTATCCAATATCCTGATTACGAGCTAGTATAAACCAGTGATTTCTTTGAGCTCGCTTCTTGATTGTGAGCTAGAGGTTCCAGATCTTCGGTGAGCTCCTGCGTAGTAAGTCCCGCCACTCGACTGCTTTAGCTCTGGTAGACTCCAAGTGGAGTGGTGCGGGGATTGGTCAAAATGTGGTTTGTAGTATGCAGTATGTTAGGACTGTGTTGTTGCCGTGAATGGAGTTTGACCTAACTCCCGTTGGTCATTCGGTGCAGTCATAAAAGCAGAATAGTAATAATAATAATAGATGTAGTGTAGATAATATAGGTTGAGATAAGTGGAATAATAAAGGTGACCTAAGGAAAAGATAGAGTGAGAGAAGGCAGAATAGGTCGTGGGGATTTAGTTTGTACGCTTATTCATTGACAGTTTGGTTTCAAATTTTATGAGGATAAGCCATTGAGACACAAACCTTGCATTTCTGCATGATTGTCTAGCTTCCGCTTAAAAATCTCCAGAGATGGCGCTGTAGTCACGGCCGCCGGTAAAGCGTTCCAGAGACGGCAAACACGAAGCGAAAAGAAATGTGATCGCACTCGAGTCTTTGGTCTCTGGTGTGCTATCCTTAGCGGGTTACCTCGTGGAAGCCTATAATCACTTAATGGCAGGATGCTTTTATTTGGGTGGACCTGGTCATTTAAGATCTGGTAGACGGTGATGAGGTCTCCCCTGTGTCTACGGTAACTAAGTATGAAAAGACCTAATTTCTTTAGTCGTTCCTCGTATGATTTGTTGCGGAGGTCGATCACCCATTTTGTCGCTCGTCTCTGGACACTTTCTAGAATGTTAGCATCCCTTTTGAGTAGCGGAGGTGCGATGATATTATGCACCTCAAGGTGTGGCCTCACATATGCCTTATATAACCTTAAGAACAGTTCGGGAGTGAGAGCTCCCAGCTGCCTATGCATAAAGTGTAAGGTTGCGTAGGCTTTGGCGACGTCCCTCGAGTAATTTCCACTGGTGTCCAGCTTTTCTGTTAGAGTAAGACCTAGGTCTCGCTCTGATTGAACACAACTCAAGTTCTGGCCACCAAGGGTGTAATTTACACTCTGTGACCTGCCGGAATGAAGTTGCACTACTTTGCACTTCTTTAGGTTGAAAGGCATTCCGTTAGCCAGACCCCAGTTTCCCAGAGTTTGCAGGTCAGCCTGCAACCTATCTGATTCTTCCGATGAGTTTATTGCTGTCCAAATCTTTACGTTGTCAGCGTTAAGAAGCGCAGAGCAGTTCAGTTGGGAGGGCAGGTGGTGATAAAAATCAAAAACATCAACTCACTTGTTAATCTATATACCGATAGCTTTGAAAATATGCCGAAACTCAGGAATTTTTTAATGAATGCTAACTTATTAATTCAATGGAAGTGATGAGACAACTGAGAAAATCCTGGAAGGGTAGCAATGCGATTCTTGTATAGCGGGCAAAATTAATGTAAGTTGTTATCGTGTTGTCGCTTTCCTCAATTCCATTGCAGAAATTCCAATATCATCTTAACGAGCTAGTGTAAAACAATTTCTTTCTCAGTACTCGCTTCTTGATTACGAGGTAAAGGTTCCTGGTCTTCGGTTTACTCATGTGTACTTCGTCCCACCATTCGATTGTCGTAGCTTATATTAACTCCAAAAAAATGGTGCTGGGACTAGCCATATGTAGTTTTTAACTTGCGATGTGTTAAGAATGTGTTGCTACTGTGAATGGAATTGATTCTCTCACCATTTAGTCCTCCGATATCGTCGTCAACTGAAACGAGATAATAATATTAACAGATATAACTAGCATGGATAATAAAGACTGAAAAACAGAGGAAGATTTAAAGAAAACGTAAAAAGAGGCGGTCAGTTGAACTTTAAGTTGACGTATATGAATATATATGTGTATATAATATCAGTATTAATAATTATAATAAGTGCAAGTGTAGTAATTGGAGTAGTTAGGAGAGTGAGACATGACAAAAATATGAAGAGGTTAAACGACGAATTTAGGTGTCTAGCTATGAATGGTGAATGTGATTTTAAGAGGATAGACCACTTGAACCCAGTCCTTGTGTCTATGCATGACTGCCCAGCCTTCGTATAAAGCTGTCTACAGACGTGCCATATCTGCCTGCTATGAGTTCCAGGGACGGCAAAACTGCAGTCTCCGCCCTTTGATAAGCTATCCTCCTGGGATTTCCACAAGGATGCCAATAAGTACTTAATGACAGAACACTTTTGTTTGGGTGATTATTTGTTATCTGATTGGTAGTAATCAAGTCCCAACCAGGTCGACGGTATCTAAGTGTTAAGAGAACCAATTACTTTGGTTGTTCATTGTACAGGTTGTTGTGCAGGCCCATCACTCCCTTTGTCTCCCGTTTACGTACTCTTTCCGAATTATCATTGTATCTGCTCATTTCTGAAGGCTCGGTCTTAAGAGTCGAAGATAATTTGCTGAACATAGATTCTACCGTTCACATAGAATGATCAACAAAATGGCTATTGTTTGCTCTACCGACAAGGGTTGCGTATAGAAATCAAATCGAAGATTTCCTCAAACAGTCTTTTTCAGTCCAACTATAGGACAACAAATCACATGAATCAATCCACATGCTACTTCAGAAGACGTACAGAGAATAGTTCTTAGGGCTGATGATTACAAATATGTCGCGTGGTTATTTAGGTTGTGTTACATCTACCACACTGCACAAAATCCTAGGAACGCTTAAATTCGTAAGGAAAACGGACCCAGATATGACATGAAATGCAGTCACTTAAATGAACTTATATGCAGCGATCAATTTCCACAAACACTAGTGTCAATGTAGTTGAAGATTGAACGATCAATTCTTGGTTGTTTACTCAAAACCAACTTCCCCAATTTTCGCGGAGGCATCAATACGACAGTCATCATCTCATCGGTCGCTGTTCAGAAAGAAGTCAGGAGACAACTGTCAGAAGTAATATTGTGATTCATTATTGTAATATTTGTTCACAGACCTTAGTTGTAACAGTGTTTATATGTTGGTGTTACAATAAAGAATCCTCGAGTCGCCAATTGGTGTTTTGGTTTCTGCGTCCGTTATTACTAAGCGTTTCTGAGAAACTTCAGTGAACAGCATGAGCCCGAGTGCAGGAGGAGCTGAGCATTAACGGTTTAGGAGACGTGGTTGACAGTTTCTGACAGTTAAGTCAGTTTTCGACGGTTTGGGATCGTTGGTGATAGTTTCTGACAGTTCAACGTCAGTTTATAAACGGTTTTGGAAAGTTGGCAAGACTTTGGATAGTCACCGTTCATCCTTCCTGGTGCCGGCCAAGTCCTCTTTGAACAAGCAATATCTGGAACTTTTTTGGAGTTGGGTCAAGTTCAACAATGCCTGGGTCAAAGAAGGGACAGAGTGTCTTGGATGCAAACAGGAAAGTAAGTCATGGTGACTTGTCTGTTACTTGTAACGATGTGTCTGATGTTAAGCATGACATGGTTGATGTTACTGTTTCGCCGTTCAGGGATAATAGGAACATCAAACTCGCTAAATTTGAACCACGGTGTTTTGATGGAAACCCGGCTGATTATTTACAATTTGTAAAGGAGTTTAAGATCATGTTGAGTAGTTTTTTATGAAGTAATGAATTGAAATTGATGTATTTGATGAGATATTGCACTGGAGATGCCGCAAGAGCTATACAGTGCTGTAAGCTCATTCCCCTAATGAGGGATACGCTGAGGCTATGAGCATATTACTTCAAAGGTTTGGAAGACCTTCGATGATTGTAAGGAACGTATACGAAGCTGTCAAATGTAACGGCAGTCAACTTCAAGATGACTCCTAGGCACTTACTGAGTTTTTAGATAATCTTATGACTTATAAGAATACCTAGATTTCGATGAATTGCATGAGTGACCTCAACTCGAGCTAAGTCCTAGAAGTAATAGCAAGACGCCTACCTACTCGACTGCAAAGGAAGTGGGTGAAGATAAGCTCCCGTATGGAGGATGAGGGTATCGAGCCAAAATTTGATGATATTCTGAAACTAGTAAAAGATAGTGTCAATCAATCTATGAGCAAGTTTGCCAGTCTATTACATCTCACCCCTAGAATAGAGCAGTCTGAGTATAAAACGCAATCATTGATGACGAATAGGCCTCAGAGAGGTGGATATCGAGAAGACTCCATGATGTCTAGTAATGCATATAGACCTAGTGAGTGTAACAGGTTTCGTAGTACATCCTCAACAGATAAGTTACAAGCTGCAAGACAAACACGGTTGTGTTTTACACGTTTGCAAGAGGTGCATACAGAAGTGAACTGTGAATCAGTGAGCAAGTTCAGTGATAAGCTAAATGTAAACTCCAGGTCTGACTCCGAATTGTGTGACGATAACGGTGCGGTGAAGAAGTCTGTAGTTGCAACTGGTAAGCCGTTGTTGAATAGAGTGTCACAGAATAGAGTTATTGCTTCAGAGTGCAGTTCTGACTCTACAAGTTTACAAGGTATTACTAGTCAGAGTGAAGGTATGAAATCTATAGGAATTTGTGAGGAAGAACCCAAATCATCTACTGCTGTTTTTAAAGAGTTTGAAAATGATGAAGTCGACCAGATAGATGATGGTAAATTGAATATTTGTGATAATGATTATGATATTCCACATTTGTCTTTGGTTGATCATGATGAAATGAGGCGAATGCCTACTACTGCTAAGTTAAATAAAGGTTCTGTACAACTACAACGTGAAGTAGGATTGAATGCAGTTGCAGAAGGTATGGATACTTGTGAGTCAGTCAGTGTAATTGATCAGCGTGTAGCTCACCTATCATCAGATGATAGTGCTAAACCCGAACTACATAGTGAAAGACAGCAGTGGTGGCAATCTTGCAGTTAGACAATAATCTGAAAGCCAAAAAATAACAGATTCTGATCCACCGCTAAGTTCATCAACTGGTATCAATCAGTCGTCGTTGGTGTTGTCATCCACAATGAAACAGACACCCATCAACTCAAGTATCTTGTGCAATGACTATGCTAGTATCAGTTCGTTTGAAAGGACGAATATCAATGGTCAGTTTAGTGTGGATAAGCCAAGTGTAAACGAGAGAGTTATTGTTAAATTGACTTGCACGAATAAAGGCATTTCTAGTTTCAAGTTACTATTTGAATGTTATTATCTTCGGTGTAAATTACTCTGTGTCTACGCTTGGTTGACCAGATACGTCGTGTGTTTGTTAGTCATCTATATTCTACGATACAATGACATGGGCGTGTTGCCGTTCAGATTTGAGGATATAGCTGATAGAAGGAAGTTAGCAAATGAACTCTGCGACGATTTTCCAACCTAGGGCGTCAACCTGAGAAGGGTTGTAGGCGTACTGCTGTGAGTCCTACAATTCTTCAAAGGGTAGCGCATCAATGAGCAGTGCAATGTGCTTGGTGTGTGATATTGTACATATGTTCATATTGTATATACTGAATTGATATCATCTGTCATCTAGCTGTTGGTAATTCTGTTTGTGTCCGGACGACTTCCACTTGGATCATCAACCTGAGAAGGAATGTAGGCGTACTGCTGTAAGTCCTACGGTTCTTCAAGGGTAGTTTGTCGTGTCAGAATCCACAACATTTGATGTGTTGATTGTACATATGTTTGTGTTAAATAGTTGTGTGAGTTCCAATTGATGTAATTGTTGGTTAATCTTGTTTGTGTCTGGACATTCCACAACTTACAATCGTCAACCTGTGAAGGGTTGCAGGCGTACTGGTGTAAGTCCTGCAATTCTTCAAAGGAATTCCATCAAGACATGATCCGCGAGTTTGTGTGTACTGTTTGTATATATGTGTGGTGTGTCATATCAATTGGTGTTTTTGGATTCATTGTGTTTACTCGTTGTTTTCGTATCTTGTTTTTATTGCATAATTTTGTTAAAATTTTCGTCGTGATTACTTCTGAAGTTGTTTCGAGTCTTCTACATCCATGAATGAATTGATTGATGTTAAGGACAGCAGATGGGTCGTATACGCCGTGGAGGCTAGGCTATTGCTGAGAATGAAATGCACACGGAGATAATTGTTAGCTGTGGTCTCACACGCCGTGGAGAAAGAGTGTAAACGACTGAGGCTCGCATGCGTCACCGTTACTAGAACTGAGGCAGAATGAGTGACAAGCGATTGCAGTGGTAATTGATGGTGAATAGATAAGAGGATGTGCGTGGAGTATCATGAGGTGGTGCTATGGTCACATTGCATTCTGCAAGAGTCATTCTAGCAAGCGGCGATTGCGTTGCAAGAGGATGCCTTTAACCGGAAGGCGCAGGTCGTCATCGATGTGTGAGATTGTGCTGTGAGTATGCTTGTGGTGTGTTGGCTTTTCTGTTTGGTTTCCATTTCAGCTCTGTCCGTGTGACCCAGGTTCTCGCAATGGCATCCAAGTCAACGTGTATCGGTCGTGATGGAAAAAGGGGATGGATCCCTTTTTTGCCAGGGAGTGTCAATGTAGTTGAAGATTGAACGATCAATTCTTGGTTGTTTGCTCAAAACCAACTTCCCCAATTTTCGCGGAGGCATCAATACGACAGTCATCATCTCATCGGTCGCTGTTCAGAAAGAAGTCAGGAGACAACTGTCAGAAGTAATATTGTGATTCATTATTGTAATATTTGTTCACAGACCTTAGTTGTAACAGTGTTTATATGTTGGTGTTACAATAAAGAATCCTCGAGTCGCCAATTGGTGTTTTGGTTTCTGCGTCCGTTATTACTAAGCGTTTCTGAGAAACTTCAAGGAACAGCATGAGCCCGAGTGCAGGAGGAGCTGAGCATTAACGGTGTGGGAGACGTGGCTGAGAACTATCTATTACAACAAAATGGAGTATATTTCTGAATCAAACAGCAGAACTCTTTTTCTGAAGATTATATAGCCCTAGCTACCTACGTTTGATAAAATTTTCTAATCATATTATTTGTTTTCACCATGAGGTTATTTCCGGAAATTCTGAAGACCCATTCAAATGGTACTTCGTGTGACCTGCACTAATTAGTTTCCCTGCTGTTTTTCCATCACTTCTCATGCAAATAAGCTGTTTTTTGCGGAGTTTATGCCCGTGATCATCAACTAAATGTTGCGGAGAGATGACATCCATGTTCCTAGAACAAATAAGCCCATAAAACCCTTCTAGATCGTGAATAAAATGTAGAAATACTGTCATAAAACGATAAACGAAGCAACAATTATTAATGAAATGTTTGAGAAACTCAGAAATAACAAAAGTAAAGTCAACAGTAAAAGGTGAGAGATTTGTTGACGAGAATGGTAGGAATAGTTGAGACTGCCAAATCGGTATTCAGACCAAAGCTGTACTGCTAGATGGCTGAATTTATTTGTCTTATGTTCTTCATCACAGTAAGCGTTCCAATTGTAGACACATGATTACTCAAGCTGCTGAGGAATAGAAGCTAAAGTTCACTTTTGATTGACCTCTTAATTGTTAATTGGTTGTTGGCAGATTCCATGAATGCCTCGAATATTTCCATTACATCGACTTCAGTGAGTTCAAGCTTCTTCAGTATGCATGACCACTCTTTCGTTAAATACTGGGTGTGTGTAAGCAGTTTTCTAGCTTTTCCCTTTCTAAATACGAAATGGTGAACACTTCACAAGCGATACCAGAAGATGCTCTCTAAATTACTCATGAATGTGCAAAACTGCGGACAAACAATGAGTGATCAAATTTTTTAGACCATGACATACTGTGTCATATTCATGTATGTGCACCTGGACTGATTAACATCATTTTAGAAATGTGAATTGATTATTTGAAAGACACTAGATTGAAGTTAGTGCTGCGGTCCATTTAGTTACTCATGAACACCTCGTTTGAGATGGATAGCTCTGAGGTCATAATGAATCAATCGGCTCTAATCTTTAATCTTCACTGAGACATGGGCGAATTTCACTGATTTGCTTATGTCTAGTCTGACGAGGCATAGGAATTCAGCGTCCAGGCAGGTGACAGCGGAACATATTCTGTTTCTTGTAACACCAACAAAAATGTTTCTATGAGCCTTAGCAGCCCCCGTTAAGACCGGAGTAATAATTGATTCTTTCATTTGAACCAGGTGCGTTGTGAAATTCATCCCATAACAACTGTGTTTCTTTTAGCGACAAACAGCTGTCACATATATAAGGCTGTAGAATTCATAGTGTTGCAGCATTCATGATAACACACAAGCTGTGCAAGAACGCCTCGGGTTATTCCTATATAGGAATGTTTTCTGTCCGTTAAAGGAATGTAAAAATGATTTTTTGGAGTATAGTTGCGTATATTTACTTTGAACGCTTTCAAAAGAACTTTCTTTTTTATTTGTCAAATATACTTTTCAGGTTGCCGAAATAACAAGTTTTACATTTGCTCTGAATGTGGTTTTTACTAGAAATATCCCAGATTTCTTGAACTTGAAGGGCAGGACAGCGTGTTTAATTCCTTTTGGATATGGAAGATGCTGAGTGAAGCATATGTGTGCGTCGTAAAAAAACCAAGTTCAAACTTGAAAAAAGAATGTTGAGAGTCATAAAGTGTGGTCACTTGATAATTTTGACCACACTTAGTACAATTACGATTCTCGCCATTTTGTGGTCCAATGGTTCTATGGAATTGAAGACCTCTAGTCCCTCCAGTTGGCCGATAGATAGATGAAGTTATGGATTCAAGCCAATCGATAACCTGATTGCTGATTCAGAAATCGGTAGTACCCAATGATTATGAATGATGTGTCACTAGAATTATGTTATCAGTGAAACCATTAACATACGCCCCATTTACTCGAAAGCTTTATAATAACAGTCATATGTGTATTTCATACATACTTCAGTCAATACAAGTGATTTGTCTTTCGTATAAGCGCACAAGTTTACAGAGAAAATGCATTCAGTTTCTACATGCACGATTAGCTATGTTATAAATTGCAATCGTCAAGTATCATAAATTGGTACTAGTGACCATAAATTATAGCAGCCCAAAACGGAACTGCCTCCAGCGACCAACCAGATGTGTCAGAATTAGATTCAGTTTTATTGGTTGAGGATACAAGGCTTGGGGCCTCGAGGGGCGTAACTTGAAATCAGCTTCCATGTAAAAGTAGTGCAATGTTAAGGATGGCTACAGGGGATAATATTCTTGCAGATGTTCCGAGAAAATCTTCTAATTTCTCGGTGGTGTCCACAAAGTCGGGTCAAGGTCACTTATGTATTCAATAGGGAGATTCACTTTGAGCTGCTATAATATTGAGTCACCTTAATACTTTTTCAAAAGTTGTAATTGGTAGATTACTGTAGAGGGAATCAAAATTGGTCTCTACAAATGTTGAATTGTAAACTATTATCTAAGGTCATCGACAAGGTTGAGCGCCAATAGAAACTTCTCCCCGTTTCCCGCCGATAGCTATGGTCAACCAAAGAACAGTCTATATATTGGTAAGGACTATACCCCAACTTAAATAACAGCTGTTTTAGGAATAAAAAACGTCCTGGGAAACTGTAAAAGAGTACAAGATACAATTGAAAATACCAGATATATACGAGTTGGAGCCACAGAGTCCATTCAACGATAGTATATATTTGCAATGTAAAATAATAAAGATATTGGTCTTACCATGTGAAATATGACGTTTTCGGTGAAAATATAACTTTTTTCAAACATTGGTGTTATACGTTGTGGCTATTTCATCAGAGCAACCAGACTATAAGCTAGCAGCGAACACGAATAAAAGAGTGAGCTTTAGCTTTATTAAGACCCCAGGTAGTTAAGATAAAATAGTGTACAATAATGCGCACATGAAAAGACTATTTTGAGCTAGATGAGGGATATGTCAGTGAGAAGTGAATTCGAAGATCTGAAAGGTGAGAACCTGTTGGACAAGCTGATGTGTAAGATATCTCACAAACTTCTGTAGGACCTATTGATTAGCTTCTTAACAAGAAGCTGAACAAACTTGCAGATGTTGGGAGTAAAAGGGTATTTTTCTAAATTTAGATCCGTAGAACTCTTATATGTTTTATTGTTAGGGATATGGGTTCATATTTTATTCTCGAGCTGTCAAAAAATGCAAGTTGCCGTCCTACAGATTGGAGCGATTCACATTTGTGACCACAACCATATCTGCTGATCTGCATGCACCACCCTCCTTACCTTGTTGATGTCAAGCTCTGAGATTTTTCGCAATAACCGTAGTTTTAGCATTGCATTGTTTTGAGTTCATCCCAATCATACAGCATGCTGCACATTAATGGTGTCAAATTATGAGAATAGAAGGCTGTTGCTGCCTATGTTAGTCCTTGCAATATATCTCTGCAGAGGTGTGGTTTCACTTTGAAAGTGTTCATCGATGGAGCTGTTACCACTGAATCTGGTAAGGAGTTCCAGTCGTTGACTACTCTGTGAAAGAAAATAAGTTCCGCACGTATTTTATTCTACCTTGATTTGAGCACCTCCTTGTGGCGACCTTGTAAATGTATGTTAGAGGGAGAGAAAAGATTTGAGAAGTCCATCCCTAAATCACCATTTAATATACGGTATGCCGAAATTAAGTCGCCTCTCCTCCTTCGATATGATAATGGGAAGAGATTAAGATGACGCGTTCTCTTATTGTGAGGAAGGTGTGAGACACCACTAACTGATTTGGTCCCTACTCTCTGTACTCCTTTCAGGATATGTGCCTCCTTTTTGAAACATGGATTCACCGCTTGTATGTAGTATTGTAGATGAGGCCTGACATATGTTGCATAGAGTACTTGGAACATATCCTCATCTAGTCGTTTGAAAGCCCTTCGGTTTTATGATAGATGAGTTCCATTAGATGACCAGATACATCGATACCTGAGGAAATTATTAGCAGTACTATCCTTATACATGCATATAAGTAATTATTACGAACGACTGGGAAACTAAGTTTCCCTTAAAAGTCTATAAATTATGGAAGTAGTTGTTATTGCAGCAACTAAGTTATAGTCTATTTAGCTATCTCTGGAATTCTTTTGTAGTACGAGGTCAAGTAGTGGCAAAATTTGTAACACATTTGAATGATCAGTGTTAGGATTTCTGAAACTTTGAAAAAGAAATACAAAAGTGGTTCAAACCATAATCATTGAACTTCAGAATGATGACTTGGAATATCTATGAGTAATCCGCATTCAGACATTACTGAAACCATAACTCGTGGTTCAGCCAAGAGGCTCTTATTGTTGAATTCATCTTCATTAGCTGTTCAATCTCAGTTATATGTAGTTTTCCTTGTAAGAGAGTGGTAGAAGTTGTGCAGAACTACAGCCGAACTGTGCGTCTATGTTCTAGAATCTGTCGGAGAGTGAAGACATGATCTATGCACCCTCTACCTGGTCTAAAGCCTGCTTGATTTTCCCTCGTTTGTTCCTCCCGAGTTCTGCTTAGTCTGTGCATGATTACTGAGCCTAGGATTTTAGAGACTATGTTCGTTAGGCTGATCCCCCTATGATTATCAAATGAGGACTTGTTTCCCTTTTTGAATATCGGTATAATAAGTGACTTACCCCAGTCTGATGGAACTGTCTCTGATTCCCAGACGCTGCCTAGTACCTTAGTTAATCTGCATACTAGTAAGTAACCTCCGGAATAATTCCGTCGGGTCCTGCCGCTTGCCTCGTTTCAAATTACAGATAGCTTTTGTGACCTCACTTACAGACGGCAGACCAGTGTCTATGTCCCACTCAGGTGTGTGCTGGATGGCGTGGAGGTTCAATGTGGCTGTAGGCAAGTTAAATTGTCCCTCAAAGTGTTCTTTCCAGCGTTCAAGGCGTCTATCCTGAGAGCTAATTGGGGAGCCATTTTTCTCAGAAATAGTACACAGTAATGTACACATTTTGCATCTGGTCAGGTTTGATTTAGAGGCGAAAGAACAAATGAGTTTCACCAGTTAGGTGCAAAACTCCTGACAGATTCCAAAAGTTTGGCGATTTTACCGAAGTTGGATACAAGGGAGGTTGGAGAGTGGCATATACTGAAATCCGTAGTACATATGAGTATCGAAAGATTTCAGTGCGACCTATAAATGGATATACGCCAGGATTGTATGGTATGAAAGTGAACTCGAATATGCACAGGAAGGGAGGAAGGAAGAATCTTAATCCAGATTACTATTAACTTTATCCATAAGACGTATATGAATGCTGAGAGAGATACTGAGAGAATGGAATTTAATCCTCTAAAACTTCTGGATTGAAAACCATAGCGTGCCTATTTGCAGTTGTTCGTTTGTCTAGAGATCTATGTTCGCCACTAGATAACCAGTTTTTTCTTCCTATGGCACCACGCGTACTAGTGTAGCATAGTGACTGTTAAAGAAATGAAATGTGCCTAAGTGATATGAGCAAATGACTCATGATTTTACTAATTTTGCTTGACACTATATAACCTTGGCATTAGAAGGCATGTGCTAAAGGATTACTGCTGACTAAAGCAAGGCATAGGACTGCCGCGCCACTTTTCCGACTAAACTGAAATGAACTCAAAGGTATGAGACATTCATTTTTTGTCATTTTAAACCTGACCTAGGTCTGTGGATAAGCCTTGCGAAATGTACTACGAAATTAGGAGAAAAACTGCTCAGAACTCCCTGGTTTTCTCAATTACATCAGTTAATGGTTTGAATTTATACTTGAAAGTTCCGTTTCAGACATCAACCAGCAAATCGTTTTGCTTCTATACAAGTGAAATAAAATCCGCAGAATACCTCTGATAAATTGTGGAAACATTCACCTGGACCAACGTCAGTTGTTGGCGCGTCCATTTTGACAGATGTGGGATGAGTTTTACCGGAAGTCTGAGGCCTTGTATTGCTAAGACGAATTCAGTCTTACTCCTAGGATCAATTATGAGCGCAGCTCCATTACCACTCATCAAGCATTTGGTCATCAGATAAATGATTCGTTTCGTAGAAGACCAATGCAGTTCTGACCTAAGCTAAGTGCCAAAGGCAGTTGTGTAGCTAAGGTGGATGGGTGGCCACTTAAAAATCGCTAACATCATCTTTTGTTGAAACCAAAAGGAGAAACAAGCAAGGGGTCACTCAAGCACTGTAATTAACCGGACTCCCAGAGTTTTACTCCTCCTATGCAGTTTCTACCTTAGAAGAGCCTGGTATTTCCATACCTTACATATAAGAATTAGGTATGAAGGGTTAGCTGCCAGATTTCTTGTCAACAGTGCGAAAGCGCGAAGCAATTATCATCGTATTTAGCACTGCAATACTGCATACTATGATACACAGGGAACGCTCCACGTGAGCAAACCAAAGTAGACTGAAATCAGTAAGTGGCAAAAAACGTAAAAATTAACGAAGAGTGAACGGATATCAGCCATGTCGTCATCATCACATTGTTTTAAATTACTTGCGGTTCTGTCAGTCACTGTAATGTATCATGTAAATGCACAGCCAATGCCGTCGGATGATGATTCCGTTGCTACCTTCTTGTAAAGGTAAGCAGGCGAAACGGAGGCTTGTTCATTGTTTAGTAAAAGCAAATGGTAAGCACTAACTTAGCAAAGAAAACAGTTTGTAATTCACTTCTAACTAACAATCTCTGCTCCATTTTGGATTGTAGTCGGTTACTTTGTATTTCTGCAACGACAAACCCTGTGAGAACTCTTACCAGGATGCTTGTTATCGTTGAAACGAATTGAAGAACCGCAGAACATGTTTTGCAGAACTTTGTAGACGATTTAGCCACTGTAGATATTAACATTTCACTCCCGTCATCGGCATCATTCTCTACGTTTTCACCACAATGAACTAGGTGGAGACTATACTGCAACGCTTAAAGGGAACCTGTGCGGTTTGAGAGTCACAAAAGATTCCGCTTGAGAATGATGGTGTAAAAAACACAAACCAATGTCAGTAGTAAGTTTCAAATGGTTCCAAAAAATATCTATCGTTTGTTTTAATAGCTACCTCTAATCCTCCAGAGACTACATGATCACCTTAAGTGTAAAATATGTTGGAGAATAATGTTCAGAGACTTCATTTGTAGAATTAGTTGAAGATATTAATATACCTGAAATCTCAGAATACAGTGAGGCCATATGAACCACAATATGTTGTAGCGGTAAATATTTCATGAACGTCTTGAAGTAAGTCAGCAGCCTGCTGAGTTCTACACGGAGTCTTGTTCATCACGCAATTTTTATGCAAATGCTTCAAAATGCCAAGCTCCTCATGAATTTCATCAGCTCTGAGCTACCTGAAGAGACACTGCCATTTAGTATCACTTAAGTCTTCCCCGATTACTTTTTATGATATACGAAAATAATGGGTGTGGACCTTTTGTGAACCAAGCTACTTATATTACAAAAAGTACAGTAGACAAGAGGATGACCATACGACCATTTCCGGCTGGCTTTCAGGACGAATCTTTCGCAGTTATTGAAAATTACGCTAAAGTTTGCCTGAACCTGATTGTTATGAGATTCCACGCTGAAATACTTCAATGGTTAGTTAGGATTAGTTTTCATTTCAGATATTTACTTGTTTATGAGTAGTATCAGTTGATATTTAGTAAAACATACCCCACTAACATGAAGTATGAGTAACCGCATATATTAGGGTCTATCCAGTTATTTGACACTGTCATAATGCTTCTGTACTTCATTGGACTTCAACATTAAACACCCCACCTGGTTTCGTTGATGCTTCAGCAGATATTCTATCGATAAGTATTCTGCACACTAAGTAAGGTATTTGAAAAACCGTAATGTCAAGGGATACGTGTGATACGCCTATATTCAAACTCCTAAGGAACTTATACATCTCGGAACAGGCAATATTTTCTCATGCACATGCAAAACAACGCATCGATCGTTAAAATGAGAAATATATTTTGGGAGTGCTTATATGAACAACTGAATGTAATACAACGGTTGCTTGACAACTCAAATCCAGCTCGACAAGTAAACTGAAATAGAGAAGGTAAAAAATAAATGTTGGATGACGAAAGCCATAGGCTAAAAATCTTTGATCAGCATCAAATGTAGGTCCGGCGTAAGATCAATAGTGAAATATTTACTGAAACAGATTCCTCACTTGATATTTAAAATGTGTACTTAGACAGCCCAGAACGATTCACAGGAGTTCAGATTACACGCTAAAGAAACTAGAGAAGACGTAGGGATGTTGATGCTAACGCAAATTACGATATTTGCAAACGCAATTTCTTCTCCTCCAATTTCAATAGTATTTATTTTGCCTAGAGTGAAGACAGATGGAAAAGCTGAATAGATCGTCCAAAATACAATATATACTTCAGGATCAGAATCGTTGTGCGATGATGATTGCTTAGATAGCTAGAAATTGTTCACGAATGAACTCATGTAACACGACAGAGGTCCAAATTCTGTAGCTGCTTGAACTCAAGCCTTCGGTGTAAAGGGGTCTGCTTAAACAGTGACAGTCACCATCCAATTTTGAGTGGTATAGGTTATTAACTTTAGAAATTTTCCGCCTCCTAATGATTAGAACAGACTAAGCCAGTGGGAAAAGTGAATAAAACCCCGTTACTCAAGGGGCGAAACAGACGAAACTCTTTGATGGTCGCGTAAAAGGACTCCTGAGTCCCTTATGACTGCAAGTCGTTCATAGATACTGCCAGCACACACAGAACTAATAGTATTCAAACCCGACAACGGAGATAGATAGATGTCTTTAAGGCCAAAAGGTTGCTCTAGACCAAAACAGCACTAGGACCAGATGGGATTCCATAGAAGTATTCAAAGCAAGCCCAGAGTTTCCAACAGATAAGCGCATGATACAACCAGAGGTGGGGAAAGAAGAAAAATCACTTCCTAGTTTGGAATCAGAGCTAAGCTGTCAAAATTCAAAAGAAGGGAGAATTAAGCCTTTGCCAGCACTTGCAGGGAGTCGTACTCCCGTCCACATAAAGTGAAATATTACGGAATGACTTCACTGCATATCCCCAGTAATGGTAGTGGTGCTATATTAGTCTGATAACAAGTTCTATCTTTTATGTGTGAAAGTCTGTATTAAGAAACTTTTCTGACGCTCATAATATCGGCGGCATAATGTACTTCCACCGCGTTACATATACCGCACTTGCGTCGAAAAATGTTCCTTGACACTGGTATCTGCGCAGTACAGAAGATTTCCAACCTAGAACATTTTTTCACAAAGCTACAAAAACTTTTTTCGAAATCCAGTCACCGAAAAGCACGCTAAGCATACTCTGTATTTCAAATAATAATTTCATAAAACACGTATTTAAGCATCCTGCTGCAAACATAATGCATCCATTCAAGTGTTGGTTTGTAGGGATTTGATTGGTTACAGGATTTTCATAATGAGCTGACATTAGTTAGAGAACCATTGGAAAACTTGGGAGTACTAGACAGCTGTTTCGTCCTAGTTTGCGACTCTTCAGAAGTCGTGACCAGTAGGGTGCAGCAGGTCGGGCGTGAGGACTCGCCGAAGACATTGGCTAGTGGTTGCGCTATGTCGTGAATTGGCAGAAGTTAGAATTAGTGCGTCATTGGATCGGGTCCCAGTGGCTTAATGGTATATGAGCTCGCCTTGTAACCAGGTCCTGGGTTCGACCCCCGGTGGGTGCGTACTGATGAAGAGTCCCAAACTAAGACGAAACAGCTGTCTAGTACTCCCAGGTTTTCCAATGGTTCTCTAACTAATTTTGTTGGGTGAATTTACTGAAGAATTTTTTTGTGATATTTTTCCTGAATATGGATGCAACTAATGTCAGCTCATGATGAAAAAATAATGCATCCATATTCAGGAAAAATATCAAACAAAAATTCTTCGGCGAATTCACCCAACAAAAGTCAAATAAACATCGAAATCACGTCAGCTGCATCTTCATGAACTGAACAAAGGAAAGTAAACACAGCTTGAATCGACTAAACCGTTCAAATACCGGCAAGACAAACTAGGCAGCGACAATTCAATAACGAGTATGTAAGGCATGACAAGTCAGGTAGTTTCTTATGTTTAAACTCTATGCTTCTCTGATTTCAGGTCGGTTGCGTGGCTTGCATGCATTGGTCTCACAAGAAGACGTAGCGGACGATCGATAGGAAGATTCTTCGCCTCTCTCCGAATCGTAAAACAACTGGTTGTAGATATAATTCTTGACCTTGAGTCCTCATTCTTGCTAGTACGAGACACTTATGTGATTACACTGCTAATGTGTGCTTTTCTCTCTGTTTCAGACCATTGCTTAACAATTGGCACTACATAAATGATGAGCCTACCAACGATAAAACCTCTCACCTTTAAATCTCAACTCATTGAGGCTTTCAATAGCACTTCACCTGCCCACTAGACAGCACCTAATAAGGTTGTTGATTAGTTAGCTGTGACCATGGTTCTAGCTCTTCAACCAAATCAGGCTGCGTCGCATTATGCCCACCCCTTATCACACAAATTAGAAGTCAGTGATCACTTCGACCTATGGTGGGACAAGATGAATTGATACGTCAAACAGGTGGAACGTCCCCCACCCAAATGTATTTGACATCGATTATGCTGGAAACAAACTTAATCGGTTTTGATTCAATGCTACTCAATGAGTGCGACCAGAATTCAGAGAAACCTATCAAACAATTCACCTTGCGTCTCTGTAGGCTTGCTCATTAATCTATGAAGAGAAGCCCATATTCAGAAGTTGAAGACAATGTCCTTTGCAAGTTTCTGCCGGGTATCGGTTTCTTTAACAGAAAGGATTTTAACTTGCACTCAGCACCCATGGAAGAAGCCGAAAACAGGTAGTGCTTACTGGAAAGCCTGGAAGCCGCAGAAAACACACGCCAGAAAGTCAACGCTGTGGGCTATCTACGCAGGACACTAAAATATACACAGGTGCCTGCACGTCAGTGGAAAGGGCATCCACAGTAACAAACCGTTGCAAAGAACGATTATCACCACTGCAGACAGTTTGGTAGGCTCTCCAGGACTTGCGGACAAAAATATAGGTGTGTCATCAGTCAATAAAAAAGTAAATATCCTTTATTAAATCAGTCGACTTCACCTCCTCCTCGAAAGTTACAGGATATATAAGTAACAAAATGTGAGTGATGCTAGTTGACTCAGGGTCAGCTTATTCTCTTTTACACTCCTCATGTCTTCTAGAATATTGACAATATTGACTAACCAGTTGAGGCTTACAACAGCTGATGGAGGTTGTATTTAATCCCAGGGAGTAGTCCTACTACTTCTAAAATTATTGTTTCTCAGGTGCGCTTTCTAGAGTCTACTCGGGTGTCGTGGCAAATAATACCAGGAGTCGACCACTTAGAAAAGCTGTCCAGGATATTTAATTGTACAAACAGGTAAGTTTACATGAGAAACATGTCAATTTTACAGACACGACCATACATAATATAAATTACAATAGTGAAATATCAATAAACTGACACTTTTTCACAAGTTTAAACAGTTGGATTATAGTACACGCAATCAGAGCAGGTCCGTATAAATGCTTTTTCCTGTCTGACTGGAAAATACCTATTCCGTGAATTATCCGACTGGGAAACCTGATCTTTCTAGCAGGTGAATTTAATTCAACCATTACTCCACATTAAATCCCTGTGTGGTAAATCCAGTTATCTCGAACTATTGCCAACAAAACTGGGATTTTCAATACAAAAGTAAAGTCAGTCAGTTCTTCTATACGAATCAGAAACTTGGCGGCCGGGTCACAAAGAATATTTCCACCAATAGCCTGTTGTAGACCTTTATCAACAAGAACTGTCTTCGCCCTATGCTGAAGATCAGATGGCCGGAAAGAATCACCAACAAGAAACTATGGCTGCGAACAAACAAAACAAGAAACAATCGTCCAACAAATATGCAGGAGAAAATGGAGATGGATTAGACACTCGCTGAGGAGACCGATGGGTGACATCGCGCGTCAAGCCTTCGAGTGGAACCCGAAAGGCAAGCCGCATGTGGGACGTCCAAGGGTGACATGGAGGAGATTGTATGAAGAGGAGTTGAAAGAGTATGGACTAACATGGATGCAGGTGAAAAGTACAGCAAAAAACAGAAGCAAATGGAGACGTGCAGTTGAAGTCCTATGTTCCACTAGGAACCCAAGGGAGCAATAATAATAATAAATACCAAAGCTTCATGAGCTACATCTGTAGCAGCATCTTCCTCACTCGTTCAGATAAACAGGACCTGTTGGTTTGCTACGTGATTGCCGTGAAGCCGGGTAACCTAAAATTTCTCGAAAACCTTTCATTTTTCTTTTTTATACTTTATCAATCTATTTGTTCTAGTTCTACTTGGCAGATACTGTCGCAATTTTTACTCATATATAAGCATAGTTTATAATAACTGGTAATGTGGCGGTTGAAACTAGCCCTAATGAGAGCATTAAAACACCATATTCTGTACTGACTGGGTCTTCAGCCAGAGGAGGAAATAACCCAGTGACACTAACTCCATCTCGCATACTGGTTGTTAAGGCCCGTGTATGCATCCCCTGCTCTGATAGCATGTCTACACTGCTACAGTCCAGGAGTGAAAGTGCACAGACAAAACCAAGCGGACAAGATACTACCTCTGTATCCACAGAAAGCCATTGTGTCAGACACAGAACAACCCAAAAGAAACGCTCAGGACGTTACGAGACCTCAAAGGCGTCTTCTGGAAAAGGAAACGAATGTCAGGGCTATAGTTCTATTGTTCCCAAAAGTGACTCAGCATTTGATTACAATTTTTAAACGATGAGTGTGATGCCATTGTAACAAAAGAGTGCCGAAATCATTCTCTAAGTCTATGCGAAATAACCCTTGCACATGTTTCTGGCACATGTGTCCATTTTGTCTCCTTGGCACAGTTTCATACAGCATGTCCCTGCTTAACAAAAACAGCAAGCCAATTTTCCGTCTCGACATGGTATCATGTAGCGTTCCACTCGACATCAACACATCACCAAAACCTAGCAAATGCTGTAAACAGGAAATTCCAGCCCAACCGACTGGAAATATCAATCTTCATCAATTGAAGACTTGCAAGATTACACCCGGAACAAAAGGGGAAGCCGAAATCACCAAAGGACAACTTGCATCCGCTAGCAAGTATGTCAGCATAACAAAGACTAGTTCGACACTGATGAAGTCTAAAGTATCCGACCCTACGAAGTAGGATAAACAGTCAAAGACCAAACCTAATTCTAAGGTCAGTCAGTCGAATTCCCTTATACTGTTTAATGTACCAGTGTGCAACAGCAGTCTGCTTTGATCAGCGACTGTGGTCTACTCTTTGCAGTAAATTAGGAATGGACATCAATTCGGTAAAATTGTACAGACTGTACAGGGGTGTTCAGGCACCTCAAGGTAAGCCACCTCCATTAAGGGTCACACTGGGTTCTGCCGAAAGGGCTGAACGAATATTGTTACTGGCACAAACATTAGTTATCGACGGGAGTTCCAACATAAGAATAAGACATGATAGGCTATAGGCTAACAAGCAAATTGTGAGGGAGTTACCAGGGGTGATGTCCTCTACTTCCATGGTAATACAGGGTGTTCCGGAGCTGGAAACTGGCACGGCTTATGAAAAACACATGCATGACGTACAACAATGAAGACAGCTCTTATTTTATATCAGATGCAGTATTAACAATTGTGTGATTATTCACACTATTACATTCTACCACAGTGCCCAAGTCCTACACTTGCATGAGCGGCTATTATCTTAGGTGGATCTTGGTGCTCCTGGAGCGACCTCGATTTGCCGGCTACCTCGTCCCGCTCACCTCAAATTGATTATCTTCCTAGGGCTACTAAGTGTCAAATCCAGCTCCCAGAAGCAGTTGGCTCTAGTGCTTGAACGGTAATACGAGACCAAGGTTAAAATGGGACACATTCGATGCTGGGAAAACCGACCTTCAACCATAAGGAGGCAGCAAATTGAGACCTTAATACTTCCCCAAGCGTCGGTGATACTATAGCGATGTGGAACTGAGAACAACAGTCAGTTTAACCCAAGCGTTCCACCTTAATCTAAGGAAAAAACAACAACAAGCCGGTTCTATTGGAATCGGCCAACCAGTCCCAAAATTAAGTCCTTTACCAGCAGACGACGTAATTTCAGCTACCCCGCAACAAACTGAAGCTGTGAGACTCACTGTCACCTGCCTATGTAGCAATGTGAGAGGGCTGAGAAGGGAATTAGGCAAACTCAGAAACCTCCAGTTACACCTACACCTTAAAATAATCATCCTCACTTAAACCTGGCTAACACCCCTAATATCGCCAACAACGAAATCAATATAAGTGATATGCTTCTGGTCAGGAGAGGCGGGGATAACAAAGAAGGGAGAAGTTGTCATATATTTTGACCAAAACTTAAATGCGTACGTACAACGAACCCACCACTTACTGAACTGCCAGACTCTATGTGATGTCATTTCACTAGTGTTTAACTTCTCATCTTCTTTCCTTTTTACGTTGCAATCTAACATTGGAAGCTCCCCTTCCTGACTTCCCAATTCATAAGTGAATTGAATTGCCTCTAGCTTCGAGTTTATGTGTTCGAAAAATCTATTTATATCTTGTGTCCTGAGTACAGTGTATGTGTCATCTACACTGGTGTTTACAGAAAACCCACAAATTCAAACAGATACTTGGACTTCAGATCATCTCATCCTATGTCAGTAAAAATAGGATTGGTGAAATGTTTAAGTGACAGACCACAAAAACTAAGTAGTACCAAGGAAAATCTAAGGCAAGAAATGATATACATAAGAGAAGCCTTGAAACTTAATAATTATCCAGATAAATTGGTCAGGAAATATGCTAGGAAATCTAAAAAAATAAAATAAATAATGATAGTAGCGATAGTGATAATAATAATAATAACAATAATAATAATGATAACACTAATAATGATAATAATAATATTAATGACGACACCAACAATAAGGAATCTAAATCGCCAACAGTAATTCCATACAAGCCTCGGACCTCGGATCCTGTGGAGCCTTTAAAACAAAACAAATTTAGTTTATCTAATACCCTGCCTGAAATGATTGTCAGATGAAATACATAGGTCAAACTGGTAGAACATGGGCAGTCAGACTAGCTGAACATAAAAACTCAGCAAAATCTAGCTAGATTGGTTGACCCAAATGAGATAAGAAATCTAGGGAATAATTCAGCTATAGCACTATATGCAGCCACACATAACCATACAATAGGATGGGATAGGATGGCAGTTTTAATATCTAATGCCACAGGGTACAGGGGGAGATTGATAACAGAAGCTTTGCCTATCGAATCAGCTGCAAATACATCTAATAGAAATGATTCAACACCTGTCCCAGATATATGGAAAATTCTACTACCATTACGACAAGTAGGAGAAGAAAAAGAAAACTATAAGACTAAAATTTCAAAGTCATGTGATCAAAATTGATATGATTATGAACAATAAATTGTGTTCGAAACGTCATCCAGTATACAATACTCTTCCATTGTGTGATACATCTAATAAACCATCTAATATGGAATCGCTTCTGTTATGTTTGGAGGAAAGGAATTTCTGTACTGAAGTCACCGGTGTCCAATCATACTGACATAGCTCGTCAGCAGGAGTATTGCATTGCTCTACATTTGGTCCCCTGATGTTTTCAATTGTTATCATTGACCTGCCATGTCACTTCAACTGCCTGGCTCTTGTTTGCGCTGACGATGTGAAGATATGAAGAGGAATAAACTGTTCGTAAAAATCAAATAGCCTGAGGACAGACCTAAAACTTCTGGAAGACTGGGCAGTGACCAATGGAATGACTTTCAACCGAAAAAATTGCATAGTAGTGCAATTACGATCCTATAGGCTACAGAATGCAAGTTACACCCTGTGCAACGAAAGGCTATCTTGCACATTGTCATCGCATGAGTTCGGTCTCGTTCCAACGGACAAACTGGACACAAGCATGAATTACACGGGGGATGTAGTGACAGCATAAGCGGTTATGCACTTTACACATAGAAAATTAGTCATTCGCACTCCCTAGCTCTTTCTAAGTTTGTACAGGGCATACGTCACATCACACCTTGAAGTGCACAGTACCGTTGTAACCCTCCTGCTTAGGCGAGACGCGAAACTTTTAGGAAGATTTCAAAGACGGGTTACAAATGATGTCATGGGTCTCCGAAATAAACCATATGATGAGTGTCTGAAGAAGTTAGGTCTCTTCACACTTGGATACCGTCGACTTAGAGGCGACTTGATTAATTCCTTTAGGATTATAAATGACCAGATTCACCCAAACAAAAGTTACTAAGTGCGTACAGGCATCCTCGTCGTAATCCACGAAGGATAGCTCACCAGAGGGCAAAGACTGGAATGCGCTCCCATTTCTTTTCACTGAGATTTCCTTGTCCCCGGAACTCTTAACCGGCAGATATAGCTAAGCCACCGTCAGTGAAGGCTGGACAGTCATGTAGAGACACAAGGACTGCGTCCAGAAGACTTGCTCCCTCAAAATCTCACGCATTAATAATGGGTAGACACATAAACTCATCTTCTAACTTCCCACACTATTGTTCTACTCTCCTGACAACTCCAACTCTTACGTCTCTTACACTATTAATATTAATATGGATATATATATTTCAATTTTCATGAGCTGTTTATTTTACGTTTTCTTTCTTTTTCTTCTTGTATTCTGCATAACCTCATTTTTTGGCGACACTAGATGACTAGTGACAAAAACCAACTCCATTCACAGTAGCGACACGCTCTTAACACACCGCAAGCTGAAAACTAGATACAAATAGTCCCAGCACCACTCCTTTTGGAGTTAACCAAAGCTACGACAGTCGAGTCGCGGGACGAACTACACAGCAGTTTACCAAAGACCAAGAAACTCCACCTCACAACGAAGAAGCGAGTACGAAGAAATTAAACTGATTCACACTAGCTGATAAAAAGAGGATATTGGATATTGGGGGGTAAACAACCTGATAAACCTCATCACTGAGGAGGCCATCAAATGACTAGATTCAAAATTAAATGTGATAGTCTACAATATACCGGATAATGCGAACACTGTTGCATAATGGGTGTCCGGTAAACACGCAATACTTTCTACCACCCACAAGGAAATTGTTCGGTTGAATGCGGCGATAGGACATTTTAACCACTCCCGTAGGTATTTGTAGACCAAAACAATCCTAAGGAATGGAACAGATCTCTCTTACCGCTTAATGGCGTACAGAATAACCATACACAAAGCTACTCATCAAAAGCCTTATTATATGATTACTGGAAGAGAACTCCGTTGCCAGTTGATCTGGCTTCAGACACACTGATGACATAAGAACACGTATTCAGACTGAGACGAAAGCTGAACAAGGTACACCAAAGACAAGGGATATATTTGAAACACAACAGAGGTACCAGAAAAAATCTTACGGTAGGAAAACATATGGGTTATCCCTGGATCTGGGGAACAAGTTAATGTTACCAAAGGAGGCAACACATATAGAAGGGTTCTTAAATTACATAAACACTGTGAAAGACCATTAAAGGTGGTGTAGGAACTTATTGACCACATCTGTAAGATCCAGAAACCCAATTCTCCTCATAGTCTGGTCATACATTTCAAAAGACAAAGACCGTTTTGGCAACAAGCCTTAGTTCAGACAAGTCCTGCAGACAGAGTGACCTAGCAGTGAGGGTAATGCTCTTATGGGAGAGGAATTGGTGTAAGGCATGGTAAGTCAGGTAGTTTCTTATGTTTAAACTCTATGCTTCTCTGATTTCAGGTCAGTTGCGTGGCTTGCATGCATTGGTCTCCCAAGAAGACGTAGCGGACGACCGATAGGAAGATTCTTCGCCTCTCTCCGAATTGTAAAACAACTGGTTGTAGATATAATTCTTGACCTTGAGTCCTCATTCTTGCTAGCACGGGACACTTATGTGATTACACTGCTAATGTGTGCTTTTCTCTCTGTTTCAGACCATTGCTTAACAATTGGCACTACAGATATGACATATAATTGCCTGCTACAGCAAACTTTAGAATCCAGTCAACAATAAGCTCATGAGGAATAAAATTCAAAGCCATTGTATTGCTTTTCTCATACTAAGTTCCGTTACGCGGTTCGAAGTCATTTTTCATAAATGTCAGCTGTTCATGAAAGTCTTAATTTCCGTATAAACTGAAGAAATATAGACTGAAACTCAATCGCTGACCCTTCAAAACCCAATGAATTATCACCAAAAATGAAACTGGTTTCTATTTCATATATGCATTATTAACATTTTTATCTGTTAAATCCCAGCTAGATTGTACTCAAATGAACAGCTTTATATTAGGAGTTAGCAAATGGTCTTCAACTAATGGCCTTAAACTAAATCCTTCCAAATGTCAGATTGTCAATTTCAGTTTGCGATGTAAAGGAAAGTTTAACGAAGCTGCTGGTCCCTATAACCGTTGCAAAACTGATGATAGTGATATAGAAATCAAGTCTGAAGTTAAGTATTTTAGGTTAATTCCATCTACTGACCTATGCTGATCTTCCCATGTCTTTCTAAAAGAATATTTCGTCTGTCTTTTTAGATTAAGAAGTTAAGGCACCCAAGCATAACTCAATCAACCCCTCCTCTTACAGTTTGTCAACTCGTGCATCTTACCTGTTCTCTTCACTGTTCACCCTTATTCCTTCGTGGATTGTTTAAAAAAGACTATGTCATACTTCGTAGAACTCTGATTACTGTCAGTAGGGCGAGTGGTATCCCATTGAGCCATATCGCTGACATTGTCATTGATAGGCACTTGATGTCATGCAAAAAATTTGCTAAAGGAATTTTGTCAGACTGTGAGCATCCACTTTACCTAAATCTCCAACCTTGTGTCTCCACAGGTATAACAAGAAGTCTTTTCAGAAGACCTTATGCACGTACATCTAAGTATAAACATTCCACTATACCATATTTGGTACATACTTTATGTGTTGAAAATAGTGTTAGGTCTGAACTAACTATCCTTCTTTGCACTACTAAATAAACCATTTCCTCCACCCTTACAACATCAACCTTTGCTGTTATTGTACTTCTTATATTTATGATCCTCTCAAGTTTTTGTTTTTATTTGTTTATTTTTTCATAAATGTGAACATCATTTAAGCTGTGTTATAACTCGTTGAAAAGAGTCTCTTCGCTGAATCACTTGTTTTGATTTTCTATATGCTACAATGGGAATTTTCCATGAGTTATATGAAGAAGATAGTTATTGATAACTTGACTGGAGAATTAAATGATCTGTTGTATTAGTTCTTTCTATTATGATGACTTTTTCGTCTCTAAGAATAGCCCTAAGTAGACTATCATAAGTTGGCTGTAGCGGTAGCTGATCAACATGCATTATAACAAGTACCGGAATGAAGTTCATCAGCTGTAGTGGGATATATGATGGCATTTGTTGTCATGAAAATGATATTTTTTATTGATTTATATTTTATTTAAATAACCAAACGCAGTATGTCTTGTCATATCGGACTTGATTATCTAAAGTGGAAAAGTCCAGTTACTGAAACGTTCCTATGGCATCAAATACCTTTCTTTAAAGTAGTTCTTATGCGCATTGGTTTCAGATAGGTGGAGAACAACAAAGTGAGACCTTAAGTTGCTAGTATAGTCGTTCAGCTGTGGAATTAAAAATATGATAAAAAGTGGTTTATGTGCTTTTAATCCCAGGCAATTCAGTAAGCTGCTGGAATAGTCACCTGTCAAAGTGTCCCTGTAAGTGGCAATGAAAGAAGGAATATCGAATTTTGATGTCTAGTTTTCTTTCAGGGATTTAGGGAATACCTCAACAATAGAACAGCGAGTGAACCTGTAGATATGAGTAAAGTATAATTGAAGTCGTTGGAAGAGAGCAGTGAATAAACGATATCTATAACCGAATAAAAATCCTAATTCAATTCTGGAAGATTTGGAGTGATTTCGGGTCACCCTAAAGTAATCACTTCTGGAAAATTTAAGAAAGTTAACTAAAATATCGGTATTTCCTCGCCCTAAAATATCCTCAGACGCCCCAGAATCTCTCAAATACCATTAGAATAACGTATATGCCTCAAAAACAACCCGCATTCTCCAAATTCATAACATAGCAACAAAATTGTACCACGATTCGCTCAAAACTGCAAAAAATGTCACAAAGTTTCCTAAGATCCAATATCCAATATCCTGATTACGAGCTAGTATAAACCGGTGGTTGCTTTCAGCTCGCTTCTTGATTGTGAGGTAGAGGTGACAGATCTTCGGTTAGCTTCTGCGTAGTAAGATGATCTGAAATTTCCGAAAAAATTCCTAGCTCTCTATAATAATCATCAACATAAATTTGATCTTTTGAATAGTCAGTAATGAATAGATTTGTATGTTGCTAAAGGCATATAATATGTTCAAAATCTAAATACACTAGATATATCAGTCATAGGTAGTCGCTTAAGGCTACTTGAATCACTATGCAAATCGCTGTTGTTTCTGTAACTAACACTGAAATATGTTAGCTGCTGACTGGTTAGAATGTTTTGTATAACTACGCGTTATTTCTTACCTACGTAGTTTTAGAAGTAGTTCACGATAATTAGTCAAATGAGTACCTATGATACTCATTTTAAAATTAGCAAGCACAAAAATTTCCACAGACATGTGTTTCCATTGCCATGCAGATTACTGAAGCTGCCAGTTCTCTTGACAACTTTCTGAGAACTATTCGCTCTTGATAAAGCAGCACTAGTTTCTACTTATGTATTGAGGTGATAGCTAAGTTTTGTGATATTGTTTGTTGAGCAAAGTTGCCACTATGAACTATGTTTAGCACTACCCACTGTTTGCAGGGTGGCTTCACTTTTTCGTGTATTTGTTATTGCTGTTACTCGATTCACTAAAAGCACCCTCATTTGAGTCATAAATGTTGTGAATCGACACCATGCAATGTTCTCAGTGTCCAACGGTTTTATTAATTAACATCATGTTAAATGGTTGCTGTGATGTTGAGTAAATTATGGTGATGTTTTTCTTTACATCATCCTTGGTGATTGAGGTAGTCGTTACAACTACAGTCTGGAAAACACAGTTCTGTTAAAATGGCAGTCTATAATTTCGTCCAGTCAATGGTGTGGACAGGTAATCCCACAGCTGGTTAAGTTTCAATAACTCATTCAAAAGCTACAATAGGCCTCTTGATTTCAAATACTGATCACAAAATCCCTGGGTGCTAATATAGGCTTCAAACTGCCTGGGGAATACACACTGATCTTTTTATACTAATGCCACGACTAAATAACATTATGGAAACAATAATAATAATTATTATTCTAACTGAAAATTATCACGCAGCTCAGTGTACCTATATAAAATCAGACTAGAAAGAATCCGCATAACCGAACAAAACAACTGTTTGGTCGCATAAAAGCCATGTAATCGTTACGAAGTCGTTGTTTCCAAGTGGAGGAATCATGAGATAACAGTGTATCAGATGGTAGTCGGCGGTTAATGGAATATCTTCAGATCAACATGCCCATCAAAACCGTAGATCTATACACTACTAGCATAGGAAACTATTTCCCCAATAAAATTGTTGTCAAGTCCTGAGAATGTGAAGAGCCTTCATGAAAGTACTTTAACAAGGTGTTCCTTGCATTCTTTGCTGGTGAGCTTAACTACTCGTACACTTAAAAAAGCTATATACAATGACGTATTCCAGGTAGTCATATATCTTAACGCCCTTAGCTATTTAAGCCAATGACTGGTTAATTAAGTAAAAAGGTGTTATACTTCGATGATTTTGAGAGTATAGACGTAGAAATTTAGCAGCACAATGTTATTCGTAGACTGAAAATGGGTCGGCTATATTCCTGTCTGTATATCTTGCCTTGCGTCAGTTACTTTCTTCTCACTTATTTATTGCTAAGTAATTTTACTGACATTTATGTCTTTATTTTGTTATCGTTTCTAAGATGTTATGCAACTTTCTGTTCTTCTTTCCCTAATTCATTTGTTTGTTGCCAATCAAGAAGGGCTTCCAGATGACAAAATAGACTCCGATCTCAGTAGTTACGCCAGCCTAGAGCAAAACTTGAAGTCTCACACAAAAAAGACCGTCACTCAATCACCCTATGAATTTAACACAACTACAACAGGCTAGGAGATACTTTCTTTGTAGTGGATTCCAAATTAGGCCTCGGGCTGTTCCTTGAAATATACAGACTAGCCGCAAGAAGTTGACAGGTTTATGCACTCTGATCAAAATGTTTGGTCACAATTATGAAGGAGACCTAGTATTTAAAAAAGTATATTCATATTTATAAATAAGACCAAAAGCTATAGGGTTGATAGACAAGTTACCGATGGATGCAGGGATGAAGATAAATAGTCGGGAGCATATGCGCTTCATAGATTCAAAGATTGCACTTCACTCAACGGGAAAGAGAATACACATGAATAAATATACATATCATTTCATCCAAAAACGCATCCCAATATGCACTCGAGATTTGACGAGTGTCAATGAGACAAGAATTTAAAAAGACATAGGTAAGTAAAGGCTGATCTTTTTGTAAATTTCCAACAAAACATCGGCAAGTCAAACAGCTCGCTAGTTTTCAGCCAGTACCAAGCGTGGTTAGAGAGGGAGGGTTAGTCGTGGGCTAGCCGCCCTACACCACAAAAGCTATAAAACTGCTAGAGAAACTTCAACGCACAAAAATAATAAAAATACAAAAATTCAAATAACAAACTTATTCTTCGCTGGAATCGGAGAGGCGAAATGAAACAGCGAGCTGGTGAAAGCCTTCGGGAAGCCAGTCAGCCGATGTGTCTTTTCTCGATGAAATCAGGAATAAGAATGGGGACGTGAAATGTCCTTAGAATGTGCAAGGCTGCCCAGGTAGTCAAAGAAATGAGAAGATATGGCATAGCAGTGCTGGGAATCTGCGATAGCAGCTGGAATGGATGTGGATTATCAAAATCACCAACTGGAGAGTCAGTAATCCACTCCCGTCTAGTCACCTAGATGACAACCACGAGCACACTGAAGCAGTGAGTGGCTATAATGATGTCGCCAGCGGCAACCAAAGCCCTAATGTAGTGGGTCATGACATCAAGATTCAACTCAAAAGGAAGCAAGGAAGGAAGGTCACAATTATCATGCAATGATACGCACAGCACTACAAACAACGGGGAAGAAGAGAAGAAGGAAGATCTTTACAGACAACTACATCCCAAATGGTGACATCGAAATCCTCAAGGACGATATGAATGCCAACCGAAATAGGAAAAGACAATACAAGAAGAGAAGTCATCATGGGTTGAGAGGCTCTGGACGAAATGAATGAGAACGGAAAATTATTCTCAAACTTCTGCACTTTCAATGATCTAGATTCGGAGACAGTGTGTACAAGCACAAGGACGTACACAAGATAACATGGATATCGCCTGATGGACACACCACAAACCAGATAGATTGCATCTCAATATCACTCAAGGAAGTGGAGACGCAGCCTGCCGGACACAAAGTTGAGAAGAGGAGCAGATGTGGGCTCAGACCATCATCTAATTCAACGAACCTCCAAGGTGAAGCTGAAATCCCTGAAAACAACTGGAGACAGGCTACAATTCAAGTTCAAGATTCAGGAGCTGAAGGACAAAACTACAAGGATGTCTTCAATACAGATATCAGGCCAAAGCTAGAGACACTACGTGATATCATTGAGGAAACCTGCGTGGAACAACATTGGGACTAACCATCTGAAGGAAGCGTGTACAAATAGTCTAGTAAGAAAGAAGAGACACAACAAAGAATGGCTGTCAACTGCCACCACCTGGAAGCTAATCGAAGAGAGGAGGATGGTGAAAGAGAAGATGACTCGATGCAAAGATGGACAAGAGAAGGAGAAGCTGACTTCAATGTGTACTGCACTGAATAAAGAAGTGAAGAAGACAATTCTACGACACTGGAGACTGAAGCACAACAGGTGGGCCACGAGTAAAAGATACCTCAGGACCTTATATCAGATAACCAGGCCTCTATCCGGGGAGAGATCAACGCAGATGATGAAACAATAAAAGATGCTCAAGGGAACCTGGTTTCCTGGCTGTCCTCTCCTCGAAGAAACAAATAAAACAATGTGCTGATCACTTCATAGGACTCTTGAATAGACCAACAACAACAAGGTGGACTCAGGAAAGGCAAATCATGTGCTGATCAAAATGCAACTCTACGAATCGTAGTCACAGAAAAAAGCATAGATGGCAGTCGAACCTCTACCTCGGCTTCGTCGACTTCGTAAAGGCCTTCAACAGTGTTGACAGAGAAGTAATTTGGAAACCGCCTCAACACTACGGAGTCTAGTGACGAAGCCTTTATCGACCTCATTTAACAGTTGGCTATATGACAGTGCCACGTGTCAGGCGATCCACAATGGACAACTGAGAGAGGCGTTCGAAGTGAACACAGGAGTAAGACAAGCTGGCTGCCTATTATCACCGATGATATTCTTGATTGTGATGGACTGGATTATTCGCCAGACTGTGGGGAGTGAGGAGACAGGAATACACTGGACGAACGGTAGGGCGACTCTAGAAGATCTGGATTTCGCGGATGATTTATGCTTGATGTCACACAAAATCGAAGACTTAGGGGCAGGTGAAAACCAATAAACTGGCTGAAGAACCAGCGACGGGACTGCTGGTGAACTTAGAGAAGACGGTAGTGATGAAGATTTCGAACCGACAACAACAGCAATCAACACCGGTCAGCATCAACGGGAGAGATTTGACAAAGGTTGCTTCCTTCAATTATCTGGGAAGCATTGTTCCAATCACAGGCTAACGACACTGTTGAAGCCGTTAAAGTCAGAATCGAAAATCCAGATACACCTTCATCAACCTGAAACCAGTTTGGAAATCTTCTGCACTCAGTCAGCTTCAAGAAAGATATTCGGATTTCTGACACAAATGCGAAGTCAATCAATCAGTTCTTCTATATGGGTCAGAAACTTGCACTGGATGGCACGAACAGGATTTCCATTAGGTTGCAGACTTTTATCAACAGCTGCCAGCAGAAAAGAACTGGTGACAAGAAACTGTGGGAACTAACCAACCAAGAGCTTATCGCTCAACAGATATGTGGGCGAAAATGGGGGTGGATCAGGCATACATTGAGGAAACCGTCGAATGATGTCGTGCACCAGGCCTTCGAGTAGAATCCCAATGGGGAGAGACGAGTTGATCGTTCTAGGCTGACATGGAGGAGATCGTGTGGTGAGGAGGAGATAAGAGATTGTGGGCAATCGTGGTTCAAGCTAAATAGATGGCAGAAGATATAGCAAAGTGGAGATGTGTTGTTGAAGCCCTATGTTTTACTCGAAACTCAAGGAATAATAGTAGTAACAATGTCTAAGTATTTTTCAGCTAATCGATGAGTTGTTTCCGACAACTCATGTTGAAACTCAGTATCTTCCTCATAAAGACGTGCCGATTCACAACGTATATGCCAACAATTTAGATGAGGGAACAAATGTGCGACAAGGCATTTGACACAGTGTTGTTCTCTCCGGATATATGGCGAATATCCGATGTAAACTACGAGACGTAATCAAGTTGTCATAATTCTTTGGGTGAATACTTATCTATATTTGAGTCAAGAGAGTACGTCAGAGGTTTGTGGTCAGTGAAAATTATGAATCCACAACCCTCTACTGACTGTCAGAAGTGAAGGCGCATAGCACAGTACATAGCCAGAATTTCTCCTCTGAATGTGCCCTACATGGTTTCTGCTGGTTGTAGGCGCCTCGAGAAAAAGGGTAGTGGTCGCCACTCTCTGTTAACTAGTTGTTGCAGGACTGTACCGATTACAGTGTCTCATGAATCAACTGAGATAGTGTTACGTACTCGTCGCCAAATTATTGTTATGTACTGGTCGAGAATTTAATAGTCCTGACGCAAGAAGGCGGAAATCAGAAGACCACTAGGTTTGCGATGATACTTCTATTTTCCAAACACAAGGAAATTGCAAAAGTGGTATCACACCAAAGTGTAAGTGGACACACAAGATTGTGTGAGCGATATATATATGAATGTCCAGACAAGTTTGTGAACAAATCAATGGACAGTCTTAACATGAATGGCTTATTATAATGAAGTATCGATCCATATATACATAGCAAAATATATCAGACATGTCAACAACCACACATATAATATGGATATCTGTCACCAAGCAACGGACTGTCAACAAACACTCATATTATATATAATATAAGAGGAATATACATTGTTAAAGGAGACAGGTTCATCAAAGTGAAAAGGTCGCAGACTAAGCGAGCAACAGAAAGAGAGATCACCATGAACATATATATATATATATATACATATATATATAGATACATATCAGATAGATACTTAATGGTGCCGTTGCGTCCTGATACATAAATTGGGTGAAATCCGCAATAGCTCTTTTAACATGAATGAAAGCATTTTTAGCGGACACGTCAGGTTCGATGGACTTGTTATTCCCTAGAAGAAGGTCTGTCAGTGGCACATTTAGGAATGAAGCGTTGAAAGTGCAAAGACGTTTCACTGCCTGTGGCTCCGGAAAGTTAGGAATCGCCTAAATCTTACTAGCCAGTGGGTGGATACCCTTGCAGTCAATGGTGTGTTCGAGAAAGTTGGGTGATTCTACTCCTATCTGAGGCTTTTGAATATTAACGGCAACACCGTGTCGGCGAAGCGTTTCGAATACCAAATCCAAGTGTCTAAGGTGAGTTTCCTTGTGCGGACTCGCAATGATGTAGCCGTCTATGTATGCGAATACAAAGTCAAGACGACGAAACACTTCATCAGTTAGGCGTTGGAATGTTTACGCTGCATTTCAGAGACCAAATGGGATACGTGGAAATTCAAACAGTCTGAAAGGCGTAATGATAACTGTTTTCGGAATATCTCCTGGTGCCATCAGTATTTGGTTGTTTGCTTTAAACCAAGTCTATCTTCGAGAAAATAGTTGCATCACATAATGTTACCACCAAGTCATATATATGAGGCAATGGATAGCAATCAGGGCTAGTTGCAGCGTTCACTCACCGGTAATCACCAGTGGGTTGCCAGTCGTTGCAGTCGGTGCTATATGAAGTGGGTATGCCCTTGGGCTGTTCGATGGCCGAATGATACCAAGTGTGAGCATATGGTTGAATTCCTTTCTTGCCAGTCGAAGTTTGTCAGGAGCAAGTAGTCGTGCTTTAGGTGTCACGGGTTGTCCTGGGGCTGTTTTGTGATGCATAACATTGCTGGTTATGCACGGTGGATGGTGAGACGGGCAATTCAGCTCTGTGTTCTTGTGAACAACCGACTGAAAAGTTGGATCAACTAACGTAATCAGTGATAAGCTGTAACCTGTGTAGGTGACGCCATAAATAGACAGTCTAACAGTACCATTTACCAGTCTTTTTTTGCGAACATCTACGAGTAGATCATGATATTGAGTAGGTCCATGTCAATGTTAGGTATTGTGGCATCAGCAAGGAGGAAAATCAACTGAATAGTTTGCTGTAACCTACGTTCAGAAAGACGTATTTCCTGGCAAATATTTTGGACGATTGACTTAGTGTTTTGAATTTTCTTTGGTGTATGAGAAAAAGTACTATGGAAGTTGTGGGTATGATGTCTTGTGTTAGTGTACTTCATATTATCCGTGAACTTCATCACACTCAGAAATCAAACTGCTTAGCTCGACGTCTATACACTCAAAATCATCGAAGTATAACACCTTGTTACTAAATTAACCAGTCATTGGCTTAAATAGCTAAGGGCGTTAAGATATATGACTACCTGGAATACGTCATTGTATATAGCTTTTTTAAGTGTACGAGTAGTTAAGCTCACCAGCAAAGAATGCAAGGAACACCTTGTTAAAGTACTTTCATGAAGGCTCTTCACATTCTCAGGACTTGACAACAATTTTATTGGGGAAATAGTTTCCTATGCTAGTAGTGTATAGATCTACGGTTTTGATGGGCATGTTGATCTGAAGATATTCCATTAACCGCCGACTACCATCTGATACACTGTTATCTCATGATTCCTCCACTTGGAAACAACGACTTCGTAACGATTACATGGCTTTTATGCGACCAAACAGTTGTTTTGTTCGGTTATGCGGATTCTTTCTAGTCTGATTTTATATAGGTACACTGAGCTGCGTGATAATTTTCAGTTAGAATAATAATAATAATTATTGTTTCCTTTAGTTCTCAGAGGAAAATAGAACTTCAGCTGCACGTTCCCATTGCGTTCGGTTCTCTGCCAACGTTTTCACCTGAATCCAGGTGTGCCCACATGGCTTCGTCTACTCTTCACATGACCTCCTCCATGTCACCCTCGCCCTGATGGTCAACTCGCCACTTTCCATTCGGCTTCCACTCGAGCGAAAGCCTGGCCTGTGATTTCACTTGATAGTTTTCTCAGAGTATGGCCAATCCACCTCCATTTCTTCTTGTATATTCACTGCACAATCGATTCGCTTCCAGAGATCCCTGTTGCTGATCTTTTCTGGCCATCTGATCTTGACTATTGAGCGAAGACAGATGTTGATTGAAGCCTGTAAGTTGCTCGAAGTGCCCTTCGTGACGCGTCAAGTCTCTGATCCGTATAGTAGCACTGACTTCACATTGGAGTTTAAAATCCGGATCTTATATTTCACGCTGAGTGCTGTTGACTTCCACACAGACTTGAGAGAAATGAAAGCTTGCCTAGCTTTCTCTACCCTAGCTTTGATATCCTCATCAGTTCCGCCTTTATTTGAAACGATTCTCGCCATATAGCTAAAGATGCTTTATCTTCTTTTTAATATTTTTTGCATTAAAGTTTCTGTAGTATTTCGATAGCTTTTGTGGTGAATTGAGGAATGTACCTATCCAACCCTCGCGCTTTACCCAGACTTGATACTGGCTAAAAAAACTGGAGAGCGTTTTAACTCGGCGAGGTTATTTTTCATTTAGTGTGTCCTAAATGCATCTGGTAGTTTCTTATGAAGTTTCACATCTCTTGGAATCCGTTCGTTATGAATACATATGACTGGCGAGAGGTGAAACTGCTTGAAGATTTTATACGTACTCATTGGTAAAATGAAGGGGAAGCACAAAGCATGAGTGATCAAACTTTTAATACAGGGGGTTAAACAGAACAGATCCGACTGACAACACAATGAGTATGAGCATTTCCTTGAAGTCTATGGTTTGCAAATACACGAGATTTGCCTTCAGATAATCATTGTTTCAGCCGTGCTCTTCAGGTGAATACATGTAATGAAGCACTCTCACTACTAAGCAATGTAATATTAGCTTAAGGAATTCGTGGCAGTCTGTCGAGTAAGACTCTGAAATGTACAGCTTCTACCTGAGCAGTTTTGTTCAGACGAGATGAGTAGATGAAGCAAACGGAAATTATAACGCACCCTTTCTGCTCTCTTCTGCTGCGAATTTCTGGTAGGGATACCCCTAGGGGTACGATAGTGCCCCTAAGGAAATATGTCTACGTCCGAGTCATTTGGGTTGTGTACTATTGTGTGCAATGATTAAAATACCCTTGGTTCTGAGGACATACAGATCCAGCTTTCGGATCCTAAGAGAACTTCTGTGAACAACTTCCTTTTTGCCTTTATACAAAGGTAACAAATTTGTTCGTGGTGCTTTCCTAGATTACACATCTGCTTTTGACTCTGTACCTAGAGGCCTTTTATTAAATAAGCTTTTCAAGTGTTAGTTTGTAGGGATTTGATTGGTTACAGGATTTTCATCATGAGCTAACATTAGTTAGAGAACCATTGGAAAACCTGGGAGTACTGGATAGCTGTTTCGTCCTAGTTTGGGAATCTTTATCAGTACGCACTCACAGGAATTCGATCCCAGGACCTTCTGGTTACCAGGCGAGATAGCTCGTAGACCATTAGGCCTCTGGGACCCGATCCAATGGCGCACGAATTCTAACTTCTGCCAATTCACGACATATCGCGACCCCAGCCAATGTCTTCGGCGAGTATTTGTCCTTACACCCGACCTGCTGCACCCTACTGGTCACGACTTTTCATTGGGGCCAGTCGCTAGTGAGCATCTCATTGATATTCAAGTGTTTGTTTATAGGGATTTGATTGATAACAGGATTTTCATCATGAGCTGACATTAGTTTTGTTGACGCAAACAGGATCCTGGGCTAAGAGTTGGTTGCATTCTTGTTTTTCTAATAGAATGCGGTATACTGTATATAATGGCAAATCTTCTTCTGCCTCGCTTACAAAAGCCGGTGTTCCTCAAGGTGCCGTCCTCTCTTTTTTTCTTTCTTCCTACATGACCTGCCTCATACAAACGAAACAAACTTTGTTAAATATGCGGATGATCTGACTGTATCACTGCCTATCATTTCCGAATCTGAATGCTCCAAACTTAATTACTTTCTGTTGGGCATCAGCAAGTGGTCTAAGTCAAATGGTCTTATGTTAAATCCTTCCAAATGTCAGGCAGTTAACTTTACTTTCAAGCATCGACGTCACATACATGAACTAGTTAGTTCCGATGATGCCTGTAGCATAGATGGCACTCAAACTGAAACCAAGTCAAGCATTAGATACTTTGAATTAGTTCTTTCCTCTGACCTTTCATGGTCATCAAACATCTTATCTATCTATAAGAAAATGTTTCGTCTTACCTTCTACATTAAAAAGTTAAGACAATCAGGTATCAACCAACCTTTAGTTTTGCAATTTTTAAACTCCTGTATTTTACCTATTGTACTCTATTGCTCTCCATTAATCTTTCCTGGGCTTCTCAAAAAAGACTACATCATATTACGAAGAGTATTAAATGCTGTGAGTGGGGCTTATGGTATGCCATTGCGTGAGCTCGCCAATATTACAGTCGAGACATATAAAATCCTGTACAAAATGGGCCAAGGCCGTACTGTAAGACCCCCTTTATTCACAACTATCCCCTTGCATCTGATCAGGCAGGACGAGAAGTCAATATAAGAAGTTATATGCTCGCAACACTAAGTACAGAAATTCTACAATACCCTATTTAAATCGTATTTTATGTGATGGAGACACTGTTAGACGTGAAACATATAAGTTACTATGAAATTAGCAAAGTGTTACGACCCTTTCATCGTTCATCTTTCTGTAATTTTATGGTGTCACCCTTTCTATCGTTTATTTATAACTCCGCTATTTCATTTTAGTTCTTATTACTACAATTTTATACTTTATGCATGTTTTTCTCCCTATCGCATACTGTAATTGCTACATAGCTGCTGTAGCAACGTTTTATTATTATTATTATGTAATGTTTATTTTTTTGTCGTTTTGAGTAAATTGGATGCAATATCATTAATGTTTTTGGAATAAAGCAAAAATTATTATTATTATTATAGAAGATGGTGGTATCAAACAACGTCCGATTTTTGGGGCAAATACGGAGAAATTTCAGAAATACCCACTAGGCTTTACCGGCGAATGCAAGGAGTCCTGAGGTGACAGTAATAATGAATTTATGTGTATTTGTCTAAGTAGATACACCGGGAGAATTGAAGGTGAGTTCTATCTTAGACTTCCTGAACACATTCCACGTTTGCGATGAATACATAAAACTTTCAGTGGTGCATTCACAAGATATTTGATTGACATAGAACATAAAGTAAGCATCTTCAATGTCTTCAAGAAACAAAATTTAGCAATTAGAAGTCGCTTGTATTTCGCAGGCACCAACGCTATCAAAAGGCTGAAACCCGACTTGTGTATTCAAATGTAAGCGGTAGTAACTGTCTACCTTGGCTTTTCACCTTTATTAATTATACCCCTTACTTAATGTAAATACTGATTTGTTTCCTCTCTTAGTTACATAACTTACTCGGCTCCATATGTCTAATAGCTACCTATATGAATTGAATCTACAATATTCTTTTTAAGTACTTTATTTGCGCATCATTGTTTTTTCAGTTGCATTGCTAAGCCAGTAGTAAGACTGGTAAAGAGGAGAGGTTGAGCATGAGGCTAGCAACCCCATCTCGTAGGAATAAACATCACTGCTACCGAAACCTCAAGTTTCTACCTTGAAGCCCCCCATGTTCCACTGGGAACGTAAAGGTATAAAAAAATTAACGTTTTTCGAAGACTCACGTAATCTTATAATTTATACCTCTCAATATCTTTGATATGTATCCACATGATATGTGTTTGTTTTTGACAGTCTGTTATATTTTTCTATGTGTATATGGATCAACATTCTATTATAACTGACATTATGCTTTTGACTGTCCACTAACTAAATAAACAATGTACGACCTTATTATCACATGACATTACAACCAATCATGGTAAGACGTTATCTTATTGGTTCATGTGCATTAGCCATTTTCATATATACTCTTGCCTTTATCATTCTTGTTCCCACGTTTCGTACATAAGTACCATTTCACTCACACTCTTGTGTGACATTTATTTTCCTTGTCTGGAAAATACAAGTATCATCGTAAACCTGGTGGTCTTCTGATTTCTCTCTTTCCGCGTCAGGACTATTGACTACTTGACGAGTACGCCCTGCACCCTTCCTTCTTGAAATTTCGACTGCATTAATATGTAATTACAGCAACTTAACAGACTTGACTAATTTAACTTGATATACATAACCATAAGCATTCTTAATTATTGTTCGGCGTTTGTTTCTGTAATAAACAAACATGTCAGAACTTTGTTGATACTGTTTTTTTCATTATTCCAGTTGTAAGCAGCTGACAAGATGCTGACGAAATGAATTCATTTTATTCTGCTCTGTGTTGTTATTGCCTTTTTTCAAATTAATTGAGGAAAATCCGTCTATGAAATAATGAAACGTTTCAGACTTCTGGAGTGTTATTAGATCGGAATTCGCACATTTATTGTACGAGAGTATTAGTCAGAAATACGTCTATCCGACTCAAAGCAGAAGAAAGTGACCGACATCTTGTCAAACAATTAGATAATTTAGTAGTAGTTCGCACCATAACCTGTATACATGAGACAGACACGGATAACTACAGAAATTTCAAAATGTTATTCGTACATATGCATAGAAAACCTGGTCGCCAATAAAACAAACGCGACTCGTGTATCCAGTTATAAGTATCTGAAAGATGCATTAAATCCTACACCTTTATTATTATAACATTGTAAGCTGACTGACTGATTTGTGACGTGGAACTTTACACAGATGTGCAGCAGTTCAAGTTGCCACACTCCATGTAGCACACAATAGTAAAGAAAACCAGTCCGTACTCCTTATGAGACTAGAAAACACAAGCTTTATATGGTATTTGTTAGATGAAAGACCATTATTCGACAAGAAGTAGTGTATTTATATTTATATCAAAATAATATTTACAACTGACTGAAAAAATGAGTAAACGTTGAATTAAACAACTTTGTAGCGTCCACGATTAATTGAATTTACTGACTGCTACAAAAAAAAAGAACGGACATAAACATTGAGAGAGATATAGTTATCGGACATAAGTAGGAACATGCTTCTAAATAATTCTACGTCTTAACATTTGCAATATGAATATATACTCCCTTATAGCATCTAAACCAGAATCGTCATATCTAACGTTTGGCACGTTACTTATCCGAAACTGAGTAAAACCTCAGTGCTCTCTAGACTCAAACTTCTTAAAGCTCGTACTATACAAGTCGCCATCTAACATATTTAATAGTTTAACGCCGTAATATCTGAATTAGTTGACCCAATTAATCCGTAAGTGCTACACACTTGCTTAAACACTCGACTTTGAGCTAAGTGATCCTGGATTCAAATAGAGGACCTTCACTTCAGTCTGAACAATTGAGTAGTAATATCAGTCGTAACATAATAATAATTATGGCTTATATCTTGATGACTTCTGACTAACTATTAAATATTCGGGTTAATTTAGAATAAGCTGATGAATAATTGAAAAAATGGAACAAATTAAATTTTGTAATGAACTCACTACAACTCAAGGTGTTCTAAATTACGTTTAAATAGACTTTGCACAAAAGTGAAGTAGTCAACAAAACCAGAAAATTTCACTTTCCTAACTCTTAAGCTATGAGTCAATGAAAACGTGTCACGCAGCATTGTATGCGGCAAAGGCGAACCGAATACGAAGTACATTCTAATTTTGTTAACCTGCAAACGGTACTCATCATTGATGATAGTAATTCAAAGTCGGATTATTAAAATGTCTTGTTTATAAACATTTTAATTCCCTATTTAAGATTCGCTGAATACATCAACGAAGTCAAGTATGAAAACTAATGGGGGAAATTAAATCCAAGATGTTCACTTTATTCACTTCACTTTATAATACTGACTATATTAGATTTTTCAACTTTTCAACTAACAGTTCCGAAAAAAACCTTCATATTCCAGAGAAACTAAACAAAGCCTCCTTTCAATTACATATATACACAATATACTGATCTATTTTTCACATAATTTCAAGTACTATACATATTAATTAATTAATTCATTTGAAATAGTGTCACAGGTGTGAGATGGGCAATACATAAAATTACTTTTATTTCAAACACAAAGACAAATAAATTGGCTATCAAACATCGAGGAATGATTAAATACATGAAAAACTTAACGCTTACCAATTTTACTAATTCTTCTTTGATAATGCGCATAATCTCCTTCTTAGCTAGGGCGACCTGTCTTTCGTTTACAGCCTCGATACACAAATAAAGCGGTCTGTCGTCAGAACCCTCTGGTATATGCTGCTTAGCCTTGGCAGGTGACATATATATTCCTCGTACAGAAACACCGACATCACAGTAGTCGCTTAGGTGATTTAGCATGTCACGGCCTGTTATGCGCCATCTGACATTTTGAGGGAAGTCATTAATGACCAGCTCTTCCTCGTACCTACAATTCCAAAAAATCAAAACCAAATGACTACAATTCCGGTCACTGAAATAAATATCCATGTAGCTTACTACTCCTCATATTGATACAGTTACAATGTCTTGTGACTCAGGCAATCATTGTTTGAATGAAGGTTTAGGCAAGAACGAGTTAGTTGACAGCAGAGCTTATTCGTGCAATTTCCTCCATGAATATAACACACGGTTTAAATGCATCCAACAGTTTCAGCCAATGCTAGGCGCTTTCCTTGAAAGGCTATAGCCGTATCCGAGATATGTCTTTACCATTGAATAAAGTTCCAGATTATCTTGAGTTACTCGATGTTCCTCAGAATGTAAGATAATTTTTAGTACACTTTTGAATTAATCTAGACTGCTTGGATAGAATTTAAATCCCAACAGATGGCGAACATACAATTTCTCTCAATTTTAAAACTCCACTGTTCTTTATTTTCAAGGGCAGTATTTTGAGAGTGCTCGCATTATCACAAGAATGCGAGGGTGTGTAAATTAGCAGTAATCTCAGACAAAAGTCAACGAGGCTAAACAAAACAGCTTTAGATTTTTAAGTTGTTATTGCATCTTAGGTTGATGAGTCCATTGTTCCGAAATGGATAAAGATAAGACAAACTTTGAATAAATTTGAACTTCAATATGCTGTCAGATAGTATGGATTTTTTTAATCTTTCAAACGGGAAGTAGTAGTTCGCATAAATACAGCTTAAATATGACGAAAATTGAGAAGTATAAAAGGAAAGATGAATGATTTGAACAATTTTCCAAATGTTTCATAATATTATGAAATGTGTTAACTGGATATTTTAGATATCGTGGGAAAAATCTTACCGTCTAATTATGTCACTACCGGCAGCGGCGCTACTTGCAGTGTTTTCCTCGTCACCTGAGGCTTGCCCTTGTTTGTTGTAACCTAGTTTTGCATTTAGACGTTCAGCAGCTTGTTCAGCCAATGTACGACTTGCTAGAGCAGGAGGTATCGGTATAGATGCAGCAGCTGCAATTGCGGCTGTATTAACAACGGTGGGATCGCTGGCACTCGGAGTTGTTGCTGTTGTTGCCTGAAGAGTGGTTGGAGCACCAACAGTCAAATTTTTAACAAGTCCTAGCTGTGCAGCTTTTTGACGGGCAAGTGCTAAAGCTGCATTCACGACAGCCTGACCAGCTTGAGCACTAAATGCAAAGAAAATAAAAATTAACAATTCGAAACACTACACTTTCAATTAAAGCATAAATAATACATCAATGGATAAGGAGGTGAATCTGAAAAGTGAGGTTTCTGGTTTCACGAGAATTTCCATGTGTAAGCCATCCTGATTGTTTCATCATCGTTTACACTCAATTTCAACACCTTTAAATTATTGAACAGCTCATTATCCAAACTGAAAACAACAAACAAAAATGGAATAAGCACTAATATCATATTAGTTTGTTTATTAGATATATCACACAGTGAAACAGTATTATTTACTGGATGACGTTTCGAACAAAATTCATTATTGTTCATAATTATATCAATTTTGATCACACGACTTTGAAACTAAAATTTCAATGATACGTCTAATAAACAAACTAATATGGAATTACTTACTACCACAGTGCCCATGTTTTACACATATACTAAGCACTAATATCACTTTGTCGAATGCGCTAACAGCAATAATTGGTCGACAAAGGTGAGATTAGCTTATAGCATCAGTGAGTCGAGTGTTTAATTCTGCAGATTGCATCGCTATTTTTTAAGCTGATTATTTCTCTTGTACTCATTAGACTAGACATAAAAGGAACATAAATGGCGCAATACTTCAGGCTATATACAAGAGATAGATAAAGATGAAGGGAGCAGAATTATTTCATTTGACTTTGTATGACGTGTCTTTACGATGAATAAATGTTACAATCGATCTTCAAAAATGAAATAAAGTCCTTTTCTCGCTTTTTTTTAGTTTGGAAATCCAATGGACCCTAGACTAAACACATGTTGGTGGATAAGCCACAAGTTTATCGATTAATGTGTATAAAAAGTCTAACTTACCTAACTTCTGTACTATCAGAAATATTTTCTGTTGTGCTACTTTTTGATACATCTTTGATTTTTGTTTTCGTAGCCAACATATCTTCAATTTTCGAATCCCAGTCAACATTACCATCACCGTCTTCATCATCTGAATCTTGTAATCCAAGTGCAGCTTTTTGAAGGCGACGCTTTTCACTATTTAGTTGAGCCTCCACTTCGTCAAACATGAATCCTTTACCACGAAATCCCGAAGAACCGTAAACTTTTTTGCCTTCCTAATAACATAACAGAGGGACAACAGCTTTTTAGTAATGCTTATTTTTCATGCTACAGCAAAATCCAAACAAAAATAGTTCAGAGATAACAAGATATATGAAAGTGTTGTCTAAGCGAAATGTATCTCACAAATATGGCTGACATTTTCCCCTTTGAAGAGATGAATGCCAGAGAAGTAAAAAAAAAGTAGTACTTGTCGAAAATCTGTGTGCCAGAACAAGATTCTACGATACTTCACAAATCTTAATAATCGAGATAATGAATAGTATACTGCTTTGGTGAGTACTTTATTTTGTTGTAAAAATAATCACCAACAACGATTTCGGCAAATTCAAGCAAAAGTCATTAAAAAAATATTTCACAAATCCCCACATGAACTTATAATAATAATATTATATCAAATGAAAGACAGAAACATACACTTTCCATCCGAATCTTGTAAGCATTCCACATATTCATTAACTCTTCAGGAGGCTTCTGGCCACTTTGTTTAAATGCGCGAACAACATCACCACAATTTCGTTCTTGATCAGGAGTAAGAAATGTGTACGCAAAACCTTTACGACCTGCACGTCCAGTACGTCTACAAATATATAAATGAACAAAAGGTTTATAGGTCAGGAAAATATGAATTTTCACAGTGCAGTTTTGAATACAAATAACTACCTAGATCCACCTTAAAATTGTAAGCACACAATCCAGTATCGCCAAATATACGTATACCCATTCTGAACAGAAGTTTAGTTTGTTAACCAGCTTACCATGCTAATTAACTTAACAAAACCATATTACTGTATAACATTGTGAGACTTTATCAGAATAAATTTTACCCACATTGGAATTATACTCTACCACAGTGCACAAGTTCTATTCTTATATCGATGGATTTTGGCTGTTGTGCTTGAGTATTCGATCTGTGTCCGTTGATTTTCTATAAAATTTAATTTCTAAATTTCCTGTGGTTGTTCGCATGACTAAGACGTCTAAAATTGCGATTTTGTCCTCGGATTTTTCTTTTCTTGTGAATTTGATGTTGTCGAAAACGCATGCAACAGAAATGACTCAATGCAAATACCAGAAATATGGAAGATATTATTACCGCCAGTCGGTCGAATCAGAAGAGGATAATAAATAATCTTAAAATTCTATTTCAATTCAAACACATCACAACATTCTAACAAGTAACTTATTATGACCATAAAAATACTCGTCGTATTTCCCGTATAATTGTAATGGATCAATAACACTCGTACTATTATTTCTGAATGTACATTATCTCACATTGATCGATTCCACGCATGTATATAAATGAAGGAAAAAAGTTGTGTGAGTAACTTGATATGATTATGAGTGGCAATAATTTGTGGTCGAAACGTCATCAGTTAATATAACTGATATCTATGGTCGGCCTGCGAATTTTGGGCTACCGATATCCACGCTGAAAATTCCACACTTGTACCAAAAATACGGTGTGGAATCAAGCTGTAATCAAAAATAAAAAAATAAATAAAAATAAAATATCGATAATGGACGCTATTAGATTGTGAGTTCTGTCCAACTCGTTTCTTTTGATTAATACGAATGCGTCATCCACGTAGCGTATCCGAGTTCCAGGTTTAATCTTTGTTAGGATTGTTTTCAAGTCTTTGCATCACTCACAGCTTCTGCAGTCAGACGTGATATGGACGTATTTTCAATTCAACGGCTGACTGATAGGATTCAGTCTGCACCGAAGACAGGACTAGACATATTTACGCTAGTTACTGACTAGTGTCCAGTCAAAAAACCATAATAAACGATGATAAGTTCTCATAGTTGTAACAGTTTGGGTGCTGAAAGGTGTGCTCTGTGAAGCAAATGTAAAATGCCAGTCTAAAAAACAAGTAGAGATAAGGTCTACAAATCAATGTGGGCGCAAATATTCTTTTGAATATCATCGTGGAATAAAATTGTATCTATTGTGGAGAGGAATTAATTATATGATCATGTTTTGGTTAGTCGGTAATAACTAGAAGAAAAAAATACGTAATAATGGTAAACTATGAACAAGAACAAACTGATATGGCAAAAAGGATAGTAACAGATGGATAATAAATAATTCTATACAGTGTATCTGATCTATCTATTTAGTGTAACAATTAAGTGCACATGTACACAATAAAAATAAATCGTTATATGCAAAGTTAGAATTAATGTAATTATATTCAAAATGACCCACCCACAACGATGAACATAGTCCTCATAGTGATTCGGACAGTCATAATTGATGACCAACACTAAGTCAGTGACATCAAGACCACGGGCAGCAACCGAAGTAGCTATTAGAAGACGAATATCACCACGTTTGAAATCAGTTATAACGGAGTCACGATCATACTGATCAATGCCACCATGAAGAGAAAGACACGGGTATCCATACTTCAGTAATACGCGCATTAATTCATCTGCACTTTCTTGTTTCTCCACAAAAATCAAAACACTACCTTCTTCTTGATATAAGCCAAGCAATTCAAGAACTTTGTACACTTTTTCTTCTTCTGATAAAATGAACTACAGTGTGAAAGAAAATCAGAAAAGTGTCATTACATTATAAAATCATATCAGGTAACGTAATATACAACTGGAAGTTTTCGGATCGTTGAAAATAAGACGGCATATGATTTTCTGTTCAAAACATAAAACCGAAAGAATAAAATTAAAGCTATCCCCAATATTACACGCAAGATTTCGTGAAAAAAAGCTGGGGTGAGAAGAGGCACTCAAAAATTTACTTTATCTGAGCAGCAGAAAACAGGACAAATTGAAACACGGTTACACGGCAGTTTAAGTCTTTAAACAAAATAGTAAAATAATTTATTCATGAAGTATATGAGAGAGATTATTATCAGTCTCAACGACAAAACAATAACTGCGCCTAAAAAGAAACTGTACATGAACTTGGATTTCAAGGGAGATTTAGCAAGCGATATTCTCAAGAGAAGGATCACATCGTCTCTGAGAAGAACATTCTTTGCAGCAACGCTAAGAATAGTGTTCTCCAGTCGCCCACTGATCTGCAGAAGCCTCAAAGACAAGATCCCGCATCTGGCCACTTCTATGTGCATATATCAGTTCACCTGCTGCTGTGGAGCCAGGTACATCGGTCGTTCGACGCGCATCCTGTCCAAGAGGATTCAAGAACACTATCCAGCATGGTTGCGAAAAGGTAATAGTCGTGCAATAAGGAGTGTGATAATTGGACACTTGGTTAACACTGATCATTGCATTTCAACAAACGCCTCCTTCAAAGTAATCTACAGAGTCAAGAATAACCTATCAAAGGCAATATGGTTTCGTCTCCTTTGTATCGCTGAAGCTCTGGCCATTCACATGGAAAAACCGGAGCTGTGCATACAAAAGAAGATTACTCAACCACTTTTACTCTAATGGTAACAAGGTTTTCATTTGTTTTGAGTTTTTATTTTTATTTTGATGACTTAATTTTGTTTCTTTGCCTGTTCTTTAATTGCTTATAATTCTTGTATTCACTTAGATCTCTTACATAGTTTCGTATTATCTACTTTGTTTCTATGTGCATCCTGAGTAAAACTCACTCATCAAACTATTCATATTATTATTGCAACTGTTTGTGACAACTCATCACCTTTGTTACTACCCTAGCTTCATTAACACTTAATTTTCTTGACCTGTATTACCAACCTTCACCTGTTTAGTTAAAAGTAACCTTAACCAATTGTAATTTTGTTTGACAAACTTAATGTACACATACCTACAAAAAAATGCATATATATTTGCGATTGTACAGCTAAGAAAATGAATTCGCCGAAAAGAAACTCTTCGCTGATCTACGTGTTTTTTTTTTATTAATGCCTGGATGGGGATTATCCATGAACACAACAAATTCACTGTTTTGCAAATACTATTATTCGAACTTTTACCTAGAAGAGGATCATGAGCAAGAATGTGATGGAATGACTACGCATTTATATTATTCTTAAAGAGTTCACCAAATATCCAGAAACTGATGACACTCCAAGTTCAAGGTTGGAATGTAAAACTGGAAAAAAAACTACAATAGTAACAAAGTTCCCCGTTAAACCTTAAGAAAACGGCTTTTAACAGAATTAGAATAGAAAGATAATCTACCACACAAAGATAATTAAATGATTGAACTCACAGCGTGCTGCTCAACGTCTGAACAGACAACAGATCTTCCTCCCACCTGTATTTCTATAGGCAGTGTAAGTACTTTACGAGCGAGAATCTCCATCTGTCTAGGGAAGGTAGCTGAAAACATTAAAGTCTGACGATCAGGACGACAATTCTCAATGATCCGCATCACTTGAGGCTCAAATCCCAAATCAAACATGCGATCCGCTTCATCCAGCACAACATAGGAACATCGACGTAAATTCGTCACTCTACCTGGAATTGAAGAATTTTAAATGGAAAAGCATTTCACATTTAAAATGCCTAAAAATGATGCAGAATCTTAAAAATGGCATTAATTCAGTGTAGGTGTGAGTGAGAAATTCGCCTTAACCCTTAAACCGTAAACAAATCGTTGTTTGCCCGATTTGGTTAATATTCTACAAGTTCGAAAAGTTAATAATGAATGTCTTAATCACGATAGACACGATATGATCCACTTTCTAATCGATGAGTTGTCTACTACTCACTTTGATCAGTAGTACTTGAGCAAAACAATCTACATGATCTAAGCATCAGATATCCATCTGCATAGTTGGGCAGCAGAAATTATTAGTGTAATCAGATTGATTCAAGTCTAAGAATCAATTGAGTTAAACGCAATCGAATCTTAACCAACTACTTTGGTGAACCGATATTATTAATATTCTATGGGGTCCGAGTGGGACAGAGGCCATCAGCAGCACATCACCTTTCCACTCTGTTCTTTGAAATCTTATTCAGCCTCCTCAAAAAATGCCCACACGTTATTACTTTCTCTTCACAAGGTCTTTTCCATGCCACCCTCGGATGCCCAGGCCATAGTCTTGCACTCCAGGGCCTAGCACAAAATTACACCAAACGAACTCAGTCTAATCCGCCAGCATTTCCTCTTGGTTATTTCAAGAGTAATAGGTTCCATGATTCAGTCCACCACAAACCTGTGTTTACTTCAAACGCCGAGCTGAGTATTCGATTGTGAATCCCCTGAAATATAATACCCATATATAGCTGCTGAATTAAATTTGCAAAGGTTACGACATTCTACAAGGTTGAAGAAGTTTACAACGCTATTGAAGATCTTTTCAAAGTCGATGAAGTTGAGGTAGAGATTAAACTGACATACTATACTTAGTTTGATGATGATGCGTGGCGTTGTTATCTGCTCAGTATATGATCTACTTTATCTGAATCACGCTTGTTTGAGGAGGAGTTTTGCCTCCAGAGCATCTTCTAGATTCTCTCCAGGATGAGGTGACTTAATATTTTGCTTGCTATAAACATGAGTATGACTCCCCGCAAGTATTTGCCAAGGCTTAAGACACTCTAATTAAATAGTTTCCAAACGTGTTGAAACAGTGGCGTGCCGATATATCCGCTGAGGTCTCTTGATCCATCTTCAGAGCTTCCGGAGGAATCCGATGTGGTCCTGCTACCCTCACGGATGGCTTTCAGTAGCCTTATCGCATTCGAGACTGCAGCTTTCATCGTGGGACTGGTGTACGATAGTATTTCTGTGACCGTCAGTCATACTTCGTGATGAGATGCAGCTGCAAATGTCCATTGTTTACTTTGCTTCTCCTTTCGCTGTCCTTATTGCACTGGCCCACCTTCTCTTTCACCTTCCATTTCTCCTCTGTTAGCTTCCATCTTTCTGTAGAGACCTCTCGCTTTTCTTGCCTTCCCTTGCCTCATAAGATGACTGGCGATACAGGTATCTACAACATTTCCAAAGTTACAGTGTCCCTACTCCTCCACAGATTCTGCGGTGTTGCTAAGTAACGTCTCCGACTTCACACAGGTGGCTGCAGTAGAGGTGCCTTTTGTACAGGACTGGACTACATCGACGCCTAGTTTAAAAATAGGAAGTGAAGTGGTAGAGCACGTTGACCGCTTCACTTATTTGGGAAGTACCATCAACCCTAACGGGCTGATCTCTGACGAAATCTCAGCACGAATACAAGGGGCTCGTTTCGCATTTGTTAGTTTACGCCGACTCTGGCGTAGACGAGATGTTCGACTATCGACCAAAGGGCGGGTGTACTGCTCATGAGTCCGCTCCGTCCTCCTTTATGCCTGGTGGTGAGACCTGGCCACTGAGAGTGGAAGACATGAAAAGACTAGCTGCCTTTGATCATAGGTGCCTGCGCTCTATTTCCCGTGTAAAGTGGCATAATAAGGTGAGCAACATTGAGGTTAGGCGTAGAGTTCTAGGTAAACAGGGGAAATCAATCGACGAAGTCGTGAAGCTACAAAGACTGAGATGGTTAGGACATGTGTTACGTATGCCAAGCCATCGCCTCCCTCGACGAGCAATGTTAGCGGATATAGGGTCAGGCTGAAAAACGTTAGCGGCGGTCAAACAAAAACTTGGCATCAGTCAATGAAATCCACAACAGTTGGTCTAAGCCACGTAGGAAGGTGTAGACTTCCAGGCTGGGGTCCTCGGGACGGTAAAAAGCTATGGTTGGAAACAATTGGTGACATGGCTCAAAACCGTTCTCAGTGGCGCAGATGCATCCACTCCCTGTGACTTATGATCTTCAATGAAACTGTTTTGTATTTCTTTATTACTCCTTTGTCTCACACCTCTGCTCACTGTTTCTATTATGCTTTCTTGTACTTTCTTCTCTTGCTTCGCGTGCTACACGGAATGTGGCGACTTGAACTTCCGCACATTTGTGCAAAGTTCTATGTCGAAAACAGACAGACAGATTCGTCCTTCAGTTCCTGATCGTAAAACTCGAATTGTCGCCAATATCCAGATTCTCTGTAGACTTCCAACTTAACCTTGAGGGTTCGTTGTACTAGATAATGGTCTCAGCCAACCGTTGTTTTGCTCCTCGAGTTTTTGTCTAGCAGGCGACACCTCCACTTTCTTGACATTGGTACTAAGTCTGTCTGATTTTTGGTGTGTCCATCTGGTTAGACCCATGTCGCTTTGTGCACATTCTTGTACACTTTGACTCTAATCACCAAATCATTGAGGACACAGAACTCCTAGAAGAGTTCGCCATTTTCATTCACTTCACCGAGAGGTCCCTTACACACGTTAAATTCCCTTCCTGTGTTGCTGGCTCAAAGTTTGTCAGGAATTCAAATCACCCATTAAGATTTTGAAGTTGTCGTTCCGTTGGGTTCCCGTCCATTATAGTTTGCAGTTGTTTGTAGAATTCTTCATTCCTCTTTTCATCTGTGTTGTTTGTAGGAGCATAGCAACGGGTAAATGTAAGTTTCCCATGTTTTGAATAGCATATTGTTGTCATTGTTCTGGAGGAGAATAGTCGCCACAGCGTAAGAGCTTTCTGTGGTGTTGGTGACAAAATGATAGCCGTTTCCATCAGTGTGCTGCTCGTGAGTGTTGTCTGGATGAGTGGAGTAGATTACTGACTTTTCAGTTAAATAGCCTAGAGTCCATTTGTATTTCACCTGCTTTCACAGACTCACAGCAGTTTCATATACTATCTCTTTATTCCGTTTGCAATCTGAACAGCCTTCCCAGATTGGCCTTCATCGGGAGACGACATATCGGCTGACTGGCTTCCGGAAGGCTTTTACCAGCCCACATCATTTCGCCTCTCCGATCCCAGGGAAGAATAAGTTTTTTTTTGTATTCTACTGAAGTTGATTTTTTAGGGTAGGGTCGCTAGCCCCACGCTCGAACTCTCCTCTTTTCCAGGCTTGAATAAGTAAAATAAGCGAGTTTACAAATATAGTTAGTATGACTTAATAAACAAATATGCATCGAAAACACAGATTACCTCCGTTGGCAGCAAGCATGTCAATCATACGACCGGGAGTACAAACAATGATTTCAGCGCCACGTTTAAGTTCAGCAATCTGCTCACTAATGCCAGTTCCACCATAAACACAAACTGCACGAGCATCAGCGGTCTGGCATAGCTTTTTCGCTTCCTTATATATCTGTAGCGCCAACTCCCGAGTAGGTGCTAGAAGGAGAGCGATCGGACCATCTCCAGGGTTAAGTGGGGCCTGATGTTCCAAGTGACGCATAAGCGGCACCAAGAAAGCCAGAGTTTTTCCACTCCCTGTTTTGGCGATGCCGATCATATCACGACCAGACATTATAACGGGCAAAGCTTGACACTGTATTGGTGTAGGCTTTTCGAAATTATTTCTAGAAAAGATAGAAATAGAAATTATTTACATACAAGTCGACAAAAACACTTTAATGGTGAAATGAATGAAAGAAGTGATTTCTACACGTGGAAAAAAGCTACATCTAAGAAAAAATTCGAAAACTGTATTTATGATCATTCACCTTATTACACCTTGTAATATCAGAAATGTAAGTAAGTGGTGACGCGTAAAAAGAGATAGAGAATGTGAACTCAAACTTAGAAACAGGTCAATAAAGAGTACTTTTCATTGACTTGTGTTTTTAATTTACGTCACAGGTAATTCTCTCACAAAAACAGAATAAATAAACTTATGCTACATCAAAATCAAATGACAGTTTTCAAATAACAAATTTTCACTTAGTACCTCAATTTCCTCAACTTTCCGATCAAAACATACAATTTGCTGTTTTATATACATAAAGAGAGTAAAATGAAGTATGGATTGTTTCACTCAAACAACTGTTTGTCCTAAATCTTGTTAGATTTCTCATTTTGCTTGATATTTAAACAACTGCGACTACGTTTGAATACGGAAAGAAGACAAGTAACTCGTCTGAACACCGACCATTCTTGATTCCCAGGGCCCACGCAAAGACAGAAAGAAGACAAACTAGTCCGAGCCGGTGAGAACAATCGACTTTATCATACAGAAATACATTATATAAAAACATTACCAACCTCGGAAAGTTACGCCGGTAAATAACTAGTTTAATTGGTTGCATGAATTCGGGCTTCAAGGTTGTCCAATTGCATTAAGATGAATGTTCTGCTTCGCTCAGATGGTTTAATTTGTCCAGACTAGCTTAAGCATGTTTAAGCCTGATATAGCTGGCTTTAAGATTAGGCAAAATCAGGATTTTAAAATAAATCGGGTAAATCAACGATTTCTAATATTACGCTATTAATAAACAGCCTTGTAATGGGCACTGGTTTAGTTACTCATAGGAACACTGTTAGCTTTCAGTGGTGAATCGGAAGGATTCACTTCAGCTAAAAACTGTACTTGAGCTGTGTATCTTACTTCATTTTGACTATCGATAATCCCCTGGGCAGATAAACCTAGTATGCTAGGATTTGTTATACGACAGCCCATTCATGAAACGCTTCAGTGTCGATAGTAGACTAACGAAGTGGACTACTGTAAAAAAGTGAAACAATCCTGAAATACCTGAGAGTGGCAAATAGTGTCATTATAATGAATATGTGAATGGTATTCAATACACTAATTAAAGCAATGGTTGCAGTACCTCATTTGGAATGGAAGCCCAAAATGAGTTCTACCAGGCGCGGGTATTACTTCTAGTTTGATAGGCTCCCATAGAGAGGTCTATAACTGAATTGAGTATCAAACAAAGTAAGGGTATTCTATTTAATCTTCACTTCAGGCATGTGTATAGAAACCAGATAATGCAAAAATAAAATTACTAGCCTGTCATAATTGTCAAAATATAAGCTTAAAATACCATAAAATGTATTTTTGCAGGGACACGTCTAAGGTAACACAACAGATGACGTGCTAAAGCACAACTTAAACCTCATTGTACACATAACCAGAGTAGATAACCATTATCGTTACAATTATCTGAAACAGTAACTAATTATGTATTTCTCATATGAAAGATGAACAAAAGTAAAGTCTTTTGTTATGTATTGACAAGAAACGAGTTACGCCTCAGAGGCGTTTATGCTCGCTACATAGGTCAAAATCAAACTGAATAGCATACATTTAGCCCCTTTGTCAGGTCTAAAATCCTGCTTTGTTTGTATATACCCTTCAGTTCACTCCAGAACTGTTTTGTTTCAACACATACAATTTGGACGTTGCTATGAGCTTATGTGCTTTAATTGTTCATAGTGAGAACGACTGTAAACATTAGGAAGTAGTCAAGGAAAATATTGAAATCAACCACATATTTGAAACTGATATAATATTATATTTGAAGTTTCTATTAAAGCGTATACTAAAAAACCCTTGAAGTCAACCGTCTAGATAACAGCGAATTGTGTACTTTGCAAATGGCTACTTTATTCTGTGCAAGACAACTGACGAAAACAAAACGACTGGAAAATTGAATAGTGGTGTGGCAGCTTAAAAATGCTAATGTGTAATGTAAAGTATATATGTAGGAATATTTCTACTTATTTAGAAAGGTACTGAAGTTATAAAAAACTTGTTATCACATGAACAGTAGATACACTAAGATACAAACTCGAAACAGTCAGATAGGACCAAAGTGGCTAAAGAAAATGTCTTACAAATATCAGGTAATGTACAATCGGAAATAATTCAATGTGATGCATAAGAAAGATGGATAAATTAACACTTCTGGAAAGGATTTATCATCATCTAACCTATAATATCATGTGACCGAGACTTCACTATGTTTAAAGTTCAACACCAAGCGCGACGCACCTACTCCAAAAAATGAAACAACTGACAACAATAGACTTCTACATGTCACATTTTCGAGAAGTATATATTTTAAGCCTAAATCTAACCATGGATGTTCCACAGACATAGTAATAAACATATTATGGAAGAGAACATCTGAAAAATGTAAGACATTAACAAAAATGAAATATACCGATGAAGTTAACATAAATGTAAACAAACACGTGTACAGTAAATATCTACTCAGACAATGGTGTTGAGTATTACTGAGAGTTGAAATTAATGAAATTAAGTAAAACACTTGAAAAGTCTTCAAAGGACAACTAATAAGTAATCGAACGCGATAGCAGTGCAAACAAAAATTTGTGCGTCAATCAGTATAAAATATCAAATAAAGTTTGTAAAACATCATCCTCTTACTGCTGTGAAATAAGAATAGCAATTCAAGTAGTGACCCTTGAATTTTATTATCAAGCGCAAGTTATTTCAGGAAGAAAAGTATTATATACTCACGAATTTCACTTATTTGCTGAGATTCACGAAAGAATGCTTTACTGTAGATTCCATTATTTAAGGGATGGAATCCAACTTGTTGAAGTTTGGTGGTGACTGTTTTTAAATTTGACCTACTGTAATATCAACGTAGAACAGATAGTAGCACGGTTTGAATTAAACATCCTCGAGAAAGGAGCTGTTTTACATTCGTACGTAAAAGATACAGTCCATTTAGACAAAAATATTGATGAAATACAGTTTCCTGAACGCTCTGAACAAAAATAATATGCTCAGAATGTATTCCCACCTTAAATGTAAGACAATGTTACAGGACTAGTCTGAGCTGTAATCTGGTTGCAGGGTAGGGAGTAAATCTTTTACGATTTTATTTGTTGGGGGAGGTTGCATCAATGCAATTCTTCATCCCGAGATACAAAGAAGGAAATACCGAGCTGCTAAAAGACTATATGTTTAAGGAGCAGCAGTCTACCGGATTTGAATTTACTCTAGGTGGAAGCATAAGATATGGATAATGTATGCTTATGTTTCATCGCTCACTCTTTAGTGACTACTTAAATTTACCTTGATTTAGTGCTACTAATCATTGAAGACGCAAATGATATGTGTCTCAACGATGTCATGTTGGTTAGGACATGCTGCTGGAATGATGGAGTATATTAGCTCATATGGATGGTTTCGGCTTTTTAGTGTTTTCTTCGAAAATAAGTGGTTTATTTACAAAGCATTCACTTTCCGTCTAAACATTTTCAGTGTGAACCAAAAAAATGAAAATATGTCGTCTGGAAAGATAATGAAAGCCACTCAATTAAATCATCCAGCTTAAAGTATACAACACAACCAAAAGAATCAGCTCAAAATAGTTTAGGCTCCTTGCCTTACATTTATTCTAAGTGCCGAATAGTTCTAGTTAATGCTCCGGCCGATAACTGCTACCTTGTCGTGGTGGTCGGGCTTGAATACCGCAATGACCCAACATGCTAAACTGACTGGAACTTTGTCCCTGTCCTACCATGTCAGGAAGGTTGTTTGGATAGCGGTTAAACTAAAAGCAGTTACCATGGGGTACATGGGCTCCAGTATCCAATCGGATCAAATGGCGTATGAACCCATATGGGTCACCGGAAACCATGGGGATGCAGCTCCCGACGCTGCTCCGCTGCCTTGCGGATTAGACTCCAAGTCAAAGGCTCGGGGGTGGTTCCTTAATAAAACCACCTGCTTCGGTCTGGGCGCCTGGGTAGTATCTCAGCCCTGACACAATGAATGAAATAAAGCAACAAACAATCAATGAAACTAATCGCGTGCTATTACACGTGTTGCAATTCCCTTCTTTCTTCCCTTCCTGATGACAGTTAACGAAAGCTGTTTGAACTTGTTAAGCATGACTGTTTTCCTTCCAGATAAAGTTCTTTATCCATTCTCTACCTATATTTTTACTTTGAATCTGTGTTGTTTTATTATTATTGTGTGGCGCATCTTTCTTGTTGCCATATTGTACCAAGTTTATATGCGTTTAAATAAATAAAACTAGTTAATGCGGAACTAAAACGCGTACGATTAGGTAAAAACGAAGACGAATTCCATGGAGAATATTATTCGGAAATTACCACGACAACTAGGTAGAGTAAATTCCAAAGATACGAATAAGATTAACCCAATATCAGAGCCAACTGCTCAAACTTATTTATTCAAACGCAGAAAAAACTTGGTACAATATGGCAACAAGAAAGATGCGCCACACAATAATAATAAAACAACACAGATTCAAAGTAAAAATATAAGTAGAGAATGGATAAAGAACTTCATCTGGAAGGAAGACAGTCATGCTTAACAAGTTTAAACAGTTCTAGTTAACTATCATCAGGAAGGGAAGAAAGAAGGAAATTGCAACACGTTAGCCATTGATTACGATTCTTGGCCATATCCGATAACGTTTCGAGCTATCAGTACGAGCTATCTCGCGGACCCCAACCAGGGAGTCGTGACATACCAACCGATGCTAATCTAGAACAAAAATCCTTCATCCCACGACGCCACGTCATGGACTGGTCACCCCTCCGCCTTTTCCATCCCGTCCCAGGGCTGGCGAACAGATACTTGTACGGAAGCCTCTGGGATGACATTCGCAGCTCATGTCCAAGCCACCGAAGCCGGTGTTTCCAGATGACGACACCCAATGAATGGTGGTCTCCACTGTGTTCAAACACACACCGCTGAACCTCAGAATTACTCACGCGATGATGTCATCGAACGCAAGCAATCCTGTGGAGACAGCAGTGGTAGAATACAGAGAGTCGCCGCCGCACATCCCCAGCCCATCCGGAGAGGCCAGGTTTCACAGGCAATGATCGTGACACTCCGCACCGAGGCATTGTATACCCGACCTTTGACAGCCAGGCTAACGTCGCCAGAGGTGGCTCAAGTTGATGCATGCCACTCTACCTTTCACTATACGGTTGGAAATCTCATCCGTCACCCCTCTACCAGCACTCACACAACTACCCAGATACACAAACTTATCAACAACGTGGAGCAGTTCAGCTGGAAGAGTGAGTGCAGGTACACAGGGCTCCTGCCAATCTTGTAACAGTACTTTGCACTTAGACGGCGCAAAGCACATACCATACTTACAGACATTGATCGCCAACTGATTAAGTGCGATTTGGGCAGCCTGCATGCTATCGCACAGTAAGACGATATCGTCTGCATACTCGAGGTCGAAAAGTCTATCTCCAGGGAGTAGATCTACACCGCCTTCACGCACATCCTTCAGAGCTGACTGCAGAATGTCATCGATGGCAAATTTAAAGAGAATTGGAGAGATCGGGCAACACTGTCTAACCCCACTGTTGGTTGGGAACAGTAATGATAATTGGTTGTATGCCCTCATTCTACCCGAGGTGTTTCTGTATAGGGCTTTCAAGATGTTAACAAATTTTTCAGGTACACCTCTCTCTAACAGACAGTTCCAGAGCACAGTTCTGTCCAACGAATCGAAGGCAGCCCTAATATCAAGAAACACAACGATCGTTGGCCTGCAATACTTGTGGCGGTGTTCCAACAACTGAAGAAGGGTGAACACGTGATCAATGCATCCATGACCTGAACGAAACCCAGCCTGCTCTTCGCGAATCAATCCCTCACGTATTTTGAACAGCCTGAGAAGCAAGACAGCAGCCAATATTTTAGACGCGACTGGTAGCAGACTGATACCCCTATGGTTGTCACATGAATTACGTCGACCCTATTTAAGGATGGGGACGATAATGGCTTCGTTCCACATTGATGGTACATTCTCAGTCTCCCATACCTTCCTGAACAACCCAGTTAGAGCCATTGTGAGAGTCTCGCCAACATCTTTAAAAAGAGCAGGGGATAGATTGATGTAAGTGTAAAACTTGGGCACTGTGGTAGAGTATAACTCCATTATGGATAAGATTTTATTTTGATGAATCACACAGTGTTGTACAGTTATATTAACTGATGACGTTTCGACCACAAATTATTGTCACTCATAATCATATCAAGTTACTCACACAACTTTTTTCGTTCATTTATATACATGCGTGGAATCGATTAGATATTGGAATAAAAATCAATATGAGATAATACACATTCAGAAATAATAGTACGAGTGTTATTGATCCATTACAATTATACGGGAAATATGACGAGTATTTTTATAGTCATAATAAGTTACTTGTTAGAATGTTGTGATGTGTTTGAATTGAAATAGAATTTTAAGATTATTTATTATCCTCTTCTGATTTGACCGACTGGCGGTAATAATATCTTCCATATTTCTGGTATTTGTATTGAGTCATTTCTGTTGCATGTGTTGGGTGTAGACTCAATGGACAAGGATTCCGTAATCAACCTCTCTCTCCACCTACCTATGCTACTTTTTAGAATTTTAACCCTATCCCACCCAATTGTGTGGTTGTTTGTTAATGCATGAAGTGCAATAGCTGAGCTTTTTTCTAAATTACTTATCTTTTCAGGGTCAACCATTCTTCCCTTAGCTAAATTCCTGTTCTGATAATCTGACTATCCCTGACCTACTAGTTTGACCTAACTCACAGTCATTGCAGGGTATTTTGTAAATTATATTATTTTGTCTAATCGGGTCAACCCGGTCCTCTAACCTACAGAGCTTGTCCCTGAGGGAGTTTGTAGGTTCGAATGCCACCCTAATTACTGTATTATTCAGAATCCTATGTAGTGTCTCAGATGTCCCCTCCTTATATGGCATAACAGTGGATGACTTATATTCTCTCTTATTTATGTTATCATTACTAGTTCCACAATTACTTTTATTTTGTTTTTGGCCTTTACTGATCTTCCTAATGAATTTTATAGGATAATTATTCAACACCAACGCTTCTTCTATCTGTTTTATTTCGTCATTTACGTCTTTTCTTGTGCTACCTAATGCTATGGCTCGGTTGGTTAGACATTTCACTAAGCCTGCCTTAACAGTTAACGGATGAGACGAATTAAAGTCAAATATCTATTAGAATGCGTTGGTTTTCCATAAACACTAGTGTGTAGTTTACCTTCTTCTATTCGTTTTATTTTACAATCTAACATAGCTAATTCTCCTTGTTCATTTTCTGATTCAAATGTGAATTTTATTCCCTCTACTTGTGAGTTTATATGTGTCAAGAAGCTAGAGATTGTTTTGTTTTCAACACTGTGAAAGTATCATCCACATATCTCCACCATATTTTTGGAGTAGGATTAAACGTATTAAGAGCCATATTTTCCCGGCTATCGATCCATGGAGAGATCTCCTACGATAGGGGATATTGGTGATCTATCCCATTGCTACACCTTCAGTTTGTCTATATATTTTGCCTTGGAATTTAAAGATAGTAGATTTGAGGCATAACTGAATTCCTAAAATAATTTCTTCAATAGGTAGCTTCGTCCTGTAAGTGAGTTCAGGATCTGCAGTTAATTCTTTTGTAACTGCTTCTAAGGCCATTTTGACTGGTATATTAGTGTAAAGACTAGTTATATCAAAACCAACCATTGTTTCATCAGTGTCTAGTTGAATGTCATTTAGTTTACTTTTCATCTCATATGAATTAGTTAATCTAGAGTTTGAACGATTTCTAATGGGTCAAAGTATTAGACCTAAGTGTTTTGATACTTCATAAGTGTGGGGTATTTCCAAAATCTTCTATTGGTCTTATGGGGTAGCCTGGCTTATGCATTTTAATAGTACCATATATTCTACTAGGGGGTAGATTGTCTGGGCCGGGCGCCTTATGGCGTTTTAACACTTGGAGTTCCTTATGGACCTCCGCTTCGGTGGGTGGGTCGGTATTAACCAACCAAAGAGCACTGGGGCTAATGACAGTACACACTGAAGCTGCTGGCCAGCTAAACTGTTTCCCGAAGTGCTCTTCCCAGCGTTCCAGGCGTCTTTTTAAGCTGGTAATCAGTGTGCCATCTGTCTCACAGACCGTCTTGCTAACACCTTGTTACTTGCCACCGGTAGCTCGGATGAGTTGGAACAGCTTCCGACTGTTGCCAGATGCAGCAGCTGACTCCATCTCACACGCACGTTCTGACCACCAGGCTTCGCGGTCCTTACGTAAACACTGTCTTATCTTGCGCGTGAACGCCTTTCGCTGATTGTTATATTCGCTGCCAGCCGGAATGGACCGGCGTTCATCCAGGAGTTCCAAGGAACTCGCAGAAACCCAGTGGTTTTTAGCGGAGCATTCTTTTAAGCTGCAAGCGGCTACACTCGCCCTTTCCATGGCACCTTGCAGATGAAGCCAATTTTCATCTATACTACTTGGGGGTTGCTGGCAAGCATTGGTTGTAATTCATTCTGGTATTTCAAAGCAGTAGCAGGTGCTACTAGTTTATTCACATCAACGTTTATACGACGCCTTTTATGAACTCCACCAAATCGCAAGACGAACTTGGCACACACTAACGCATGATCTGAGTCCAGGCATGTGCTTCAGAAGGAGTGAGAGTCTTGTATGCATTCTCGTCACCGGAAACTGACTGCAATATGATCAATCTGAGTCCAAGCTTGCTTCGCAGAGGGAGGACGCCAGGTAGCGCTACGGCGATGGCTGTGCCGGAAGTTGGTGCTGCCTAGAAATAGGTTGTGATCCGCGCAAAGCTGCAGAAGACGGTCCCCATTATCTGACCTGCGACCATGTAGTCCCCATTCACCACCTAGACGATTCTTCTCTGAGCTTAGATGCCCGACCTGTGCATTCAAGTCCCCAGCTAGCCCTACGATATCCCTCCAATCCGCCTGTTTCAAGAGATCGCTGAGTCGGTAGTAGAACTCATCCTTCATTGCATCCGGGCTGCAATCCGTCGGTGAATAGGTAGAGACAACAAATAGACACCGCATATCTGGCCTACTACTCCTTACTTTTGTATGACCTTCCAGCCTCACAGCACATAAACGACTGTTAATGGGAATCCAGGTGAGCAATGCAGCTTCGGCTTTAGCGCTTAGTGCGACAGCAACACCAGCTACGCCGTATAAGCGCAGGTGGTACATACTACTAGAACTTCCAGGTGGATAGGATAATCGAAGCACTTCACTGGGATCTTGAATGCGGCTCTACGAAATGCAGCAGACATCGATAGTGAGGCTTTCCAATGTTCTTACCAGCCCTGTCTGTTGTCCGATTTGCATCAGCGTCCGAACATTGTAGGTGGCCAGCTTGAACGCGGCACGCGGTTTCAGGATATCTGTGTTAGATGTCACATTGGGGAGAAACATTTTGAGGATTACTTACTAACATTTCGAAACGACACAGATAGGCTGGGAATCAAGACAAAGGTGAAAGGCTGTCGAAGGTTAAGAAATCAAGTTTAGGAAAGGTAAAATACAGGAATCCATGTATATAAAATAAAAGTAAGGTAGGAAGGACACAAGATACTGGAGGCATAAATATTACTTGAAATCATTGTTAATAGCGCGATGAGTTTTGATGAGAGTTTGTTGCTTTATTTCATTCATTGTGTCAGGGCTGAGATACTACCCAGGCGCCCAGACCGAAGCAGGTGGTTTTATTAAGGAACCACCCCGAGCCTTTGACTTGGAGTCTAATCCGCAAGGCAGAGGAGCAGCGTCAGGAGCTGCATCCCCATGGTTTCCGGTGACCCATATGGGTCCATACGCCATTTGATCCGATTGGATACTGGAGCCCATGTACCCCATGGTAACTGCTTTTAGTTTAACCGCTATCCAAACAACCTTCCTGACATGGTAGGACAGGGACAAAGTTCCAGTCAGTTTAGCATGTTGGGTCATTGCGGTATTCAAGCCCGACCACCACGACAAGGTAGCAGTTGTCGACCGGGCATAGACTGCAGAAAATAAACTCTATTTATATCAGTTACGCATGATTAAAAATATGCAGGGCGTTTGGTCAACAAAGCGAGTTAACTTTCAAACAGCTACAATAAGATAACAAGTGACTTTTTTATGGCTGACAAAACGGATGAAATTTTGCAAATAACGAAAACAAGAACCTACCTTTTTAAACATGCCAAAAGACGAGAACTAATGCCTGCTTGCACCCAGTTGCGAAGAGGTTTAGGGCATTCTCTACCGCGTACACGGATATTCTCTAGACTAGCTCTATATTCTTTAACGTCTTCTTTCGACATTTTCGCTAATTCTGGAACTTCTACATAGAAATTTTTGCGAAAAGGAGTATACTCAATTTTTGAATGATCAATAGGTTGTAGTTTGTCTTTTTTCTGCAGTTGAGCCAATGCGTCTTGAATTGTAGTGTCTTCCTCTTCCGACGAATATTCCAGTTCATCTATATTACTTTCCATCAATTCACCCGACCGATTACTCTTTTTCGTTTGATTACTAACTGCCGTTTTGGTTTGATTGGATTCGAAGTAGGGCTGGAAGTGTCGGAGTTACTTACTGGCATTTCAGGCATTTTCGGAGAGTCTTTCTTAGTAGTGTCAGCACCAGAGTAAACTTGACTATTTAGTTCCTAAAATACAAAAATAAGTGTTTTTATAACAAAATAAAGACTAGTTCTTTCACCAGTAAACGAGAGAAAACACTTGCAGAACTCATAATAATTATCCATTAAAAACTGAAGTGATATTAAAATCTAATTTAGAAGTTGGTTATTCAGATGGTTTTCGAAGTGAATACATTTAGTCTGGTGTACTACCTGTCCCTGATAATAACGATAACCAGACGTTATAAATCCAAGCAAACCACAAGTTGATTTGTACCAAATACTCCTTCATACGAAAACATTGGAAATGACTCATATTAGGAAGTGATGATATCCAATAGAAATTTCGCTCTTAAACCACACAAATTGGTAGATTGAACCAGTTGCTGATACTCTATGAGAAAACGTACGAAAACTTACTTCCCAAAAGTTCTAACTCATTGGGTCACTAGGAGCACACTTAAATCTATGGTAAAATGTAAAGACTAGCACAATGGGCGACACAAAGTAACCTGCAGGAAGAAGACGAAATTATCTGGAATTTGAAGCAAATCTCAAGATATTATTGTGATTTCACCTGATCGTCCACTAGGTGCTTTAAGGAATAAACTGTGTTGATGCATCTATACGGCAGAAGTTATTCGTTTTTCTTCGCTTTGTCCCCTCAACTGTGAATGAGGTTGCAAAAGATATCTCTAATCTAAAGTAAAACCGTGGAGGCTGATGGAATAGCCGCAGAGGTGAACTTTTGAAATACGTGGCTAAGGTCTTGGTTAGTGTGTGGGAATCAGTTAGAGTCCCACTGGAATAGTGCAATTCACTGATAGCCCCCATTTATATGAAGGGAAACAAGAATTATTGTGATAATCAAGGGGGGGGGGATTAGCTTGACCAAAACAATATCTACAATTCCGGTTTTAATAAACACGCATAAAGTGAACAGCTCCCGGGAGCAACAAGCCCCTAAAGAAGTAGTGAGTTTTTGGTTCAGACAACGTAATATAAATAATAACTTCACCCATCGACGGATTATAGAATACAAATGAATTTACCACGTTCCACACTTGCCATATTTCTTGGCCTGAAGGCGATGGTTGACTTCATCAACCGGCAGGTTTGGTGGCACTAAAGGGTCGTGAAGGAATTGGTGAAAAGATAAATCACACTAATAAAGGCACTCCACTACAACGCGCGTAGCTGTTCAAAAGCTTATGGAGATTTGTTACCTGTCGTGAGGACAACCACAAATGTCCCTATTCTTGTTTACTTGCAGCACAGAAGTACTATTAGGATTGACCTTAACTGACTTTAATGACTTACGGACTGATTTGTCACCAAGAAACACCCTTGTTGGCTTAGAGTATGTGGATGATCTAGTCCTCCTAGGTGATGACGCTAACTGACAAAATGCAGTCTTCTGAACACTTGAGCAGAAACTTCCAAATGTTTTGCATGCTGTCCGCTCATGTCATACGTAAGATGATGTTGCAGGACTGGACTACATCGACTCTTAGCTTAAAGATAGAAAGTAAAATGGTAGTTTGTTTACCATCTCACTTATTCAGGAAGTTGCATCACCCCCCTCCCCCTATAGACTGATCGCGAATGAAATCTTTGCCCAGACGCAAAAGCCTCATGTCGCCCTTGAGGACTTACGCCATATCTGATGTGGACATGACACCTGTCTTTTGATTACAGGTTGTGTGTATTGAGCAGCAGTTCGCTCTGTCTTCGTTTATGGTTGTGAGGCATGGCCATTGAAGATGGAAGATATGAAAAGACTAGCTGTGTCTGCATCCTAATTTCTGTGTTAAATGATATAATACGATGAGTAATATTAGGGCTGGGAGTAGTGTTGGGTGAGGAAAGAAAGTTAATCGATGAGGTTGTGAAGCTGTATGCAATGATATGGCTGGGACTTGTGTCACGCATTTCATACCATCATCTTCCCCATCCAGCAATACTAGCCGACATAGGACCAAGTCGACAAGGAGTTAGGGTTGTTCAAACCAAAACCTAGCGTCAGTCTCTTAAGTTTTTAGAAATTGATATGAGCTACATAAAGAGGTGTAGACTGCATTATTGGAATACCGAAAATCAAAGACTGGAGACTGATGGTGACACGACTCAATGGTGCAGAGGAATCAAATCTTTGTAATCTCCTCTATGTACTGAATTGTCATATACTTCTCTGCGTTACTAATCTTTCTTCCTCACATTTCTGCTTATCATAGTTCTCTTGGATCTTATTTTCCTCTCTTTAGTATACTTTTGCCGGCCAAATGGAGTGTGACAACTTCGACTGCTGCATATTTTTACAAAGTTCTACGTTGACATCAGTTAGTCAGTGTTTTCTAAATACCATAAAACACAGAAATGTAACCCAATCATCCGACTACTTTTCTGTCCTTGATAAATCGTAAAATGGACTTTCTACAGATGTGATACTCAAGCATGAGCAGGAAGGTAAATGTTTGGTGTATTCCAAAGCTAATTGCATTTCAAAATTGAATACTTCCAAATATTTCATCAGTCAATTTTTGTCTAGAAGTTCAACTATTCGACGTAATCTTCACATAACTCGAGGAAATGAATTTTCTGAAAACGAGAATTAGTGCAATTACACACCTACCAAACAAAACATTAGTTCCACACTGATAAATAGATAAGCGACTATGAATGATATTCATCTGAAACCAAATTCCATAAATAATCGGTTGAAAGTACGATGATTACGTATGTTTGACCGTTTGAAGTGACACACTAATTTCCACTCCTATACACAATCTGATACTACCGAATTAAGGTAGACTTCGGTCTTGCTCTTGGAATACTTTCATTTGACTACACGTTCAGTCTATCAGGTAAGACCCACTCGCCACCTTCAGGCGAAGGTGAATACGAAAGTCTAGTGCCCACAACTAGACTAGTTTACGTGCAAGTCTAAGTAGGAGAGCTGGAAAGCCCTGAATCCGAATGTCTGGTGTACATTAGCTCCTGTCTGTATGTCTGTCTTCGACATAGAACTTTGCACATATGTGCGCCATATGTTCAAGTCGCCACACTCCAGGTAACACACAAAGCAAGAGAAGAAATCCATAATAAAGACAGTAAACAGAGGTGTGAGACAAAGGAATAGTAGTAACGAAGAACAAAACAGTTTCATTGGAAATCACAGGTCAAAAGGAGTGGATGGATCTGTGCCATTGAGAACGATTTTGGGTCATGTCACCAATTGTTTCCAACCATTGGTGTTTACCGTCCCGAGGACCCCAACCAGGAAGTTTACATCTTCCTACGTGGCTGCCTTAAACTAACTGTTGTGAATTTCATTGACTAATGAAGCCATGTTTTGGTTTGACCACCGCTAGCTCTTTTCCAGCCTGACCCCATATCAGCTAACATTGCCCATCGAGGAAGGTGATGGCCAGGCATACGTTATACATGTCCTAACCATCTCAGTTTATGTAACTTCATAACCTCATCGATTGATTTCCCCTCCTTACCTAGCACTTGACTGAAGTCTAGCCTCAATATTGCTCACTTTATTACAGCACTTCACACGGGAAATAGAACGCAGGTACCTATGATCAAAGACAGCTAATCTTTTCATGTCTTCCACTCTCAATGGCCAGGTTTCACAGCCATAAAGGAGGACGGAGCGGACTGATGAGCAGTACAACCGCCCTTTGATCGATAGTCGAATATCACGTCTACGCCAGAGACGGCGTAAATTGGCGCATGTGCGAAACTAGCCCTCTGTATCCATGCTGAGATTTCGTCAGAGATCAACCCGTTGGGGCTGATGGTACTTCCCAAATAAGTAAAGCGGTCAACGTGCTCCATTAACTCCGGAATGTGGAAAAATCAAATGAAGTATGAAACTGCCTTGATCATCAGCAATCATCGGAACGTAGCTCCTGACACTGCTTCACTGCCCTATAGATAAGCTCCCAAGCCCACCTACTTCGGTTAGGACGTCCGGACAGCTTAGGCACAGACTATGAGGACTTGGTCCCCCTAACGTACCAGGTTTGTGTTCCAATGATAGTAACAATAAATTCATGATTTTTCACATGCACGAAGGCCTAGACTTAAGTGCACACATAGGAGCATCAGATACGAATAAAACTTTCGTTGCCCAAAGATAAATACCTTAGGTTTTCCTACTAAGGAAGCCTAAAAACCAAATGAGGAATAGGCAAAATTTAACTAATACATGACAAGGTAAAACGATATTTCTATTAACATACCATCATGTATGCATCCAAAGGATCAATACCATCATCTTCTGGCTTTTCTGTACGTGAGTTCTTTTTGCTTGAGTCTTCCTCATCATCGTCATCCTCTAAGTTCCATTTGTTGGCAGTAGAGGCCCTAGTGCTTTCTGCAAGCCTTTGTTGAGCTGCAAGAATATCTTGCTTCAACTTGCGCTCCCTTCTCCATCGCTCAACGCGTTCTCGTCTCTGCAAAATAAATTTCTTAGATTACAAGGCGTTACAGAAACCAGTGTTAAACAACACCAAGAAGATATGGTTTGCATTTACCTTTTGCATTTCCAGGTCAAGACGACGTTGTTCAATATCTTTGTCCATATTTGGAGTGATGATCAGAGCACCTTCCGTGCCAGCAATTCCCTGTCCAGAATTACGAGCGGCTTTAATCATATCAGCCGCTGCATTAGCGATAGCAGTCATGCTGCCAACTGCTGGCTTGGAAGCCTCTACTTTAGCTTTTGCTGCAGCCTCTTCTGCAGCTTTAGCTTGTGCAGCTAGTAATGAGCCCATCAGAGTCGACGTTGGTAGAGAAGCAGCTAAAGGCAATGACCCTTCTAAAGTAGATGAGAATGCCCTCCTAGGTAAGACGGGAGACCTTGAGCGGGAACGAGACCTTGAACGACGACGTCTGCTGTGTGAGTGATCATCTTCTCTTCGTCTAAGATTTTTATCATTATAAAAGAATAAGAAAACAAATTTAATGAGTTTTAATCTAGATCATTTAAGCACTTAGATTGTAACAGTGGTATTAGCAGTCTCAACTTACCTTAGGGATAAAACCCACAGACGTTACAGTCAGTGATGTGTGCACAGATCAACTAGCGAAAGTTAAAGTGGACAAGAATATATGTCACAGAGAAATGAAATCAAGTAACAATCTTGAAAATTCGTTAGCAAATGGATAAAAAATTGTTTTCATGTAGCAGTCTCACAACATACTAGATATTTTAAAACTGCTTGGTTAAATAAATACAGTGTGTACAATGATGATATATGCTACTCAAAAATAAGAGTGATTAGCTGTGATATAAACTATCACTTAGAGCGAGAATGAAACTTCATATATCAAAATCCGGATAATAAGGACCTCTTTTTGTCATGGAAAAAGACATGATGGCAGATAACTACGAGAAATAATCCGGGCTCGATAGGTCAATGGCAAATATAAAACAATTTACGAATAATCAGGAACTGTTTATGTCCAGCTAGATAATTCTCAAGGTAAACACTTGTATTTTATCTAACAGAGGCACTAAAAATTGATCAGTCAATATACTTATTGATTAATACACTCAGGTAATCCAAGGTGTGGTACTATTTAGTTTATTACCAGAAATACATTTATTCCAGCGAAACAAACTAATAATAGATTGTGAAACATTTACTTGTCAAAGTCTGAATAGCGATTGGGTAGTCCCAGACGCGTTATCCCCATTTAGGGAAAGCACGAGACACAATAAAAGCAGTTTGGAGTACTGAATCCGTTGCTCCTAAAAAATAGCCACAAACATCAAATCGTCTGACCGATTCTATGGAGGTTACGGTACTTTAAAGTACACTGTTACAATTCTACTTGTACCTTCATTAAACCACTTTCGAAAACCCAAGCGCTTTCAACAAAAGCTATTTATCACTTCAAATCGGATAATAGATTCAGATGTGATTAGGATAAGAGGCGTTCATATAAACTCACCTCCCCATATTCACTTAAATCCAGGTAGCGCAATCAGAAGTATAAATGCCGCGTTAGAAACATCAGTGCTGTGAATCCAATATTCAATATCGATTTTACGAACTAGTATAGACCAATTTGATTTCTTTGTGCTCGCATCTTGATTGTAGGGTATAAGTTCCTGGTCTTCGGTAAACTTCTGAGTGGCTCGTCCTCCCACTCGACTGTCCTAGCTTTGGTTGACACTGTAGCGGTAAATAATTCCCCAAAATTATTGACCACAGCAATCACTCATTGGATGCTGACCACCACTGTTTAAGTCGACTTGTTTAGCTGAAGGCTTCCGGTCAAGCATCCCCGCCATTTGGTACCCCGTCGTGTCACGTGCACGATCACTAGCTAGCTAAGCGTTCGTCTGAAGGCTTGTTTTGGTCCCGAAATATATCACTTAGTTTGGACGATCAAATATTGGCTTTTGCTTTGTCTTTGGTACGCGAGAATAAATTAATTAGAAGTTGCTGAACGAGATATCCGTCAACCTTTAAACTGGTGAGCCCAACCGCGAACTTCATCCACGATAAATCCGCAGATAACCCCGGTGAGTTCGTTCCATTTTGTATTTGTTCTTGTACCATATATTATTCGACATAATTTTCGTCATGAGTGATCTTAGTCCCAAGGTCATCCGTATCCGCTCAACTCCTAAAACCATTCAGCTCGTACCATACTGGCCAGATAATGCTGAAACGTGGTTTCTGCTAGCTGAAGCAGATTTTTGTGAGCATGGGATAACCGATCAACGTTCACAGTTACTTGCAGTTATTCACGCCCTACCGCGGGAATTCAGCAAGTACGTAACATCACAGATGTTGAGTCCCGAGGTAAGTAACTCGTACGAGTTGCTGAAAGCATCCCTCCTCAGGAGAAACGTTCTCACGGACCGACAACGTCTAGATGAATTATTTCGTAACATCGAGTTAGGAGATCAGTCAGCCGTGAGCATGCTGACAAGAATGAGAGAAGTATTGGCCAAAGTCAGTTCGACGAAGGACTATTTAGAGAACTCTTCTTAACCAAGCTGCCACAGTCTGTACAGACCGTACTTGTGACACTTCAGGGTACTGTAATAGAGGACTTAGCTATTACTGCAGATAGGATTCTAGAGATAACTAAACGGTCTGTTCCCGAAATATGCTCGATGACTAAGCAGACTTCGAGTAAGGATCCTGCAATGATAGAGTTATGCAACTCCATCCAACAGATGTTTAGGTCAAACATGCCTTCTAACTCCTCCGACCGTCGTCCTAAATCTCCTCAACGCAGGAACTCACGTGGTCGATCTAAGTCCAAACCACGTTCACTGAAAAACCCTGACTGGTGCTGGTACCACAACACCTATGGCCAAGAAGCGAAGTGTTGCCGTAAGCCTTGTAACTTCGGAAATGTCTCAAAGTCTGTGGGAAACTATCCCGCCGGCACGCGTTAGCGGCAACCGTCGCCGGTGGCACTAGCCGCCTTCTTTACATCCATGATGTGATAAGCCAGACTCGATACTTAGTCGACACAGGCGCCGAAGTCAGCGTCCTTCCTGCTACAGCAGCAGATCGACAGAAGGAACCTACCTTCAACTTACAGGCTGCAAATGGAAAACCAATCGCAACCTTTGGTAGGAAATACGTCTATCTGAACGTAGGTTTACGCAAACCTATTCGATGGATTTTCCTTCTCGCTGACGTTACAATGCCCATCATTGGCACGGACCTACTTAATCATCATGATTTACTCGTAGACGTCCGCCGAAAACGACTGATTGACAATACTACTAGTCTGTCTATCAAAGGCATCAGCTACATAGGCCCTAGTTTGTCACCCGTTAAGATAAAGGCAATTCTTGATCCAACTTTTCAACCTATTGTTGACAAGTATCCGGAACTTAACTGCCCGTCGAACGACCTACCGTGCATAACCAGCAATGTTATGCACCACATCATTACCACAGGACAACCTGTGACATCTAAAGCACGACGATTAGCTCCTGACAAACTGAGAATCGCCAGGAATGAATTTGACCATATGCTTACCCTTGGCATCATTCGACCTTCGAATAGCCCATGGGCATCCCCACTTCATATGGTTCCGAAAAAGGATAGCAATGATTGGCGACCCACCGGTGATTACCGGCGAGTGAATGCCAAAACAACCCCTGATTGCTACCCGTTGCCTCATATACACGACTTGACGGCAACCTTATCCGGCGCGACTATATTCTCCAAAATCGACTTGGTTAAAGCGTATAACCAAATCCCGATGGCAACAGAAGATATCCCGAAAACGGCTATCATTACGCCTTTCGGACTTTTTGAATTTCTACGTATGCCATTCGGTCTCCGGAATGCAGCCCAAACATTCCAACGCTTCATTGACGAAGTATTTCGCGGTCTCGACTTTGTATACGCATACTTAGACGACTGCCTCATTGCCAGTCCAGACAAGGAAACTCACCTTAGGCACTTGGACTTGGCATTTGAAGGTTACGCCAACATGGTGTTACCATCAATATTCAAAAGTGTCAAATCGGTGTTGACTCACTCAGTTTCCTGGGTCACACTATTGACTGCAAGGGCATTCGCCCACTGGCTACTAAGGTCGAGGCTATACTGAAACCGGCTTACTTGGAGGGTAATCCTATTAGCATAGAGCTCAACGTACCCCAAAATCCACAAGTAACAGAAGATCGTTTAGACATCGATGAAGTCACTAGCACAGCGACAGCTACCGAACCTTCTATCGAGCCTCCCAAGAAAACCCGTTCTGGACGCACCGTAAGGTTCCCAGAATATCTGCACACTTATTTGACTTAACGAAGTCGTGTGATTCACGCAACTCATTCGTTTGTGGTACTGACTATTTTTTTGACGTATCAATTTTTTTATATACAGTACCACCGAACACAAAATTTTTTTCAACAGTTCATGTAACATACACAAAAAAATTAATTAGATGTATTTTTTTCGATGTTCTGAACTTAGCATTATTTTACTGTATAGTAAATGCACATATTTTTTTTAACCAAAAAGCTGATTTGGTACATTTTCCTCGACATGGTTCTTAGCGTTCTTGTTTTCTTTTCCAGGTGCGACGGGCACTGGACAGGAAACAAACGAAGCACGGAATCCAACGAACAACAACAAGGAAGCTATGTACAAACACCCTATTAGCATAGGCAGACAAACCAGTAGGCATACGACCAAGCCGCTCGGAAGATTTTTTCACCCGAAAGGGAACCATCGAGTTTTTTTTACTTCCGGCTGGTTCTGTCTTAGGGTCCTCACGACCCCACTAGGGGGGGAGTGAGCTGTAGCGGTAAATAATTCCCCAAAATTATTGACCACAGCAATCACTCATTGGATGCTGACCACCACTGTTTAAGTCGACTTGTTTAGCTGAAGGCTTCCGGTCAAGCATCCCCGCCATTTGGTACCCCGTCGTGTCACGTGCACGATCACTAGCTAGCTAGGCGTTTGCCTGAAGGCTTGTTTTTGTCCCGAAATATATCACTTAGTTTGAACGATCAAATATTGGCTTTTGCTTTGTCTTTGGTACGCGAGAATAAATTAATTAGAAGTTGCTGAACGAGATATCCGTCAACCTCTAAAACTCCAAAGGGAATAGTGCTGGTATTAATTATATGTGGTTTGTAGTATGAGGTGTGTTAAGACTGTTACTACAGTGAATGGAGTTGATCCTTTCGCCAGTTAGTCCTCCGGTATCATCGACAAGAAACGAGATAATAATAGAGATATAATTAGTCAAGTTATTCAGACTAACAGACAGAAAAAGAAATAAAAAGACGTAACAAGAGTCAGCTGATTATATTTGAAGAATAATATGAATAATATGTATGTATCGGTAATAATGATAACAATAATAAGTGTAGTTAAATTTTCATGAGAGTAAGACGGGAGAGAATGTAAAGAAGTAAAACGAAAAGTTTAATTGTCCACCCCTGAATGGTGTATGCGATTTTAAGGGGATAGGCCATTTGGATTCAGTCCTTGCGTCGCTGCATGGTTGTCCAGCTTGCGTCTAAAGACGCTGCCATAGCTACATCTGCCGGTAAGTAACTCCAGGGACGACAAACCCGCAGTGAAAAGAAGTGTGAGCGCACCCGGGTCCTTGCCATCTGGGATTTCCACGAGGGAGCCTATACCTACTCAACTGCAGAAAAACTGTTTGAGTGATTCTAGTCATTCGTTATTTTGTAGGCAGTAATCAAATCCCCCTTAAGCCGACGGTAGCTAAGTGTTAATAGGCCTAATTTCTTTACCCTCTCATCGTATGGTCTATTTCGGAGACCAACCACTCCTTTTGTTGTTATGAGTCGTCCACCATAAAAGTTTTATTCCTGCTCAAGACGTCTGTCAGCCACGTCTCATAAACCGTTAATGCTCAGCTCTTGCTACGCTCGGGCCCACGCTGTTCCTTGCAGTTTTTCAGAAACGCTTAGTAATAATGGACGAAAAAACCAAAAGACCGATTGGTGATTCGAGGATTCTTTATTGTTACACCAACATATAAAAATAATGTTTTTACTAGGGTCTGTGAACAAATATTACAATAATAAATCACAATATTACTTCTGATGGTTTACTGCTGACTTCTTTCTGAACAGTGACCGATGAGACGATGACTGTCGTATCGATGCCTCCGCGAAAATTGGGGAAGTTGGTTTGAGCGAACAACCAAGAATTGATCGTTCAATCTTCAACTCCATTGACAACGTCATTGAGAAGTTACTTATCATGGCTTTCGCCCAATATGTCTCATTTATTCACATTTCCAAACATATATTCCTGTATTGGCTCTAAATCAACAGTTCATGTTTAGCGGATGAAAGTGATTGAAAAGTAGATTTAAAATTAACATAATGCATCGCCAGGTACTATGAGTATCCAAATTTCTACCTTAATCTAAATATCTGTGATAATGGAAGCGCGAAATTCTGACAAGTAAAATTTCATGACTAAACTGATATTGAAGATGTGATGAATGAAATTAAGTGACATTGAATTTCTCAAATCAAAAAGACTACCTCAACAATGTTGAGTTCAGCGATTGTCATGCGCGTCAGTAATAATATATTATGGTGGTCTTGTCACTTTTGTGATACACTGAGTTCGCTTTTACTTTTAAGATGGCCTTAACAATATCGATATTCTATCAAAATCATTATCACTTTAGGTTACCAAATGAATAGATTATCCAGTAAACCATTACGGCTTCTGGTTAACAAAATATAAAAGCGGAGTGTTGAATTTGGTAAAGGCTCGATGAACTTCCTTATATCATAAAACAAATAGACTGCCTGACTTGTGACTTTCGAATTCTCGGGCTACTAAGATTAATTGTCATGGAAGGAAAACACATGTAGACAAAATATTTGGCAGTGTTTGTTTTCTTAGCAGAAGACCTAGTAGTAGGCTGTAACTCACTCTCAACATTCTTGACGAAAATTATCCCGGAAGGAAAAGAACAAGTTATTTGTACCTGCACTGCCTGGTTTCTGAAATTACCATAAGATCATATCTAGAATTCCATGACAAGCGTTTTTTCGGAAATGAAAATATGCAAGAAAGCTTTTTCCGTATATTAGTTATTTTGACAAATCTGTCAAGTCTTGGAAGAATTCTCGCCTCTGTTTTAGGAAATCGATGGCAAAATTTTCTACTGCGAAAAATAAAAGACAGCCGGTAGGTGTCCAATCTGAACGAGTTTTGGTTCTAACATATACTGGCACTTCACAGTTTTAATACTGAAACGACCTATAACAGCCACGAAATTTGCAAGAATTAATGTAATTCTTCGAAACAAAAACTGAAGGGTTAATTCTGGCCTTCAGTATGCCTGAAGAATATGGGATTACATCTTGATATTATTTCGTGTTATACTAAAGATTTTTCTGCCGGAGTCATTCAGGTTCGCACTTTGGTATATGGAGAACTTTATGAATATCGGCGATGCGTCAACACCTACTTTGTCATTAACACTGGAATTGAATATGTATGGGGGTAGTGGGCCTCTCTACCGAACACCAAGGGTATGTATCAGTTTGCATGGTGACTGTGTGGACGCCTAGTTTCTCAGCTGAAATGGGCAGAATGTAGTTTGAAACGTGGACTCATTAGTTAAAAACTACACATAAGTGATTTGTACCTTGCTTCTTGGGACCATCGGAACTGGTATCTCACACATAGTGACAGCCAAGTTAGCCCTTCTCAATTTGAACAGGAAGATTTTTCCCCTCTTGTATAACTTATGACGATCATTAGGAACTTGAGCATATCACGTAATCCACGAGGTAGTTGGTATCGTGGTTTGGTCAATGATTAATCACCATCAACAAAACCATCCGAAGTGGCGCCATCAGTTGTTGAAGATTGTCACATATAGCTCCAAAAACCTTGACTACATTTTAAGGACCATCATATACATCCCACTACACTACTGTAGCATGCTGAGTTGAAGTAGGGCTGTAGCTCAGCTAAACTTCCTTGCGTTGTTTCCTGTCCTGAATTCGATTGCTAAACTTCTACCCTATCCAAAAATTTCTCAATTTACTATGCTTTTACTCTAGTCTGCCAACTAAGTGACATCAAACAGCTGATGGATGTCACTTGTTTAGGATTCCTTTTACAAATTTTAATTTTAGTGTTCTACTGACATTCGCGGTGGGTTCGAAGGCTTTAGCTCCACTTATGTTTGACCAACACACATCCTATATTTGATTTGGAGCTCAGAATTATCAATTCGCCTGATTTTTTTTTGCGGAAACTTCTAAAAACCTTTATCATTCACCATTTTTTTCCTGTGGATTATCAACAATCGCCACCAAGCTCTCACTATACTGAATACGATGCTACACCGGATCTTTTTGACCTGAAATATTATATTAGCTGTGGTGAAGAAGATAATATAATCTAGACAAGACTGCTGAAGGCACTCATGAAGTATGTGACTCTAAAGATGCCTTACATATGCTGCTCGCATAGGGTGAAATTCCCCCTCTATCACTGAAGTTAGCTGCTCACATCGTCTGAAGGACCATGATGTCGTTCTGAGTTCTAGGTGACTTGCTCAACAATTTCTTGTCCTGGTCAACCCTGAACAAGCGAAGAAAGTAACTATCGTGCCGACCAAGTAACGAGAAGGAAATATTAAATTTTTAAGAGGAATAACGATGATGAAGCAGTGCAAAGAAGCTAGCATCACTGAACATAAAGCAACTCAATCTGACATGATTAAACCACCCTTGTGGATGTTTGGATCGAAAAAGGGTAACGACAGAAGACAAGAGACATAGAGAATGTTTATGTGGAATTTGGTATCTCCACCTAGCGAAATTATACACAGCTTATCTCTAACTTATGATTTGCAGAGATATTCCGTGCTGTCATACCTCTATCCACTGTATTGTTTCTGTGTCTAGTTTTCACATTTCTTATGTTTTACTGCAGTGCTGGATCATTTTTCCCCTTTGATGTCGAATCTGTCTTGCTGCTGTTTGATTTTTTATGCCTATAAATCTCACCAGTATCACTCACCCCAAGGGAATGAGTCACCGGCGAAAAATCAGTTAAAGCGGAATCTCAGTGGTTTTCGACTTTGTTGACATTCTGTTTTCGAATAACGTGCGGATTACAGGAAGTCTGGCACGTGAAGGAAATAAAGCAGCCAAAGAAGAAATATATACATATATATAAATGTATATACATATGTATACATAGCTATTGAAAAAATGACGTCCGATTATCAGCAAGCTGCTCGCGAATTTAAATGGATTACGCCTGATTAAAATCAAGACACCTTTGTGATTGTAATAAGACAAAACATGAAGTTTGGGTCAGTCATTTGTGAAGGGGAACCCGATGGAAGTGATAAGCTCCTCAGTAGCTAGAAGATTTGATTAAATCGCAAACTTTAGGTGTAAAGTGTAGGAGTGACCGAGAAAGCCGATAGACCCTTTATTTCTAATGATAATAATTTATTTCTGGAACGGAAACAAGCCATTTGTATGGTCATGAAACTGTGTACACTAATTAAAACTTATGGAATATGTTATACAATTTGTTAATTCAGATTTAGATCGAACACTGAATTATGTGAGGGAAGCACTGAAGAAGAAATGTACAAATAAGTAAAAAGATAATTTTTGAAATATGCTTTCGACCGAATAAGTCATTAGATATAGCGTCAAATCTATACTGCAAGTGAAAATAATACGGCATGTCAGTTTCACGCGGAAATTATAAGTAATTACAGGCATGGGTAAATAAAAGACACCGAAGCTAAATGAGAAAACCTCACTTTTCGATTAGTGCACTACAATTGCTTAGTTACATAAAACTCTCAATTCTCTGTTTTTTTACCGCAAAGTTTTGGAAGTTATTGCAATCTGTTTACTTTCGAACACTAAACCTGTGGATGTAATCTTGTTGACTACCAATACCTATGAAAAAGAGTTTGACATTTTGTGACTTTTCAACAACAACACATCTATAATTGTATATATTGTTGGATTTATATGTTCAAGTTGGCCCAAGTCAGTGAGTCTATGGTTTTGGTATAATTTTAGTTAACTGCGCTTAAAAGTGTTGCATGTTGTTGTATTGTATTGTTGTTGTTGCTTTTTGCCCTTTTTGCTGTGAATTATTTTCCTTTTGCTGATGTTGTTCTGATTGTTTCATCCCTTGTTTTCCGATTTTGAGGGGAGCAACCCACAAGATCGCTTCTCTCTAAACTTTATCTTAATGTAACAATTCCTTTCTCAGGCGTGAGGCTAGCAACCCCACTCTGTAAACAAAGTTGCTACAGAAACTTCAGCACGATGAACATCTTTGCACCAAAAGAAAAAGTCTGTGTGGGGACATGGAACGTCCGCACCATGTACAAGATTGGAAAAGCTGCCCAGATCGCAGACGAGATGAAAAGATACGGAATCCAAGTGCTGGGAATATGTGAAAGCGGATGGAAAGGGAATGGACTCACTAAATTGTCAATGGGTGAGGCAGTGATCTACTACGGTCACCCAGAAGATAACCACACGCACACCGAGGGCGTGGTTATCATGATGTCACCAACGATAACGAAGACCCTGATGCAATAAGAGGCAATCTCGCCCAAAATAATGACCGCCAGATTCAACTCCAAAGGAAGGAAAGTGTCAATTACACAATGTTATACACCAAAAAACAACGCAGACCTCGAAAAGAAAGAAGAATTCTACAGACAACTACAGGCAACAATGGACAATACTCCAGTTTGTGACATTAAAATACTAATGAGAGACAGGAACGCCAAACTGGGAACAGACAACACTGGAAGAGAAATCCTCATGGGTAGAGAAGCTCTCGGAGAAATGAATGAAAGTGGAGAACTCTTCGCCGACTTCTGCGCCTTCAACGAACTAGTGATTGGTGGCAGTGTATACAAGCACAAAGATATCCACAAGGCTACATGGGTGTCACCAGATGGGCAAACCAAAATCCAAATTGACTTCATCTCAATCTCAAGGAAGTGGAGGCGCAGCCTACTGGACACAAAAGCAAGAAGAGGAGCAGACGTTGGCTCAGACCACTATCTAGTACAAGGGACAATCCAAATCAAACTGAAGGCTTTCACGGAAACAGGAGCTGCAGATAGACCACAAGCCAAGTTAAACGCTCAGAAACTGAAAGACCAGGCTACAAAGGACATTTTCATTGCGAGCATAAGGGAAAAAGCCGAGACACAAATCAACACTAGCGGAGACGTTGGCGTCCAAAAGCACTGGGACAACTTGCAAGCGGTGTGGAGTCAAACCTGCATGGAAGCTCTGGGCAGAAAGAAGAGACAGGACAAACAATGGCTCACTACGGACACTTGGAAACTAATAGAAGAGAGAAGGATAGTGAAACAAAAGATCATCCAGTGCACCGGCGAGCAACAAAAACAGGAGTTGAATGCAAGCTTCAATACGCTGAATAAAAGGGTGAAGAAGGGTGCCAGGGAAGACAAAAGAAAATATTATGAAGCCATGGAAAGTGATGTAGAACTAGCTGCAGGCAAGGGAGACCTCGCCACACTCTACCAAACAACTAGGAACCCATCGGGCAAACGTTCAACTCAGATTAAGCCAGTAAAGGATGACAATTGAAAGTCAATCACCAGAGAGGTGGAGCAAAGAAAACAAGCAAAATGCTAAAACGCATGAGCGACTTTATTGCATATCCCCTCAATGACGCTTGTTGCTATGTTGCTATTGGTTGCAAGTGGCCTTGATTTTGGGGGAAGATATAACTGATGTAATATTGCGATTCCATAGACATAACTCAGGCTCATAGGTGAAAGGAAGTTATTATCCTGGACTCTCAGCCATAAAGGAGGACGGAGCGGACTGATGAGCAGTACACCCGCCCTTTGGTCGATAGTCGAATATCTCGTCTACGCCAGAGTCGGCGTAAATTCGCAAATGCGAAACGAGCCCTCTGTATTCGTGCTGAGATTTCGTCAGAGATCAACCCGTTGGGGCTGATGGTACTTCCCAAATAAGTGAAGCGGTCAACGTGCTCTACCACTTCACTTCCTATTTTTAAACTAGGCGTCGATGTAGTCCAGTCCTGTAACATCATCTTGCATTTGGCGGGAGCGAATCGCATGCCAAACATTCGTAGATTGCGGCTCAAGGTGTTTAGAAGACTCTGCATTTCGTCAGCGTCTTCGCCTAGAAGGACTATATCGTCTGCATATTCCAAGTCAACGAGATTATTCCCTGGTAGCAAGTCAATTCCTGAGTCGCTGAAGTCACCTAGGGTTAAGTCCATTAACACATCTATGATGAAGTTGAATAGAAAAGGAGATAATGGGCATCCTTGACGGACACCACTGGTCGTCATCAGTTCAGATGACAGCTCGCCGTAAGCCCTCACCTGGCTGTATGAGTACGAATAGAGTGCCTTAATCAGTGCAATATATTTTCTTGGAATTCCCTTTACAGCCAAGCATCTCCAGAGAACTTCCCGATCGACAGAGTCGAATGCTGCCTTTAGGTCAAGAAATATAATGACTGTTGGACGCCGGTAGGAATGCCTATGTTCTAGAATCTGTCGGAGGGTGAAGATATGATCAATACACCCTCTTCCTGGTCTAAAGCCTGCCTGGCTCTCTCGTGTTTGTGCTTCCCGAGCACCACTCAGTCTACGCATGATTATTGAGCCTAAGACTTTAGATACTATATTAGTCAAGCTAATCCCTCTGTGATTATCACAGGAAGACTTGTCTCCCTTCTTGTATATGGGGATAATCAGTGACTTACACCAACCCGATGGGACTTCTTCTGATTCCCGGACGCTGCCTAGTACCTCAGTTAATCCGGACAGTAAGCTGTCTCCACCGTACTTAAATACCTCTGGAGTCATTCCATCAGGTCCCGCTGCTTTGCCTAGTTTCAGATTGGTGACAGCTTTAGTAACCTCAGTTAGTGACGGAGGACCTGTATCTATATCCCATTCAGGGAGGTGTTGGATGCTCGGAAGGTTGAGCGTGGCTGTGGGCAAATTAAACTGCTCCTCATAATGCTCTTTCCAACGATCCAGTCGTCTATCCTGGGAGCTAATTATAGTGCCATTTTTTTCCGAGATTGTCTCACTAATGATTTGTCTTCTCCCACCCGTTTCCCTGATGAGTCCAAAGAGTTGCCTGGTGTTGCCTATCCTCGAAGCTTTCTCCATCTCTTTGGCTTTTGTCGCCCACCACTGTTCACGGTCCTTGCGGAGACTTTTCGTAAGTTTCCTCTTGTGCAGCTTTCGCTCCTCATTGAATTCGGAGCTCGCCGGAATAAGTCTTCTAGCATCTATCAGTTCGGATGAGGCGGTGGAGATCCAGTGGTTTTTACTCACCTTTGGGTTTACCTTATTCACAGCTTTTACAGCTGTATCTATGGCTGCCTGGATATTTTTCCAAGCTTCTTCAGGGTGAGCACAGCTGTCGAACACAGATATGTGTTTAGCTAGTTCTTCCTGAAATACGGATTTAGTTTCCTGATCGAGCTGGGGACGTGATGGTTTTACCGCCAGCTGTTTCCTACGTCCGTTCAGTCGTAAGCACACCCGAGCGCGGACCAGTGCATGGTCGGTATCTACGCACGTGTTCCAGAAGGAGCGACAATCTCCTACCGACCCACGCCAACGATAGCTTATTGCTATGTGGTCTATTTGTGTCCAGCGTTGGTTTGATGAAGGGGGTCTCCAAGTCAAACAGTGTCTCTCCTTGTGTTTGAAGTTAGTGCTTACAAGAAACAAATGATTATCTGAACAGAACTGTAGGAGACGGTCACCGTTGTCGGTTCGCTGGCACGGGACTCCATAGGTGCCACCGACATCCTTCTCAGATTGACACAATTTCCCTACTTGAGCGTTAAAGTCACCAGCTAGAACGACTATGTCTGAGCGTTTAGCCTTTCGTACCAAACTAGACAGCTTTTGGTAGAACTCATCCTTCGTTTCATCTGAACTGCAGTCAGTGGGGGCGTAGGCGGAGATTACGAAAAGGCATCGGCGAGTAGTGCAGTCCTTCCTCCTTCTTACTGATCCGTTCAGACGGACAGCACACATTCGGCTATCTACCGGGATCCAGTCAAGCAATGTCTTTTCTGCCCTAGTACTCAAAGCTATCCCTACGCCAGCTAATCCTCGTGAACTAGCTGTGGCATCTCCTGACACCCTCAGGGTGAATTTTGCAGATTCAACCTGTTGGCCAGGTGGGGTTAGGTGAATAACCACACTTGGGTCTTGTATGCGTGTTTCTGAAACAGCATACTAATAATAATAATAATAATATATATTCTCATATAAACATATAAATTTACATGAAAATGCATGCCATTTTTACAGGCATGATCAAGTATGATATAATATCAAATCGTAGATTGTCTACAAGTTAATAATGTTTCAACAGTTAAATATTTGATATATATATAAATACACATTGTCAAAACTAGGCTGTATAGTTATTGAATTGTACAATTGTCCTCCAGGTTGAGCGGGAAAATCGATTTCGTTTCGTTTTCATCCCGTGGTTGTCGGCATACGATAACCAACCAATATTGAGGTAAGTACAACGTTTACAAGGGGTTGAAAGCTGTTTTTAGAAAACTAAAAGTGCTAAGGTGAATCAATAAAGTGTAATGAAATGGGTAAGTGCAAGTATCACTAATAAATGCATTAATATAGAAAACTCCCTAGGCTGACAACGTTCATTTGCAATGTATAATGCTACCAATGTAGTTCGTTCTATCATGATGTCCACTTTTGGTTTTAATATATTTTTTCCTTATGTCTGTTTTTTTATTTTATGCTTTATTGTGCATTTGGTGCACAACCGTACCTCACAGAGAATAGGAATAGAATAAGTCGAATCAAATTCATAAAGAGCTATAAAATGTTAGGTTTAATGGGATACAATGAGGATTAAGTAAAGACGTCATTAGAAAATGAATCCGATAAGACATTGTGAAGTGGTATTTAAAGATCCGACAATGGACAGCAAGTTGATTTATAAGATGCCCCATAAATCTGTGCAGATCCCACATGGTCGCATCTCAACAATAGGCTGAGCGAATGGTATATATTTAAAGGTAGAAGCATGATCTGTCAAGGCGTTCGTTATTATCTTTTTCAAGATAAAGATCTAAGCCCTCATAAAAATCAGAAATATCTCGAGCCTTTAATTTGTATATTGCTGTTCCTGCAGAATGGGGCGATTCACCTTAGTGACCCCCACCATATCTACTGATCAGCTAACGCCACCCTCCCATACATCAATGGCTCGTGATGTCAGGGTCTTGGCTAGTGATGCTTGTTGTCCTATTTGGCAAAGTGTCCTAACATTAAGAGCTCCTATATGAAATTGGTGGCGCGGCTTTAAGAGGCTGTCGGTGGTGGTTTTTTCGCTTCCATCGTTTTTAGTGGACGCAGAGTGGAGAGGAAGTGGAGAGCTATCAAGTCGATGAGTTGCATCAGTGGGAGGAAGGCAAGGTAATAGAGATGAAGGTGAAGACAAAGATAAGTGAGGATTAGAGAGGTTTCGTGTGCATTTCGGATTGTGAGGGCGATTGTTACTTCCCGGCTGCCCACACCGTGGAAGTTGGTTGCGTGACCGCAGAGCCCAGGGGACAACTGCTTGAGGCCGGTCACACGCGGCCTGTTTTTGTTTGTTCTTTTTTGTTTGGTGTGTCTCAGTAGCAGATTTATCACTCCTGCCCTGTGACACGGCAGCAGGAAGCGCGGTCGTTGTTAATCCGGGTCACGGCCGATCCGGCATGAAATTTTGTGATTTTGTATTGGACATGATGTTGGATTGGGTAGCTGCTTTTTGTTTAACCGCTATCCAAACAACCTGCCTGGCATGGTAGAAGCTCAAGAGACATAAGTCTCAGCCAGTATAGCTTGATTAGGTCATTGTGGTTTTCAAGCCCGACCACCACGTCAAGGTAGCAGCTTTCGGTCGGGATTGATCAAATCGCCACACTACGGATCACCATTGAACAAAACTCAGAATGGCAGTCACCCCTCTGTCTCAACTTCATCGACTTTGGAAAGGCTTTCAACGGCGTCGATCGAGAGGTGATTTAGCAACTACTTCGCTACTACAGGGTGCCATCGACAATTATACATCTCATCCAACAGTTATACGACAATATTGCATGACAAGTAATCCACAACGGGAAGCTTACGGAAGCCTTCGAAGTAAAGACGGGAGTGAGACAAGGCTGCCTACTATCACCAATGATTTTCCTGATAGCAGTAGATTGGATAATACGACAGACAACAGGTTATGGGGAAACAGACATAAAATGGACTCACACAAAACACTTGGAGGGTGTGGACTTCGCCCTTGATGATATATGTCTGATTTCCCACAAATTGGAAGATATGCAAGTGAAAAGCAACAAGCTGGCAGAAGAAGCATCAAAGATAGGACTTCAGGTGAACATAGATAAAACAGAGGTGATGAAGATTCCCGGTCAACACCAACACCAACAACAACAGACAACAATAAGCCAGGATGAATGGGAGGAACCTGAAAGAAACAACCTCCTTTACCTACCCACCTACCTACTTGGGAAGCATCGTTTCAACTACAGGCCAACGAAACTGACAAGTATATCAAAGCCAGAATCGGAAAAGCAAGGCCGGCTTTCATTACTCTTACGTCTGTGTGGAGGTTAACAGTACTCAGCCCGAAAAATAAGATCCGGATTTTCAACTCCAATGTGAAGTCAGTGCTACTCACTATACGGATCAGAGACTTGACCAGTGCGTCATAAGGAGCATCTAAAACAAACTTCAGACCTTCATCAACAGTTGTCTTCGTTCAGTACTCAAGATCAGATGGCCAGAAAAGATCAGCAACAGGGGTCTCTGGGAGCGAACCAACCCAGCAGGAACCGATTGTGGAACAAATAGGTGGGAAGAAGTGGAGGTGGATTGGCCATACGCTGAGGAAACCACCAAGTGACATCACTGGACAAGCCATTGCTCGAGTGGAACCCGAAAGAGAAGCGGGCAGCGAGTTGGTCGTCAGTGCGAGGGTGACTTGGAGGAGGTCATGTGAGGAGGAGATGAAAGCATGTGGGCAAACCTGGAGCGGGGTGAAAAAGTTGGCAGAAAACCGAAGGCAATGGAGACGCGTGGCTGAAGCCCTATGTTCCTCTAGGAATTAGAGGATGATATAATAATAATATAATAAAGCTAAATGACTTTAATTTGAACAATCAGATATCTCAGCATTACGAATGGTTCCTAGTTATAATCCTCTTTGAAATTGTCTCCTAGATTTGGCTTTTGACTTCTCCGTAGATAATGTGATGATAGGGAGGCATATAACATGCATATGTGGAGGGATAATGATTGAGAAAATATTCCCGGGCTATCGAAGGTTATACACTAAGGTGCAACCACTTTTTATGAGGTTGTCTGCATAAGTTGGTAAGACGTACATAAATGGTGACTTTTTTCCGATCGAATTCAAAGCTCTCCCTAAGTAATATATTGCGTATATGCAGCCAGTATCTACTACAGCTGGAGGAATAGAGAATACATTGTTTTGATATGTCTATAACACCTTTTATGAGAATCTGGGGCCAGTTTTCGCATGGTATTAGAGATATATACTCTATATGATATCATTTTTATGGCATATATCGTAGATACAGTTCTTTGTAAATTAAGCACAATTTTTCATCAGTAGAATCTGATAGGCTGTTTCAAGGTCGTCTGAAGTTGGTGTCTATTCTTTACTGTTGCCTAATTATGTTAATATTCGGAGGTGAGTAGCATTTTGGTACAGGTGCTGACGTGAGACATAAGAGATGCAGAATGAACAATAATTATAAGTGAATGATTTATAAAGTTTTTGAAAGCTCATACAATTTCAAAGTCACCGGCATGTGCACCATGATTGTGACATTTCCAGTTGTATATGAGACCAAATTTGAACTAGACAAAAGACTTGATTTCGAAGGTGGTCGTTTTATTCTCACAAAAATATTAAAACTGCAAAGAATTCAAACAACAAACTTATTCTTCGCTGGAATCGGAGAGGCGAAATGAAACAGCGAGCTGGTGTAAGCCTTCGGGAAGCCAGTCAGCCGATGTATCTTTTCTCGATGAAATCAGAAATAAGAATGGGGACGTGGAATGTCCTTAGAATGTGCAAGGCTGCCCAGGTAGTCAAAGAAATGAGGAGATATGGCGTAGCAGTGCTGGGAATCTGCGATAGCAGCTGGAATGGATGTGGATTATCAAAATCATCAACTGGAGAGTCAGTAATCCACTCCCGTCTAGTCACCTAGATGACAACCACGAGCACACTGAGGCAGTGAGTGGCTATAATGATGTCGCCAGCGGCAACCAAAGCCCTAATGTAGTGGGTCATGACATCAAGATTCAACTCAAAAGGAAGCAAGGAAGGAAGGTCACAATTATCATGCAATGATACGCACAGCACTACAAACAACGGGGAAGAAGAGAAGAAGGAAGATCTTTACAGACAACTACATCCCAAATGGTGACATCGAAATCCTCAAGGACGATATGAATGCCAACCGAAATAGGAAAAGACAATACAATGAATGATTTACTGATAGTTATTGTTTATTCTGCATCTCTTATGTAATACGTCAGCACCTGTACAGAAATGCCACTTACCTTCCTCAACTAACGCAACCATTTATGGTTCCCGCGTGAAATTGACATGTATTTTTTTTTCAATCACAGTTTAGATTTGACGCTATATCTATTTCCTTATTTGTACACTTCATTTTAAATGTTTCTCTCACATTTACCAGTATTCAACTTATTTCTAAATTAACAAATCATATTATATATTCTATAAGTTTTCATAAATGTACATATGTTCATGCCTGTAAAAATGGCTGGTTTCTGTTACAGAAATAAAAATTATTATTATTATTATTATTACAAGAAGAGAAGTCATCATAGGTTGAGAGGCTCTGGACGAAATGAATGAGAACGGAAAATTATTCTCAGACTTCTGCACTTTCAATGATCTAAGATTCGGAGACAGTGTGTACAAGCACAAGGACGTACACAAGATAACATGGATATCGCCTGATGGACACACCACAAACCAGATAGATTGCATCTCAATATCACTCAAGGAAGTGGAGACGCAGCCTGCCGGACACAAAGTTGAGAAGAGGAGCAGATGTGGGCTCAGACCATCATCTAATTCAACGAACCTCCAAGGTGAAGCTGAAATCCCTGAAAACAACTGGAGACAGGCTACAATTCAAGTTCAAGATTCAGGAGCTGAAGGACAAAACTACAAGGATGTCTTCAATACAGATATCAGGCCAAAGCTAGAGACACTACGTGATATCATTGAGGAAACCTGCGTGGAACAACATTGGGACTGACTCTCTGAAGGAAGCGTGTACAAATAGTCTAGTAAGAAAGAAGAGACACAACAAAGAATGGCTGTCAACTGCCACCACCTGGAAGCTAATCGAAGAGAGGAGGATGGTGAAAGAGAAGATGACTCGATGCAAAGATGGACAAAAGAAGGAGAAGCTGACTTCAATGTGTACTGCACTGAATAAAGAAGTGACGAAGACAATTCTACGACACACTGGAGACTGAAACACAACAGGTGGGCCACGAGTAAAAGATACCTCAGGACCTTATATCAGATAACCAGGCCTCTATCCGGGGAGAGATCAACGCAGATGATGAAGCCAATAAAAGATGTTCAAGGGAACCTGGTTTCCTGGCTGTCCTCTCCTCGAAGAAACAAATAAAACAATGTGCTGATCACTTCATAGGACTCTTGAATAGACCAACAACAACAAGGTGGACTCAGGAAAGGCAAATCATGTGCTGATCAAAATGCAACTCTACGAATCGTAGTCACAGAAAAAAGCATAGGATGGCAGTCGAACCTCTACCTCGACTTCGTAAAGGCCTTCAACTGTGTTGACAGAGAAGTAATTTGGAAACCACCTCAACACTACGGAGTCCAGTGACGAAGCCTTTATCGACCTCATTTAACAGTTGGCTATATGACAGTGTCACGTGTCAGGCGATCCACAACGGACAACTGAGAGAGGCGTTCGAAGTGAACACAGGAGTAAGACAAGCTGGCTGCCTATTATCACCGATGATATTCTTGATTGTGATGGACTGGATTATTCGCCAGACTGTGGGGAGTGAGGAGACAGGAATACACTGGACGAACGGTAGGGCGACTCTAGAAGATCTAGATTTCGCAGATGATATATGTTTAATATTACACAAACTCGAAGACTTAGGGGCAGGTGAAAACCAATAAACTGGCTGAAGAACCAGCGACGGGACTGCAGGTGAACTTAGAGAAGACGGTAGTGACGAAGATTTCGAACCGACAACAACAGCAATCAACACCGGTCAGCATCAACGGGAGAGATTTGACAAAGGTTGCTTCCTTCAATTATCTGGGAAGCATTGTTCCAATCACAGGCTAACGACACTGTTGAAGCCGTTAAAGTCAGAATCGAAAATCCAGATACACCTTCATCAACCTGAAACCAGTTTGGAAATCTTCTACACACAGTCAGCTTTAAGAAAGATATTCGGGTTTCTGACACAAATGCGAAGTCAATCAATCAGTTCTTCTATATGGGTCAGAAACTTGCACTGGATGGCACGAACAGGATTTCCATTAGGTTGCAGACTTTTATCAACAGCTGCCAGCAGAAAAGAACTGGTGACAAGAAACTGTGGGAACTAACCAACCAAGAGCTTATCGCTCAACAGATATGTGGGCGAAAATGGGGGTGGATCAGGCATACATTGAGAAAACCGTCGAATGATGTCGTGCACCAGGCCTTCGAGTAGAATCCCAATGGGGAGAGACGAGTTGATCGTTCTAGGCTGACATGGAGGAGATCGTGTGGTGAGGAGGAGATAAGAGATTGTGGGCAATCGTGGTTCTAGCTAAATAAGATGGCAGAAGATATAGCAAAGTGGAGATGTGTTGTTGAAGCCATATGTTTTACTCGAAACTCAAGGAATAATAGTAGTAACAATGTCTAAGTATTTTTCAGCTAATCGATGAGTTGTTTCCGACAACTCATGTTGAAACTCAGTATCTTCCTCATAAAGACGTGCCGAATTCACAACGTATATGCCAACAATTTAGATGAGGGAACAAATGTGCGACAAGGCATTTGACACAGTGTTGTTCTCTCCGGATATATGGCGAATATCCGATGTAAACTATGAGACGTAATCAAGTTGTCATAATTCTTTGGGTGAATACTTATCTATATTTGAGTCAAGAGAGTACGTCAGAGGTTTGTGGTCAGTGAAAATTATGAATCCACAACCCTCTACTGACTGTCAGAAGTGAAGGCGCATAGCACAGTACATAGCCAGAATTTCTCCTCTGAATGTGCCCTACATGGTTTCTGCTGGTTGTAGGCGCCTCGAGAAAAAGGGTAGTGGCCGCCACTCTCTGTTAACTAGTTGTTGCAGGACTGCAGTGTCTGATGCATCAACTGAGATTGATACTTAATGGTGCCGTTGCATCCAGATACATAAATTGGGTGAAATCCGCAATAGCTCTTTTAACATGAATGAAAGCATTTTTAGCGGACACGTCAGGTTCGATGGACTTGTTATTCCCTAGAAGAAGGTCTGTCAGTGGCACATTTAGGAATGAAGCGTTGAAAGTGCAAAGACGTTTCACTGCCTGGGGCTCCGGAAAGTTAGGAATCGCCTAAATCTTACTAGTCAGTGAGCGGATACCCTTGCAGTCAATGGTGCGTTCGAGAATGTCGGGTGATTCTACTCCTATCTGAGGCTTTTGAATATTAACGGCAACACCGTGTCGGCGAAGCGTTTCGAATACCAAATCCAAGTGTCTAAGGTGAGTTTCCCTGTGCGGACTCGCAATGATGTTGCCGTCTATGTATGCGAATACAAAGTCAAGACGACGAAACACTTCATCAGTTAGGCGTTGGAATGTTTACGCTGCATTCCAGAGACCAAATGGGATACGTGGAAATTCAAACATTCTGAAAGGCGTAATGATAACTGTTTTCGGAATATCTCCTGGTGCCATCAGTATTTGGTTGTTTGCTTTAAACCAAGTCTATCTTCGAGAAAATAGTTGCATCACATAATGTTACCACCAAGTCATGTATGTGAGGCAATGGACAGCAATCAGGGCTAGTTGCAGCGTTCACTCACCGGTAATCACCAGTGGGTTGCCAGTCGGTGCTATATGAAGTGGGGATCCCCTTGGGCTGTTCGATGGCCGAATGATACCAAGTGTGAGCATATGGTTGTGTTATGTACTCGCCGCTAAATTATTATTATGGACTGGTCGAGAAACTAATAGTCCTGACGCAAGAAGGCGGAAATCAGAAGACCACTAGGTTTGCGATGATACTTCTATTTTCCAAACACAAGGAGAATGCAATAAGTGGTATCACACAAAAGTAAGCAAGTGTAAGTCACACAAATTGTGTATAATTACAAGAATGCTAACACCAGCAACTGTTTTTCCAATAAACTTTTTAGTTTTCCAAATAATTCACATGTGTTAATTCTCTAACTAGTTATGCAGTTATTCACAGGATTTCCATTAAATCAAGAAGAATTTTTAATAGGATAAAATTCAAATTAATGGACATAATGCATGCTTATTTGTAATGCGAGCAACCCAAAGGAAATCCTAGTGCCTTGCTAATGCTAGTATGATGATAAGATTAAAATAACAGTGAAGATAATTACTTTTGTTTTAACTGATTTACTAACAGACGCTTGGGAGTAATGTAAAACAACGCATACTATAATGAAAACTTGTACGAAGATGAATTCTATGTAAACAGGATTTATTCGAATTGTATCGGTGGATGATTTCCCAGAAATATTAACCACAACACTAAACTTTGGATGCTGACTCTCACTGTTTAAGTCGACTTGTTTAGCTGAAGGGTTGCGGTCAAGCATCCATGCCATTTAGCACGCTGTTGTATTACGTTCATTCGTTCGTCCACGATCTCTAGCTAGTTAAGCAATCATCTTCGTAATGCAATTTATGCCCGACAATAGGCTTCGTATTTTGGAAGGTCAATTAGTCTTTGGTCTACGAGGAACAAGTACAATAGCAGTTGTGTGTATAATATCTTGTGTTAGTGTACATGGTATTATCCGTGAACATCAACACACTCAGCAACCAAACTGGTGAGCTCTACTGCGAACTTCATCTTTGGAAATCACTTAAATGAATTCCGTCTATGTTGTATTTTTTCTGGAGTTATATATATATATACTGTATATGAAATATTTTTGTACGATGAATGATTATACTCCTGAGGCTATCCGTAACCAACCAACTAGCACCAATAATCAGCTCGTGCCATCTTTGCCAGATAATGTGGAGTCATGCTTTCAGAGAGCCGAGTTTAGACATAGGATCACTGACTGACGTTCACAGTTCCTTGCAGTTATCCACGCTCTACCGCGGGAATGAAGCAAATGCGTTAATGTGCAAATATCCATCCCAGAGGTAAGCAACCCGTATAAGATGTTTAAAGCAGCCCTCTTTAAGGGAAACGATTCCTGAAGTCGGTAGTGTAATTTCAGTTAGGTGGTCAATCGTCTGTGAATAAGGCAACGAGAATGCGAGAAGTTACTGGCCATCATCAGTTCAATGAGGGCCTCCTTAGAGTTGTTCCTATCTAAGTTGCCATAACCAGTACACACTGTGACACTCCAAGGTGTCATTACTTACGATTCTAGAAATAACACAACGGAAAGTCACCGGGAATGGGCTCGACCACTAAGCAGCCTTCAAATAGGGACGCTGAAGTGATAGATTTACGCAACTCCCTCCAGAAACTACATTGGCCGATTTTTCCTCGTATTTCCTCCTAACATCGACAGGATTTCTCTCAACGGCGAAGCTCACATGACCAGTCAAAACCCAAACCACGTTCACCTAAAAACCCTGACTGGTGCTAGTATCACACTACCTATGTCCAGGAAGCGAAATGTTGCCGATAACCTTGTTATTCTGGCAATGACTCGAATACTATGGGAGACAATCCCGATAGCGGCAACCGTCGCAGGTAGAAGTAGCCACCTACTATACATCCGTAATCTTGTGAGCCAGATCCGGAACCTGGTAGACACAGGTGCCGAAGTTAGCATCATCTCTGCTACATAAGCAGATGAACAGAAGGAACCTCGAACATACAGGCTGTGGATGGAGAAGCTTTCGAAACATTTGGTAGGAAATACGACTATTGGAACGCAGGTAACCGCAAACCTATTCAGTTGATTTTCCTCCTTGCTGACGCCACAATACCTATCATTGGCACAGAACTACTCAGCCATCATGATCTACTCCTAGATGTTCGCCAGAAAAGACTGGTAGATGGTACCTCTAGACTGTCTCTTAATGACATCACCTACACAGGTCACAGCTTATCACTGATTAAGTTAGTTGATCTAACTTTTCAGTCGGTTGTTCACAAGTACTCGGAGCTGAATTGCCCGTCTCACCATTCACCGTGCATAACCAGCAATGTTATGCATCACATAACAGCCCCAGGACAACCCGCGACACCTAAAGCACGACTACTTGCTCCTGACAAACTTCGACTGGCAAGAAAGGAATTCAACCTGATATGTATCCACATATATATATTTATGTGTGTGTATGTTGGTCTCTCTTTCTGTTTGCTCGCTTAGTCTGTGACCATTTCACTTGTATGAACTTGTCTCCTTTAACAATGTATATTCTCCTTATATTATATTATATATAATATGAGTGTTTGTTGACAGTCCGTTGCTTAGTGACATATATCCATATATGGTGCTTGTTGACATGTCTGTTATATTTTGCTATATATATATATATATATATATATATATATATATATATATATATATATATGCACGGTGGATGGTGAGACGGGCAATTCAGCTCCGAGTACTTGTGAACAACTGACTGAAAAGTTAGATCAACTAACTTAATCAGTGATAAGCTGTGACCTGTGTAGGTGATGTCATTAAGAGACAGTCTAGAGGTACCATCTACCAGTCTTTTCTGGCGAACATCTAGGAGTAGATCATGATGGCTGAGTAGTTCTGTGCCAATGATAGGTATTGTGGCGTCAGCAAGGAGGAAAATCAACTGAATAGGTTTGCGGTTACCTGCGTTCCAATAGTCGTATTTCCTACCAAATGTTTCGAAAGCTTCTCCATCCACAGCCTGTATGTTCGAGGTTCCTTCTGTTCATCTGCTTATGTAGCAGAGATGATGCTAACTTCGGCACCTGTGTCTACCAGGTTCCGGATCTGGCTCACAAGATTACGGATGTATAGTAGGTGGCTACTTCTACCTGCGACGGTTGCCGCTATCGGGATTGTCTCCCATAGTATTCGAGTCATTGCCAGAATAACAAGGTTATCGGCAACATTTCGCTTCCTGGACATAGGTAGTGTGATACTAGCACCAGTCAGGGTTTTTAGGTGAACGTGGTTTGGGTTTTGACTGGTCATGTGAGCTTCGCCGTTGAGAGAAATCCTGTCGATGTTAGGAGGAAATACGAGGAAAAATCGGCCAATGTAGTTTCTGGAGGGAGTTGCGTAAATCTATCACTTCAGCGTCCCTATTTGAAGGCTGCTTAGTGGTCGAGCCCATTCCCGGTGACTTTCCGTTGTGTTATTTCTAGAATCGTAAGTAATGACACCTTGGAGTGTCACAGTGTGTACTGGTTATGGCAACTTAGATAGGAACAACTCTAAGGAGGCCCTCATTGAACTGATGATGGCCAGTAACTTCTCGCATTCTCGTTGCCTTATTCACAGACGATTGACCACCTAACTGAAATTACACTACCGACTTCAGGAATCGTTTCCCTTAAAGAGGGCTGCTTTAAACATCTTATACGGGTTGCTTACCTCTGGGATGGATATTTGCACATTAACGCATTTGCTTCATTCCCGCGGTAGAGCGTGGATAACTGCAAGGAACTGTGAACGTCAGTCAGTGATCCTATGTCTAAACTCGGCTCTCTGAAAGCATGACTCCACATTATCTGGCAAAGATGGCACGAGCTGATTATTGGTGCTAGTTGGTTGGTTACGGATAGCCTCAGGAGTATAATCATTCATCGTACAAAAATATTTCATATACAGTATATATATATATATAACTCCAGAAAAAATACAACATAGACGGAATTCATTTAAGTGATTTCCAAAGATGAAGTTCGCAGTAGAGCTCACCAGTTTGGTTGCTGAGTGTGTTGATGTTCACGGATAATACCATGTACACTAACACAAGATATTATACACACAACTGCTATTGTACTTGTTCCTCGTAGACCAAAGACTAATTGACCTTCCAAAATACGAAGCCTATTGTCGGGCATAAATTGCATTACGAAGATGATTGCTTAACTAGCTAGAGATCGTGGACGAACGAATGAACGTAATACAACAGCGTGCTAAATGGCATGGATGCTTGACCGCAACCCTTCAGCTAAACAAGTCGACTTAAACAGTGAGAGTCAGCATCCAAAGTTTAGTGTTGTGGTTAATATTTCTGGGAAATCATCCACCGATACAATTCGAATAAATCCTGTTTACATAGAATTCATCTTCGTACAAGTTTTCATCATAGTATGCGTTGTTTTACATTACTCCCAAGCGTCTGTTAGTAAATCAGTTAAAACAAAAGTAATTATCTTCACTGTTATTTTAATCTTATCATCATACTAGCATTAGCAAGGCACTAGGATTTCCTTTGGGTTGCTCGCATTACAAATAAGCATGCATTATGTCCATTAATTTGAATTTTATCCTATTAAAAATTCTTCTTGATTTAATGGAAATCCTGTGAATAACTGCATAACTAGTTAGAGAATTAACACATGTGAATTATTTGGAAAACTAAAAAGTTTATTGGAAAAACAGTTGCTGGTGTTAGCATTCTTGTAATTATACTGACTCTGACATATGATCTTAAAGCTATTAATACTATGTGGTGTATTTCATTTTTTTTAAAAATTGTACGGTGATAATTCATTGGGTTTTTGATTTTACATACTAGTAGAGCAATTTTATTCCTCAAGCTATACGTCTTTCTATCATCTTGGTAATATAAATCTTGTATGAGTCATGGAAAGTGCTTATTAGGTTGATGTCTTAAAACCAAATTAGACTGAATCGTCAAATTTTTATCTATTTCCATCCAGACACCATAATATTCCGTTGGTTTGATGTGCTTAACAATATGGAGAATATAATCGAGGAGAATGTGCTTCTAAGAAGTGAGAAGCAATCATCAATTTAGCAGTACACTTTTGGACATTGTGGTAGGGTTTAATTCCATACAGGGTAAGTTTATACAATAATACAGTGACAACAAAATGACGTTTGAAGCACGGCGTACTGGCCCAATGCGTAATCTTTATTACAATTTTTCAGAATTTTGGTCCAATGAATAAGGAATCACTTGTTGAATTCTCTCTCCATCTAACTGCATTAGTTTTCGAGGCAATCACACAACAGGGCTGAAGTAACATATATTTATTCATAAAATTAACTCCAAACGCATATAATAGAAATAATGCTACAAAAATACCCCTGAAATATGGAAAACTGTGTTTACAACAAGAGGATGTAAAACAGAACAAACATGCTTTAGCATGTTTGAACGGCATGTGGATAAATTGATTACAAGCAATAAGTTGTCCTCGAAAATCTGTTAGGCTAGTAATACTTTATCATTTTACCTTATACCAAATAATCTGATTTAATATAATACAACAAACAGTCAGCCTACTTTCATTCGAATTGGATAAAATAGAAAGTCCATCCCACTTTAATTACTAATCGTACACGTAGAAATTAACAACATAATTAATTGCTTTACAGGGCAATGTTAATCATAGAACCTTGCAGAAAGCACAAAGACATCGTGGAATGGCACTTGGAATTTTTCATACAACTGCTAATTGAGCGTCATCACTTTTCTATGGAAAAATTAAACTTATGACACAGTTTTCTTTTTCATAATGATAAGTATCATAACAGCGGTAAAATCGTACACTTTAATAGTTCTAACTACTAAGATCCATCAGAATTATATGAATCTTTATCAATGACTCAGTGTGTTTGATGACAACTTACACTACTAGATTAAGGAGGCATGATTCACTGAATATGGATGTATAAAATATGGTATATCTGGGATAGGTTTAACAGCAACTATGAAAAACGGATACCCCAGGCAATAACATCCTCAACGCTTCAAATAAACTGACATATAGAAAATGGTTTATTCTGCCAAAAAGAAACATCTATAAGCAACTGCAGTATACTTCTGGTGGTAAAATATACCCTCAGGATCTCATAGTTGTTAAAATAAACGAGTGTGTACGTATAAATTCACTTCCGAAGGTCATCAGTCCTGGTAACTATTCTTTCAAGTTGCCGGCTAGATATTGATGACCACTTATATCCATGAGTAGTTCGATAAGGATACAATAAATTTGACTTTTCGTGAAGCTGCCTTATTGAACTGAAGGAAAACGCCGGGTTGAAGTGAATAAGTTCTGATGTTTATTAAGACGAATAACAAAGTACAATAACATTATGATAAATACTAAATTGGTTTCGCTAGAAAGGTGTTCCTTCTCTCATTGTCAGTTCCTTTACGGTTTCACTGCAAGGATCTTTTGGAAAGAATTCAAAGACAGGCGACAAAAGGCGTAACGGGTCTCCAGAGTGAATTACATGAATAAAGCCTGAAGAAATTAGGTTTCTTCACAATAACCTACCACCAGCTTAGGAGTGACCTAATTACTGCCTATAAGAATCAAATGACCATAACCACCCTAGTAAATGTATTTTGCTATTAGATAGGTTTGGGCTTCTTTTTCCCAACTAAAAATTTTGGGAGCAACCCAATGTAGTATTTCTGGGGGAATGAAACATTCCCCCGCCCTAAAATGTTTTATTTGTGTCGTAGTAATCCACAAAGTATGGGGCATCAGAGAGTAAAGATTTTAGTGCCCTCCCATTTGTTCCCTCTTCGGTTTACCGTTCCTGAGAGTCTTCACTAGCAGCTGTGGCTTTATTGCATATCCCCGCAAATCACAGTCCGTTGCTATGGTGGTTTACTGACAGGTTATATTTTTTATATGCTTTTTAAATGAAATTTTCCCATTAAACTTTTTTTTCTGTAGCACATATTATTGATGTCATTATATAATTGAATAGCGTTACACTTGCTGAACTTTCAGCAGAGAAAGAACAAACATTGGTGCATAACACCATGGATCCATTTCCTTTCAGTGGCTGTCATCAGCTGCATACAACATGTAATCTTTAAGAAATAAAAGTCAGCGTAAAATTTAACATACTTTTGTGTATCAACAAGCACATTGTAAGTGTCATAGTGAGATGAAATATCAGGATGACAAGGTAGCTGAAGTGTAAGTATGTATAAACATATATATTGTTAGAGAAGTTTCTAGAAAATTAATCGAAAAAGTTTGTTGTTAGGGTAGTAATAAAAAAATTAATAACATTTACGTAGTTAGATAAGAGAAGATTAAAATTTGGTGTGCAAGAGGTCAGATGAAAAGATAGCAATGTCTTATCATAAGGTCAAGAAAAATTACCTCTTATGGAAGTGAAACAAAAAAATGAGGGGAGGGAAGTAAAAAGATAAGTTAGGGAGATTAGAAAACAAAGAATTATTACGGAATGATTCCCCAAGGTGATCCGAGTAAACGGCAGATTCTTTTTGCGCAGATAGGTCAGATTTTAGACATTGTATTGCGACAGCCTCAGCAGAACAAAAGAAGATTTGAGCTAATTTGTTTAATGCCAATGCGTTGACTCGGTACCCAGTGTCAATCAGGTGTTTGGTATTTGATGAGCTTACACTGCTTGACCCCTTTAACTTGAAGCTCCTTGGTACGAGTTCAAAGAATCTAACGCAAGACTTTCTTTCTGTTCTTCAGATGTAACTGCTCCCGCAGATACATGTGAATTAGTTTACACAGTTGGAGGTAATATATGAGGGGTACTTGTCGATCTTTGAATGCACCAAGGAGGAGGATGTTCGGAGCAGAGAGACTAGTTTTGCTGTAGGGTGCGTCCTAGATAGGGCTGCACTTAATCTTTTTATTTATAATTCTCAAAGAATCGTCGCCTTTGATGGAAACTAGCTTCTTGCCGACCATAAGAGCATCAGACTCCTTACGTTCATTATTGCAATATTTGTCAATGAAGCTTTGTGGATAACCATTTCTTTTCAAGCAAAATTAGTCCACTGTCTAATTTGTCAGGTGAACATGTTATTTCACTCTGGATAAAAGTGTTTTCACCAGTGTTCGTTTGTAACTGACTGGGCAGAAGCTGCTGAAGTTTAAGTAGAGATCATTCTGTATGTCTTTACAAATATATTATTCTCTCGAGTGTCCCATCCGTTTTATATCCAGGAGGTGGAATTCATCAGCGTTTACGTGAAAGTGATACTCCTATGTACATTGCTGGATAAGCCCGATGGATATGAAGAGTGACGCAAATCGATGCATACAACGAATATATCATTTTATCGGAAAATGTTGCCTGAAACTGGTTGATATCTGAGGTAGGTAATGGATGAAAGGAGGTAGTTATTTCAAAAGGTAAACGTCTGTTATTGAACTTTCATAAGATCATGCTGGCATACTTCAGGCTATTTACTAAAACGCCCTAATAACCACAGGCCTAAGTAAGTGGTGCCACTTCAAAAATGGGATATAACATATATTCGTTCTGTGTATAGGCAGCAAACATTTGAATTGCTGAGCAATGTGAATATCACCAATAGGTTATAAAGTCAATCTTTTATCGGAATAAGTGAACCCTATAACTAATACTCATACAAATCCTGTTAGATGATTTTGGGCATATATAAGAATGGATTATAAGGGTCTTTGTCTATAACCACTTCCGTGATAAAGTAGACTGTTATTGCATCATATCACAGACGTATACCCTATTTCTCATTCCCTTGAATTCCGAGATGAACATAGGGCTTCAACATGACATCCCTACTTTGTTGTTCTCTCTGCGAACCTCTTCAGCTGGCTCCACGATTCCCGTAAGCTTCCATCGCCCACTCACACGATCTCCTCCATGTCACTCTCAACACACACGCTGAAACGTCGTTTCCCATTTGAGTTTCACTCGATGTCACTCAACGGCCTCCATTTTCTAAGACATATTCATTGGATGGATAATAGCTTCTTGATTGGTTCATTGACAGAGTTCCTTGTTCTCAGTCATTTCTGAACAGCTATCTGATCTGCAGTATGAAACCAGAGAAGGCAGTTGACGATAGAAGTACACATTAGTCGTCTCCAAATGCTTTCGGTGACACCAGCGTCAACCCACCGAACCATGTGAAAGCGATCATTTCACATTAGTGTTGGAGATCAAGAATCTCGTTCCATGTAGCAAATCTCCACATTGAAGTCAGAATAATGAAGGTCTGTCTACTTTTTCCGATCCCGGATTCCACATATTCACATCTTTGTAGCAGCCTGCTTGCAGTAGAGACAATGCTGCATACTAAGTACTAGTTAAGCAGGTGACTTCCTTTACATTTCTCCTGTTGATAATGACTGCTGACAGTTGTTATTAGTTAGGTATCTTCATCGCCTCTATCATCTAAGTACTCACTCATTCTTCTGTTTTCGCCTGATTACCTACGAGTTTGTGTGGCTTTAGACATAAATCGTCCATAAAGCATAAATCTACAAAAGTTTTCTTGTCAGTTCAACGTACGCGTGATTTATTATACTTTCCACGTTATGTTGCATCACCTAGTCTACTATCAGTAGTAGTAAGCAGTAGCATAACCATATGGAATGACTATTTAGCGTGCGCTAATTTTTAAAAACCGTTTAACAAATATTCGCCTCAGGTAAAAATCTGTTTATTTACAACTCACCAATAATTCCCATATTTAAAATGTTTCAATTATTTGGTGCAAGCCTCCTATATAAACGATGAAGTTATCTCAGAAATCTCCAGTATCTAAGTGTGTAACAAAAGAAGACAAGGGCTGGCAACAGATCGTTTTATTACGAAAATCAACACGTATTTATACATATTTTATATGCATTAATAAGGCTTATGCAAGCAGAAAAAGGCAGTCTTCTGATTGGTTGTTTCTCGGAAGTTAAGCAGACAAACACAGTCTTATGATTGGTTGTTTTCGATATTTCTCGGAAAGTAGAGCCATCTATCTGCGAATCATATTTGTCCACATTTAAGTTTGCTGTGATTGGTTGTTGAAACAGCCTTGTTCATATTTTCTCACGGCCCATATTAGTGACCTAGACATTAACGTAGATTAGTGCCAACCAATCGGCTAGCAGCCTGCTCTCACCACACTCGTCCCCCCGTCAAATAGCTTCGTGCGCAGACGTTCCGACCTTCTGGGTGCTACATCCTCTAGTTGAGGATTGTTACTGACCGGCTTGTCCCACTGTACCCATCTTTGGAGCTGACTGGCGTTAACTCGTTTCTGTTTATCACCTCTTCGGATGGTATATACTTGACCCCGTCTTTTTGTGATTGTGTATGGTCCTTCCCACTTTGGAAGGAGTTTCCGTGAACCTAGCCCGCCTCCAACTGTATATCTCCTGTCTCTACACTTCACTTGGTCCCCGACTGCAAAGGTAATGCACTGCGTCCTTTCTTTCATCTGAGACTTCGTGACATCACTGCGCTGCTTCCGTATTACATTCTTGACTGCCTCTTTCCTCTCTGCTTTTAATTTCGTCGTACTCCACTTTTGGTGCATGGGCCAGGTCTCATTGTGTACCGGTAATCGTGGTTTTCTACCATACATCAGTTGGAAGGGTGACTTCTTCGTTGTTTCCTGAGTGGTAGCCCGATGTGTTAGTAAAATCAGTGGAAGCTCCGTTTCCCAGTTCCCGCCCTTCGAGGCCAGCCACTCCTTCAGTGTACGGTTGTTTCTCTCCGTTAGGCCATTCGTTTGTGGATGGTATGGGGTCGTTCTGATCCTCTTGATGCCCAGCTGTTGCAAACGGGAAGTAAACTCTTCACTCTCGAAACAGGGACCTTGGTCTGTCAGTATTGTCTTCGGTACGCCGTGGTCTGCAACAATGTGTCTAACTACTGCATCTGTCACGGTTCTTGCACGTTGGTCTGGGATTGCTACGGCGTCTACCCATCGTGTCGCGTGTTCCGTCATCACCAAGAGGTACTGATTACCATTGGATGTCTGAGGAAATGGACCCATGACATCTACGGACCACAAGTCACCTATCGCGGTAACTGGAATCGACTGAAGTGGTGGTCGTATATACCGGTCACCTTTCATCAGCTGGCACCGTGGACATCCAAGTACGTATCTTGCTACGTCTTCTCTCATACCTGGCCAGTACATACTTTGTCTTAGGAGGTCGGTCGTTCTGGCCACGCCTGTATGCGCTAGCTGGTGACATTCTTCTATCATGTCGTGGCGCGACGATTGAGGTATGACAGCCAGCCAGCTTCCGTCGTTCTCTCGCCAGGTCAGAGTCCCGTAGGCATTCACTCTGAGTCGATCCCTCTGTCTGAGTAGTGTGGTTAGCTCCTTACTCGCCGTAGTTTGATCCACTTCTATTCCGTTGGTGATCACCTGTATTACTGTATTCAGCGTATCGTCCAACCTCTGCCTACGTGCAAGTCTTAGTGGGTCTTGTTCTACTGCATGCACTCCGTAAGCGACCTCGGGCAACTCAGACTCATCTTCTGGTCTCGATAACAAATCTGCCAAGACATTTTCACTTCCAGGAACGTGTGAGATCGTAAAATCGTACTCCTGAAGACGCAACATCCACCGTGACAACTTCCCCCGTGGGTCTCTCGCTGTCTTCAAAAATTGTAGCGGCTTATGATCAGTTTCGATGTGGAACCGCCGGCCGAGTAAATAAGGTCTCCATTTGTCGACTGCCCATACCATTGCTAAACATTCTTTCTCTATCGTTGAATACTTTCTCTCTGTGAGGGTCAAAACCCTACTGGCATACTCAACGATTCCCTCGTCCTGTCTTAGGACCGCACCTATAGCGTAGTCACTGGCATCTGTGCACACTGTGAACTGTCTTCCTGGCACAGGTAGTTTTAGCGTCATTTGTTGGTGGTCGAGCAGCTGTTTAATTCTGTCGAATGTCCTCTGCGATTCTTCCGACCAAACAAACTTTGGCTCACCTAGTAGCCTGTATAGAGGGGCTGCTATCTCATTGAAGTTCTTCACGAAGCGACTATAAAACGCTGCTCTACCCAAGAATTGTCTCAGTTTTCTCTTTGAATTCGGGGCTGGAATCGTTTTAATCGTCAAAATTTTCTCCGGCAGTGGTTTAATCTCACCATTTCCCACTTTATGTCCCAACAGAGTAACATTCTTTTTGGCTATCTGAGACTTGGTTTTGTTGACGCGTAGTCCAAACTCTTCGATGCGTCGCAGCACGGCTTCTACATGGTTGACGTGATCGTTTTCGTTTTGACTGTATATGACGAGATCATCACCATAAACCTCCACGTTTTTCAAGTTCCTAAGTAATAGCTTCATCAGTCGTCTGAACGTAAACGGTGCACCTGCTAGTCCAAACGGCATGCGTTTAAATCGATATTGTGTCTGACCCACGATGAAAGCCGTCTTATCTCTATCACCTTGTTTTATCGGTATCTGCCAGTATCCTGAGCGAAGATCGAGAACCGAAAACACATTCGCACCTTGTAGGCGATCTAAAGTTTCTACCACTGTTGGCATGGCACACGGTCTTAACTCTGTCATACTGTTTAACTGTCGAAAATCAACACAGAATCTATACTTCCCATTCGCTTTTTTTACTAACAGCACTGGAGAGTTGTACGGGCTATCAGCTTCCTCAATAATGTCATCTTTTAACATCTCTTGCACTTGTCGCTCCACTTCGCCTTCCAGATGACATGGAACTCTTCGCGTTAAAAATGACCTTACTTTCGGATCACTTAACGGAATTTCATGATTCACCTTATCGCAATAACCGTATGGGTCGCCATCTCCAGTGAACAGATGATCGTATTTATTAATTAACTCTGTCACATTGTGTACCGTCGACAGCTTAATCGCTGCTATCTCGCTGGTCTCATACATGTTGATATGCCCGTATTTCGTGATCACCACGTTCGCTTGCGTGTCGATTATTGCACCAATCTCACGCAGAAAATCCGCTCCTAATATCGTTCGCTGTAGTTCGGGTACAACAATGAAAGGAAACGTCACCTCGCAGCCACCAACAACGACCGTACAGTTCGATCTACCCGTGATACGCAACACATACCCGCCTACTGTTTGTACTGTCAATGAACACGGGCTAACACTCTTACATAAATTCTTATCTATTAACGACACGGCCGCCCCTGTATCTATCAAACATACTACTTCTCGATCATTCACTCGCAACTTCGAATACAGAGCCCCTTTCTCAATAGCCCCCACTAAATCTAGGTTCATACGAAAGAAAGAACAAGCATTATACCGTCTGAAATTTTTTCTTTTTCGCCTTTCTGGGCAGTATCTTCTCCAGTGTCCCGGCTTACCGCATTCAAAACACCGGTCTTTTCTATCAGCCAACTTTAACGCCGCCACTTCCCGCTGCAATGCTTCAATTTTCTGCTCATATTCGTTTGGTTTTGGTTGGTCTATAGCGGCTACCGTTGTGCTCAGCAGCTGTCTGGTCACCTTCGCCAGCTCACTAATATCCATCGGCTGCGTTGCGTTAACCAGTTGTAATCGCTGAGAAATGTGGTCTGGGACACTCTCGATGAATTGGGAAGACAGTAACTGCGCTTCTGATTCTTCATCTAAAGTGGGAAGCGCGCGTCGAAGTAGATTAGTCAGTTTCACCGCCAACACTAGCGGGTCTCCATCAGGTCCAAGCTTCATTGACCGGAACTGCTGCATTGCTAGCTGTCTGTCTGTTTCGCTGTCAAACTCGGACACTAGTCGTTCAACCAATTTCTTCCAAGACGCTGTGCCATTTGACCTGTCTACGCTGTCATATGCAGCCTTCGCTCGGCCTCTCAACAGCGTCCCCAGGACAACTGCCTTCGCCGCCTGCTCCTTGACACCCACCAGCTCAGCAACGGCCTCGAAGTCACGTAAGAAGCTCCGTATGTCTCCTTCTTCAAACGCAGCTGGCCACGGGATCTTCATCTTTTTGGAGGCAGCGACACCAAATGTAACAACAGAAGACAAGGGCTGGCAACAGATCGTTTTATTACGAAAATCAACACGTATTTATATATATTTTATATGCATTAATAAGGCTTATGCAAGCAGAAAAAGGCAGTCTTCTGATTGGTTGTTTCTCGGAAGTTAAGCAGACAAACACAGTCTTATGATTGGTTGTTTTCGATATTTCTCGGAAAGTAGAGCCATCTATCTGCGAATCATATTTGTCCACATTTAAGTTTGCTGTGATTGGTTGTTGAAACAGCCTTGTTCATATTTTCTCACGGCCCATATTAGTGACCTAGACATTAACGTAGATTAGTGTCAACCAATCGGCTAGCAGCCTGCTCTCACCACAAGTGTAGCAAAAATTTCATGACATGAAAACTTACTGTCTTACACATCAACACAATACGAAAGGGATTTTTGACATACATGATATGCGTGTGTTTACTCATATCACAATCAAGATGTTTATTGTTTTAACTACCGGTTGTTAGTCCACATTAAAAGAAGTGGTAATACAGTCACAGAAACACAAAGAAAAAGAAATAAGGATAGACCAAGGAAGGTCCTGATAGATCATATTTGGTAAGTAATTCATGCACGCAGAGACTGCAACAGGAAGAAAGACATTCTCCACTAAAAAACATTACATATATGTACATACATACATCTGTATAGGCTTCAAATCCACCATAAGAGAAATATCAAGTTTCACGGGACACTCACTAGCACATTACATATGCAAGTAGACAATAGGTAAATGGAGTGTACATGAGGTATAAATCATATCTTTGAAATGCAGTAGTACCGGATTGTAGAGTACACAAATGTTACCATTTTATCCAAATGGCATACTTGTTGGAAATATACAAAGGGCCAATCATTGCATGTGAGACATCATACTAAGAGCTGAAACATCACATTCAACTCACGACCAAACTGACCAGCTCTACTAGCAACATCTTTTGTGCCTAACGCTGAACGTATCGTAAGAAGATGTGACATGCAGTCTTGACATTTTCGACGCCTATAAAATAAAGAAAAGTTGTATTTGAAATCGTTTGTTGTAATGACTCATTTGTGGACTAAAAGATAATATGTTGATGCGGCATATTAGAATAATTCTGTACAAACGGCCTTCGGGAACTTTAAAACACTATCAAATATGCCTGTAACGGCATAAAGAACAGGTTGGAAAGCTAGATCTCAAAATGTTACAAAAATAGAAATGAAATTGAGGAAAATTTGTCAGTAACCCTAATTATTAACAAAGTTACCAACAGTGATACAGGCGATGGCAAAGGTAAGATGGTTATGATAGCCAACACAAAAGAGCTTCATTGGGTGTCTACTGAACTTTCAAGCTAACCTTCTCTGCACATCAGTTTATTGTTAAACGCTTTATAGCCAAACGACGTAAGTTGTAACTCTGCATAAAACACTGTTAGTGATGATGATGATCTCCAGTGATGACTGGAGATTATAATATCGGCCAATGTCAATAATAAGCAATATCTATCAGTTCAAATCTTATCCACTAACTATTCAAGCTTGGTTGTATCACAGTTATGTAGCATTTTAAAACGCTGCGAGCACTACTGAATACTAGGACTTATTACTCATTTCTTGCGTATGGAATGGAACATAGGGTATCAGCAACACATTTCCACTGTAATTTGTTCTCAGATATCTTTTTTTACTTGGTTCTACGATTACTCGAAAGCCTTCATTACCTATTAACATGGTAGCCTTCATGTGACTCTCGGACGCCGAACCTTCTCCACCTCTTTAAACCCACAATCAAGGGCCTAGTGTGTGAATTGAAAGTCTTTATAGCACATATCGAATTCATTGTGTATATATGTTGAACGATAGGCTGTTGGCTAGTTTGCTACTGATTTCCAGAGTTCCTTGTTGCTTAACGCACCTGACCGAGCATTCAACCTACAGTATCGGCAGAAGGCATCTGTTGATGAAAGTCTGCAGCCTGTTCGAATGACTTTAGTAAGGCACGCGCCAAGTCCCTGAAACGTACTGAAGCCCTGAGTTGACACTAGTGTTAAAAGCAGGATATTGTTTCTTGTTCTGAATACTATAGATCCAAAAACTGACCTCAGAATAATAAATGTCTGTCTTGCCTCCCCAATTCAACTTTGATTGGCATTGATATCCTTCCCTATGTCGCCTGTAGTGGAAACAATGATTCATAGGTAATTGAAAGACACAACCTCCTTGAGACTTTCCTCACAGATAGTAATTGATAATTGAGGTTCCTACACTATTTTTCACTGTTTTCGTTTGTATTGAACTCTCTTCGAAGAACAATCTGGTTATTTGATGTAGTGTTGTGAAGTTTTTTTTAACCTACAGTCTCCTCTCATTTAGTTTCCAGTGTGTCCCAAAAGCGTTTCTTGTCATTCGCAGCACTCTCCTTCCTTCTTTTGTTCTTCATCTGTGTTTCGGCTAGTCTTCTGCTCTAGCATTCGCCTCTTCTCTATCAATTTGCAGGTAATCATAGCAAGACATCCCATGCCCTGCCCTTTATTCCTTAGACTCCAGTGGAAAGAAGAACTGGGTAATCTTAGAAAAACCCTGGTGGAAAACGGTTTCCCACCCAGATTCATAGACAAGAATCTCAAATGTAAGAAGACTTCCGAACAAGTCCAATCCGTTCCAAAGAAAATACTTCTGCTTAATCTAGAATTCAAAGGTGATATTGAAGCAGAAATCCTTCGCAAACGCCTCTCCAAATCGCTAAGGAAAACATACTTCGCCGCGAGCCTACGACTGACGTTTTTCTGCAAGAAACTGTTCAGCCAGAACGCGAAAGACAAGCTGTCACATTGGGCCACCTCAACGTGCATATACCAGTTTACTTGCTCTTGCGGAGCTGAGTACGTTGGACGTACCATGCGCCGACTTGGATAACGCGCTCGTGAACACTACCCAGCCTGGTTAGTAAAAGGAGACCAAAAGCGTGTATACAGTTCAGTGACAGAACATCTGGTCAATTCAGGACACTCAGCACCTTTCGAAAAATCCTTCAAAATAATTTACAAGATTCAATCAAACCTATCAAAGGGAGTGAAATCAAGACATCTGGGCATAGCCGAAGCGCTAGCTATACAAAAGCTGAAACCCACCCTTTGTATCCAAAAGAAATACGTCCAACCCCTGTCCCTGCCATGGCCATCATAAACAGGTAATTTTTTAGTAATGACCATCCCATCGCCTTTCTTACCTAAACTTCCTGTTTATTCTTGTTATTTTAAGTTTTTCTTAATCCCTGTTTACACTACCATATTTTCATACCCGAACTTCATGTTTATTTTGTGATTTTACTATTTCTACACATTTAATCCCTGATTGCATAAACAATTATTCATCACATTAGTTTTGATCCAAACATCCTGTCTATTTTGTTATTTCTACATTTCTAACCCCTAATTGCACAATGTCAGTCTTCTTAGCTATGATGTTGCTAATTTGTTTGTTGTGTCCATCCCCCCTGTTTATTATGGCATTCTAATCCCTAATTTTAATTAATTTGACCCTTGACCGGATATTATTCTGGAACTTTCCTATCCATTTGATATAAATACACGAATGTACAGCCTAGATGATGACTTCGTCGAAAAGAAAATTTTTTTCACTGCAATTGTCTTCTTAATAGACTTCAGTTTCTTCAGTGGTGTTGCTTAGTGTCACTGAATTTTCTGATAAGATAAGATAAAGATGTCCCTTCTAACTTAATTGACTAATAATTATTTTTCAAGATTGGATTTGTAAGGATTAGATTTGTTTTTCGAGTTTGACCACAGATTGATATCAGTTAGACAACCAATGAAAACCAGGGAGTAGTAGTGGACAGCTGTTTCATCCTAGTTTGGAAATCATAGGCAATACGCCACCACTGGAGTTCGAACCCAGGACCTCCTGGTTACAAGGTAATCTTGTATACCATTCAGCCACTGGGACACGATTCAATGGGCCTATGAATAATTATTTGTTTTTATCTACATAAATCTCGAATAAATGTGTATTAGTGTTATGTAACAGAATGACGTTTACCAATAATTGTGATATGAAACTACGTAAATAGATAACCAAAGAAGATGATGTTACCTTTCTTCCCTCATCAAATCCACACCAGGTGGTATAGGACCTTCAAGAGTTTGACGAATAACTTGTGCAAAATTCCTGATTATTAAACGGACTATTTGACAGGTTGTTTCAACATGACTGAAAAGTAAAATAATACATATGAATACAAGATATAAATGCACTTGAACTGTTCGTTCCGTATAAAAAATATTAATTATATCAGAAAACAGAAACATTGAAAAATGATGAATACATTTATCTAAAAACTCTATATAAACGCTCATCTACATTGGTCCTAAAAGAAATCGAAGCTATCAAAATGTAGTGAAAAACTTAAGTGTTAATGATCTGAATGTGGTGTCAAGAATAAACGTCAGCTTACATTACTTACAACAAGTTAAACCCATTATCCATTGTCATTAGTTAGTGGAGAGATCCATTTATAAGAATATCGCGTCACTTTCACAAGTCATGGTGTATATGGACTCCAAAATCCAACAGATCGAATGGCATATGAACGTGTATTGGTTACCGGCAAACATCTGAAAACAGCTCCTGACGCTGCTCCACTACCTTATGGATGAGACTTTAGGCGAACAGCTCGAGAGTGGTCCCTTAAGACAACCACCTAATTCAGTGTGGGCACCAGGAAAATATCCTGGCCATCGCACTAAAAATGAAACAACAAATCATGAAGAAATTCAATTACACACTCTTTCTCACGCTCACGAAAAATAGCGATGAACTTGAATGCAAAAGTCGGCCGTCTAGGCTCAGAGTATATTCGTCTAGCCGATCAGTGAGGATAGCATCGTCGCAGGTCAGATAATGAAGAACATCTCCTACAGTTTTGTGCAAATCGCAACTTGTGTCTAACTAGCACCAAGTTCCGAAACAGTAGTAGCCAGAGCGCTATCTGGCGAGTATGAAATCATGCGTAGGGCGCTTATGCGCAGGGTGGAAAAGTGTTTACATGACAAACCGACAAGTCTGGTGGTTAGATAGTGCGTGTGAGATGGAATCAGCAGATGCATTCGGCTACAACCGTGAGCTGTTGCAGCTCATTTGAGCCACAGGCAGAAAGAAGCACGGTGTCAGCGAGACAGTCTGTGAGGCAGATCGGACACTAATCACCAGCCTAGAAAACGCCTGGAACGCCAAGCAGAGCACTTTGAGAAGATGATAAGCTGGCCACCATCTCCAGCACGCACCGGCACCAGCTACAGTGCTCCCTACTTGGTCAATACTGACCCACTAATCGAAGCAGGGGCTCGAAAGGAACTCCAAGTGTTCAAGTGCCACAAGGCACCTGACCAAGACAACCTATTTCCAGCTTTTCTTAAAGATAGTGGCGAAGTTCTCGTTATGGCTTTAACTGGATTGTTCAGGAAAGTGAGGATGTTCTGTCAATGTGGAATAAAGCCATCCCCATCTTGCAAAAGGGTCAACATAACTCATGCGACAACCATAGGGGTATCAGTTTGCTACCAGTTACCTCTAGAACATTGCTTAGTGTCTTGTCATGTGGGCTGCACAAAACACGCGGGGAGTTGACTCGCAAAGAGTAGGCTGGGTTTTGTCCATGTCGTGGATGCATTGATCATGTGTTTACCGTTCATCAGTTGTTGCAACACCGCCACACGTATTACAGGTCAACAATCATTGTGTTTCTTGATATTAAGGCTGCCTTCGATTCGTTGGTCAGAACTGTGCTCTAGAACTGCCTGTTAGAGAGTGGTGTATCTGCCTGAAAGCCCTAAACGGACATACCTCAGGCAGAGTGAGGGAATACGACCAGCCATCATGACTGTTCCCAACCAACAGTGAGGTTAGACAGTGTTTCCCGATCTCTCCGTTTCTCTTCAACTTTGCTATCGACAACACTCTGGAGTCAGCTCTGAAGGACGTGAGTGGTGTAGATCTGCTTCTCGGAGGAAGACTTTTCGACCTCAAGAAATCAGAAGATATTGTCTTACTGTGCGATACCACACAGACTAACTAAATTGCACTTAATCAGTTTGCAGTCAACATCTGTAAATATGATATGTGCTTTGAGTCGTCTAAATGCAAAGCACTGTGTAAAGATTGACAGGAGTCTGTACCTGCACCAACCATTGCAGGTGAACCGATTGAAGTTTCCGATAAGTTCGTGTATCTACTTAGTTGTGTGTGCTGGTAGAGGGGTGATGGATGAAATTTCTAACTGCATCATGAAAGCTAGGGTGGCATACGGCAGTATGAGCCACCACCTCTGGTGCCATTAGCCTGGATGTCACAGTTCGGGTTTACAATGATTCAGTATGCACAATTTTACTCTATGCCTGTGAAACCTGGCCTCTCAGACCTGAGGATGTGCAACGACTGTGTATTCAACCATCACTGTCTCCGTAGAATTGCTTGCATTTGATGGCATCATCGTGTGTGCAATTCTGAGGTCCGGCCGTGTATGTCTGAACACCGTGAAGATCATAAGAAACATTGAGTGTCGTTATTTGAAAACACAGGCTTTGATCGCTAGGACATGTGCTACGAATGTCATCCCAAAGGTTTCCGTACCAGTTCTGTTCGCTAGCCCTGGGATGGGATGGAAAAAGCAGAAAGGTGGTCAGCCCACAACTTGGCATCGCAGGATTAAGAATATTTGTGCTAGGTTGACATCGGTTAGCGCGTCACGACCCTCTGGTTAGGGTCCGAGAGATAGCTCGAATTGGTAGCTTGGAACGTTAACGAATACGGCCAAGAATCGCAATCATTGGCAAACGTGCTGCAATTTTCTTCTTTCTTCACTTCCTAACAGTAATTGAAGAATGTTTTTTGGCCTTGTTAAATATAGCTGCTTACTTTTCGGAAGAATTCCTTATTCATTTTCTACCTACTTCCTCATATATTGATATTTTATTATTATTGTGTGGCACATCTTCTTGGTGCCTATATTGTACCAGCTTCTGTATTTGAAATAAATAATAGACAAGTCACTTCTATGCGTTTGTAATTAAAGTTGAGGATAAGACTTTTTCATCAATTTCCTGTTAGTTTTGTAGACTACAATTGCCAACCAAATTCTAAAGTGCTGTGGTACAATATTGTTCAACCTAAAAGTTATACTCCAAACTATGGATTACTCCGATGAACATATAATGAAACACATAAAAATATCCCTAGAGAAATCCAGGGAGTAGTGGGTAAGATATTACATGAATACATCGCTATGAAAGTCTTCAAACGAGAGTAATTTTTTGTAACTTGGATCCACAAAGCTCATCTGACTATTGATGAATTATGTATTACTAGGATAATTGGTTTCCTTTAAGTAATAGGTGCATAGAACATAAGTTAGTACAAATTTAGCTTACAGAACGTCTTAAAAAGAGACGTATATTTACCAATGTTTCAGTAACATAATGGGATACACACTAGGTTTACTTTTAAGAGAGTCTCTTTGTCCTATGAGAAGCAAAATAAGAGAAAGAGAAATAATGAGCAGATACTGGCACTCGACCAACAGTAAGGGGTATCCATAAAGGTTAAAAATTATGCCAGAACTACTTTCTCTATACAGCATGTAATCTATACACCCAGAGAGACCAAAATACCGAGAAGTGTTTTCTGATTGGAATGGTTAGGGTAAGCGTACTAAATGAGTGAAGAAAACAGTTAGGTGATATATAAAAATAATCGAGAGAACATATGATATTAAGCAGTGAACTTCATAAATAAGCTATTTGTGTTTTAAAAACTAAATCATGCTAAAGCAAGAACAATACTGTAAGGAATCACTTGATTGGATTGCAGATATTATGAGCAAGATAATGAATGCATATATACATTAGCTACTTTATACACTTATCGAAAGCAACTTACGTTGTGTATTTACTGTGAATCAATCCGACTAACTGAGGTAAGAGAAAACTGACTAAATCTAAAGTCCAATATTTGCTGGGAAGAAATTTAAAAAGAAAAAAATAAACAAATAAGACAATAAAATACCTACTAATGTCAACTCTGAACATCCTAGACTTAATCGAAATTTAACCCATTTAGAAATAAAAAGAATAATATTAATCATACGAGAAAAAACAGCTGGCTAACATCACACATTTCGATATTCAGGGTAGGATAAATTCCGCTCTGAAATAGTAACCTAGGTTTAATACAGCCACCAACTGCAAAAATCGGCTCCCCGCGTCTATTTTCTTCCTTTAAAATCACTGAATGGAGTTCTCCTTGATTCGTTTTTTTAGAATAAATAGTTCATGGAAAAATTCAATGGAGAATTATAAGGAACCAATACAAGAAATACAAACGGTTCTGTTTAAATTAACTAAATTAATTAACATGCTACAGTAAAACAGCAATAAAATAAGCTTTATACTTCGCGATCTTCTTTTTGCCTGTGAGAAAACATTGAGGGTGATGACCGCTTTCATCTAGGAAGATTAAGTAACAAAAATACTGAAACAAATATCTGAGATTTGAGCTTAAGTACTAACCACTGTAACATGTAGAGTGAATACCTTTTTGTGTTCTTTTCATTCAGACTCATCGTGTTACGGTCTCTCGATTAATTCGGTGATTAGGACTTAAATATGCATGTGTATGTCTTGCTTCCCCTAGTATTTTCCAGTTATGCACTGTTGAAAGCGAAAGTCACTTGCGTTACAGTTACACAATACCAGTACTACCGAAGAATAATCTTAACTATTAGCAAACAGCAAAACTTAAAATAAATTAAACAAAATTAAAACTATTAATGAATATCATAATAGATGAAAACAAAAGAAGAGTTTCAGTGTTTCAGCGGCTCTCCTAGCACTCCTAGACTTAGGCCGTAGCAAATTCGGTAAAGAGGAAGAGTTAAGCATGAGTTTAGCACCCACATCCCATGGAAGAAACATCCCCACTAACGAAAATCCCAAATGCAAGCTTGAAGCCCATCAGGAATGCAAAAGGAAGGGAAAAATATATACTGACCTGTTTTTAGCTAATATACCCAATACATCGACTAAAATAGCGGAGTCATTCATCATTATAGCAGATTCAACGGCTGTCTTCACATTTCCTGGACTCCACATTACACGAACAGTGGACAAACCCTTGACACGTGATGACATAACTTTCATAAAAGGATCATGAGGTTTTCGAATTCTTAATAACAGTTCTGCTTCTGATAGTTCATGAAGGTTACTACTTTTGTCAGATGTTGGAGCTTTTGTATTTTGAATAGCTGGATTTAATGCAAAGTCCATCATCATTGGAGGTGATTGCTGAAAATTGTACGATATACATCAAATAATTAATAATGACGACACGAATACGGTACAAAACAAACAGTTTACATAGAAACGTTAACTAAAACAAAGGTTGGATTGCATGATGAAAAAATGGCTATACGCATAACTGTTAATCGACATTAGTAAGATGATTCCTAATACAATTATGAAGAGTTAACACTACGAAAGCCTAAATAATATGAGATATGAAGATAATTACATGTCGATTTTATAGTGTTCGACTAAACTTGTGTATTCATGATGCAACACTGACTCGTGGTCTACATTGTACTGCGAACCAAAGGCTTGACACTACTAATATAACAGTCGGGAATATTTTACACTCTCTTCTTTTCTAAATTAAAAGTGACTGAAAACCCAGACACATGTCACAAATATTGAAAATACTAAAACACACCCTTCTACTAACGTTATTCTTAATTTATTTGTTTCCTTAACCTTACATCTTCATTATGCCAATTGTGTTCCATAGCGTTGCTTAACGCAATTTCAAGGTATTAACACCAAATCCAACCAGCGACACTACCTGAGACGAATCATCCTGCAGATCCGATCATACCAAAAAGATTACTTGGATAGTGATTAAACTATGCTGTGGCAATATCTGGCTGCAAAGAGTAAGTATATCGCATTGTTCAAGGCAATCCACTCTAGCTCGTGCAGCGTTTTAAGATTTTATGGAGAATTGCCGTACCAAGTGATAACAATCAGTGGCGCCCAACATCTTTACTTTTTTAATTCACTCACAGATGTGATGTTGATCAACTTCAAAACTTAGGGATTGACCTGTTACCAGGGGATAGTCTCGTTCACTTAGGGTATCAATATATGGTCCTAGATGAAGACAGCGACGACATATAGTCTTCTAATCACCTTGAGCAGAAATGTTGGTATGCTTGGCATGCGGTTCGCACCAGTCGAATGTGAAATGAAGATGCACTAGTCTGCCCCCACTCGCAGTTTAAAGATATGATGTCAAATGGTTGGGTGTATTAACCGCTTCACTTATTCAAGAAGTTGCATCATGCCCAATAGACTGATTACTGACGAAATCCTAACACAGATATAGAAGGCTTCAGTGGTATTCGCCAACTTACGTTACCTCTGGTGTAGACGGGATATCTTGGTACTGCTCAAAAACCATGTGTACTGCATTGCAATTCGCTTTGAGGTGCGACAGTTGGATGTCAAAGATTTGAAAAGGTTAGCTGACTAGGACAAGAGGTATCTGCGTTCTACCACATGGGTTTAGCAGTAAAATACGATGATTAATACAAGGGTTAGGTAAGGAGGGAAAGTCAAACGAAGGAATTGTGTGATGGAGATAGCTAGGATAAGTGTAACGTGTACCACACAATTACATATTCTGTCAGCTAATGTCAACCGACATAAGATTAGGTGGAGAGAGAGAGAGAGAGAGAGTTAGAGGCGGTCACATCAGAACCATGACGTCTTTGACTATTGGTTTAGCCACGTGCCGAGATGTTGAGTGGGGTCCTCAAGATACTACGAATGAACGGAGGCTGTTGACGACATGGCTTAAAACTGTTCTCAGTTGCACAGATGTATTCACTCTTTATGGAATCCAAAATCTATTACATTTCCACTATTCTCTGTGTCGTTATTCTTTACCTCATACACTTTCGTTCATTAAAGTTCTTTTGGGTTCTTCTTTTCCTCTTTTTTTATGAGTGCTTTATGAAGTGTTGCAGCATGAATTTCTGTCTTTTTGTTGGAGTTCCTATGTTTAAAAATGATTTCAGTTCACTCTAAGTATTTTACGAAAACCAATAACGTCATAGATACACTAAGTAGTAAAAATTCGACCGCTAAGAGGTAAAATGAAGTTTGAATCGGTCTAAATTTAGTAGAATAAGCACCTCAAGTTTTGAAAACTTACAGGTAAAAATTCTTCCACATCAACTACTTGAGATTGTTGTGTAGGCTTTGGAGTTTTACGACCTTAAACACAAAAGATGAATTCAATAAGTAAGAAACCAAAGTTGAAAAATATTTCATTTTAAGGTGACGACACTATCAACAAATTACAGTAGACAAAAAGCAAATGGAAATACACTTCACATGAGGCATATAACAGACAACGTGTTTACACTAAGTCGACTAAGAAACAATAGTGCAGTAAAGAGACTATAACTGAGGTGAACTAAAGATTATATGAAATGTTAGATTTGAACAGTCTCAGTACTGACCAGCACTTTTCAGGTTTAATCCTTGATTCAAAGTAGAAAAAAATTATTCAACACTGGCATTTAACAACTGTGCAAATCATATTTTTAAATGTGAGATTTATTCGAAACAATAATTTTTACACTTTGATATTCACTCTGTGGGAACATGAAACACTGATGAATCAGTTGTGAATTGTAAGACCTTACTTAGGTGATGATGAAAAAATTAGAACTTTTACGTTACAGACGAAAATGCAAAATTTTAAAAATTCATTCATAAACATACGAGGAAAATGGACAGACACACGGATAAAATATGGAAAAGGTGTAATGATTTCAAGTGTTATAAACTTCACAAAAGAACTAGACGCAAAAATCAACTAAGCGAAAACTACTAAAAAAGCAAAACCAAAGGATGTGATAACAGATTAAGAAATTTCGAATTGAGCAGTCACCCAATAACATTTTAAAGAAAATCAGTGTGTGCTTGTACCTAGGAAATCGTCTTATGTTCATTAATTCAGTTACAAAAAAACCATGAATTTAAAAGTAATCACACTTCATATATGTTCATGAGTAGTCTTTCTAAATCAGTCAGTAAGATACCATTGGCCTCAAAACTCCAAATAACCTTAAACAGGTGGAAGCTGACTTTCATGTAAAAGATATATTTCTTCGCCTGTGTTTATTCATCAGCCAAAAGTTCATGTGGATCAGGGCAAATCGTAATCACAGAATATTTTCAACGGAAATCCGAGAACATATTCAATCAGTTTCATAAGACAGAAGGGAAGGGTGTAAAAAATTCAACAAAAAAAAACACTGCAATGACTTCTGTCACTCAACTAATCTGGACCTGCTGCGCTTCCTTCCTCCCGAATTTCTGAAAACAGAGAAAATTTTGGCTATTCATGAACTTAAGCCATACGCTTGTGTACAGAAGCAATATATACAGTCATTTTTCTTCCACTGCACTCGGATTAATAAAGTGGGATAAAAACATTTGTTTCGCACTTGCTTTGTCTAATTTATCCACGTAACCTTCCCCTAGAACCACTATTACATATATATATATATATATATATATATATATATATATATAATTTTCACTTTGAGGAGAGAGGGGACAACCACTCTAATAATTCAACTCAGTAATTTTCACGCCTCTATCTTTTTCAACTTCTCACTTTGTTGATTGACAGAGTTCCTTGTTCTCAGTCATTTCTGAACAGCTATCTGATCTGCAGTATGAAACCAGAGAAGGCAGTTGACGATAGAAGTACACATTAGTCGTCTCCAAATGCTTTCGGTGACACCAGCGTCAACCCACCGAACCATGTGAAAGCAATCATTTCACATGAGTGTTGGAGATCAAGAATCTCGTTCCATGTAGCAAATCTCCACATTGAAGTCGGAATAATGAAGGTCTGTCTACTTTTTCCGATCCCGGATTCCACATATTCACATCTTTGTAGCAGCCTGCTTGCAGTAGAGACAATGCTGCATACTAAGTACTAGTCAAGCAGGTGACTTCCTTTACATTTCTCCTGTTGATAATGACTGCTGACAGTTGTTATTAGTTAGGTATCTTCATCGCCTCTATCATCTAAGTACTCACTCATTCTTCTGTTTTCGCCTGATTACCTACGAGTTTGTGTGGCTTTAGACATAAATCGTCCATAAAGCATAAATCTACAAGAGTTTTCTTGTCAGTTGTTTACTAAGATCTCTTGATCCATCTTAAGAGTTTTCGGAGGAATCCGATGTGGTCCCGCTACCCTCACGGATTGCTTTCAGTAACTTTATCGCATTCGAGACTGCAGCTTTCATCGTGGGATTGGTGTACGATAGTATTTCTATGACCGTCAGTCATACTTCGTGATGAGATGCAGCTGCAAATGTCCATTGTTTACTTTACTTCTCCTTTCGCTGTCCTTATTGCACTGGCCCACCTTCTCTTTCACCATCCATTTCTCCTCTATCAGCCTCCTCGTTTCTGTAGAGACTCCTCGCTTGTTTTGTCTCATGGCATGACTGACGATACAGGTATCTACAACATTTCCAAAGTTACAGTGTCCCTACTCCTGCATAGATTCTTCGATGTTGCTAAGTAACGTCTCCGACTTCACACAGGTGGCTGCAGTAGAGGTGACTTTTGTAGATTCGTCCTTCAGTTCCTGATCGTAAAACTCGAATTGTCGCCAATATCCAGATTCTCTGTAGGCTTCCAACTTAACCTTGAGGGTTCGTTGTACTAGATAATGGTCTCAACCAACCGTTGTTTTGCTCCTCGAGTTTTTGTCTAGCAGGCGACACCTCCACTTTCTTGACATTGGTACCAAGTCTGTCTGATTTTTGGTGTGTCCATCTGGTTAGACCCATGTCGCTTTGTGCACATTCCTGTACACTTTGACTCTAATCACCAAATCATTGAGGACACAGAACTCCCAGAAGAGTTCGCCATTTTCATTCACTTCACCGAGAGACCCCCTACCCACGTTAAATTCCTTTCCTGTGTTGCTGGCTCAAAGTTTGTCAGGAATTCAAATCACCCATTAAGATTTTGAAGTTGTCGTTCCGTTGGGTTCTTGTCCATTACAGTTTGTAGTTGTGTTTTGAATTTTTTATGCATCTCTTGATCCGTGCTGTTCACGGAAGCTTAGTTTACAAGTTCCTTAGCCTATCCTAAGCCAGAAAAAGAGAGGAAGGCTGGGTGTAGGATCTGAGATTCTATTCGGGGAAATCAATCCAACCGATAGCGAAACTTCGAAGTTAGTAAATACTTGTTTAATTTTAATAAGCATGCTTCTTGAAAAGATCTCTAACAGGAAACATACGCGATTCTTTACAACCCAAGCTAATATTGAATATATTTTAAAAAAATGATGTCGTGAGACAGAAAATTTTAACTTAATATGTTTTAGTCTATTTAGAATTAACTTTCGACGGATCGAAATTTCCTGTCAAACATCTGACTACAATAGACGTATTTTACAACCATAGAGCAGGAAATTAGATTAGACGTAAACAGCTAAGGAAGTTAAATCAATTTCCGAAAGTGTGATTCCTTGTTGATGGAGTAGAATGTCATGTGAGTTATGCATACCACTGTATTGTCTTCAACTAGCGATGTAAGCTGAAATAAGAATAAGTTAAGAAAACAGTTTCAAGAAGTAAGATCAAAACATGGGATCAATTCATACAGTAATTAGTCTTAGTCTGAAAGGTGTACGTAGGGTGCGGGTTGTCTAGTTGGGGACAATGGTTACGAAATATTTAGTGACATGACACAAAATTAATCGCAGTGGTGCAGTTCTTTCTGTTCCTGATCACCCAGGAGTTCCAAAACATAATCAGTCTTCATCTAATAAAATAGTCTTTTGTGTCGGAATCACATTCTTCTATTGAAAAATAATTCTTCAAGTTTTTCATCTTTGAGTCAATAGAGCAAGAGGTGATATTATCTGTTACACAGGTTTGGTAGGGTAGTAGAATGAAAATTATATCTTAATAAAAGTTAGGACAACATGGTTAAACAACTGTCAAGTGTGGAATCTGCTACAAACTACAACAAAATAAAACATACCTGCCAAAGAAACATAACTTTGATTTGGCTTTTTAGAAGCAGAAGTTGAAGTGGTATTTGGGGGAGTAAATGGCCTGTCCGACGTATATCCGTCTGATATGATATTTGACTGGAGACATTTGGTTTCAGAAGCTTTGGAATTTACACTGCTTAAAGATGTAGGAAGAGGGTTAATACTTGGTTTCAACGTTGAACCAGATTCACTTTCAGTTGGCGCATGTCCCCTAGATGTCGCCCTAGTTTGAGACGGAGTACGTGGAACAGAATGGTGTGGTTTGAATATTCTATCATACTCATCTGGATCGGTTATATCAGCTGTATTCAGTGAATCACTATCTTCGTTAGTTGGTTGGTAGGGTAGAGCAGCATCTGGATCGTTGGGATCTTCCTAAATAATGAAACGCCACAGAACACTGATATGACTATAGGCACACTATAGACGATTGATTCAATCGGAAAAAATCATACAAGTAAATCAACAGTCTGATGTACTCCTAAATCTCACGTAATTAACGAAAGCAGGCTGAAGTGTAAACACTAATATATATGGATTTAAATCTGAAATTATTCTCATAATCCTAAATTTTATTCGTACAAACAGAAAAAATCTATAAATGATTCGAAAATCACCGCTACTAATCAAGTGATATTATTCAATTTTGGAGTAACACACTAAAGTTAGAAATTCCCCAGGGATTACATGTAAGTGAAATAAGACGAAAGAAAGATTCCCAGAGAGAATTAACAAGGGGTTATATCTGTTGCATAAGATTTGATTGTGCTAGATAGCTGACTATAGGTCGGTTTTTTGAGATTCTCTGACATAACTACTGAATAAATTTCAGTAGAAACAAGATTTAAAGAAAGCCCTGTTAAAATAAAAGAAAAAAACTTACACTCATAACACTTTGAAGATTCTCTTGAGCGACAAGACAAAAACTCTTACGACTCTGAATTTTTGAATTTGGTGAACCACAACGTGTGAATGGACGTTGATTGTACTGTTGAGACTATAATAAATTAAAAAGGAGTATTATCACAAACTAATTCAAGTACCAATTAATTTATACATATATTATACATGATTCATATGTGGAAAAATATAAAAGTGACTTTTATTATATTGAATTTCATTAACTGCTGATAACCGTTTGAGATCTCAACATGTTTTGATTAATCCGTTGGACATAAAAATAATATATATATATATATATATGTTCTATTATGCATAGAGAAACTTTTTCTATTCTGATGCCTTCAATACTTTCTGTTCGATTATGTTGAAACACTTATGTTCGTTTAATCTGATTATCTTTTGTATACCCTACACATTATAAGCATGTATTCGAAGATTCATTCATACTACTCAATAACTTCACGAAGTAGGAAGCATATATATATATATATATATATATATATATATATATATATATATATATATATATATAGTAAAGAGTATTCAATGGTAAAGTTTAATGGGTTTATAGTACTGAAGATTATCTTTCTGTGAAGTGAAGTTGAAAAAAAACTTTCTGTCATCTTAAAAGCGCAAAGAAACTTTGTCAGTATACTATGAAGGGTAGTGACAGACACGAGCTATATCGATTTCTTGAAAAACACCCAATTACAAAAAATCATCATGCAAATTCAAAATTTAATGAAGTATGCACGATTAAGGGACGAGATTAATTTGTTTTGCATTCTCACTGAGAAAGATTGCTTGAATATTCTTGAATACTTCTGAAATGATAAACAAACCGTTTGTCTGTCTGTTTTCGACATAGAACTTAGCACATATGTGCGTGAGTTCAAGTCACCACACTCCCTCCTTGTAGCACACAAAGCAAGAGAAAAAAGTAGAAGAAATGCATGGTAGAGACAGTAAACAGAGGGCTGAGACAAAGGAATAGTAGTAACGAAGAACAAAACAGTTTCATTGGAAATCATAAGTCACAAGGAGTGGATGCATCTGTGCCATTGAGAATGATTTTGGGTCATGTCACCAATTGTTTCCAGCCATTGGTGTTTACCGTCCCGAGGACCCCAACCAGGAAGTCTACATCTTCCTACGTGGCTGCCTTAAACTAAGTGTTGTGAATTTCATTGAGTAATGAAGCCATGTTTTGGTTTGACCACCACTAGCTCTTTTCCAGCCTGACCCCATATCAGCTAACATTGCCCATCGAGGAAGGTGATGGCTAGGCATACGTTACACATGTCCTAACCATCTCAGTTTATGTAACTTCATAACCTCATCGATTGATTTCCCCTCCTTACCTAGCACTTGACTGAAGTCTAGCCTCAATATTGCTCACTTTATTGTAGCACTTCACACGGGAAATAGAACGCAGGTACCTATGATCGAAGACAGCTAATCTTTTCATGTCTTCCACTCTCAATGGCCAGGTTTCACAGCCATAAAGGAGGACGGAGCGGACTGATGAGCAGTACACCCGCCCTTTGATCGATAGTCGAATATCACGTCTACGCCAGAGACGGCGTAAATTGCGCATGTGCGAAACTAGCCCTCTGTATCCATGCTGAGATTCCGTCAGAGATCAACCCGTTGGGGCTAATGCAACTTCCCAAATAAGTGAAGCGGTCAACGTGTTCTACCACTTAACTCCCTATTTCTTATCTAAGAGTCAATGTAGTCCAGTCCTGCAGCATCATCTTGCATTTGGGCGAATCGCATGCCAAACATTCGTAGATTGCTGCTCAAGGTGTTTAGAAGACTCTGCATTTTGTCAGCGTCCTCGCCTAGAAGGACTATATCGTCTGCATATTCCAAGTCAACGAGATTAGACCCTGGTAGCAAGTCAATCCCTGAGTCGCTGAAGTCACTTAGGGTTAAGTCCATTAGTACATCTATGATGAAGTTGAATAGAAAAGGAGATAATGGGCATCCTTGACGGACACCACTGGTCGTCATCAGTTCAGATGACAGCTCGCCGTAAGCCCTCACCTGGCTGTATGAGTACGAGTAGAGTGCCTTAATCAGTGCAATATATTTTCTCGGAATTCCCTTTACAGCCAAGCATCTCCAGAGAACTTCTCGATCGACAGAGTCGAATGCTGCCTTTAGGTCAAGAAATATAATGACTGTTGGACGCCGGTAGGAATGCCTATGTTCTAGAATCTGTCGGAGGGTGAAGATATGATCAATACACCCTCTTCCTGGTCTAAAGCCTGCCTGGCTCTCTCGTGTTTGTGCCTCCCGAGCACCACTTAGTCTACGCATGATTATTGAGCCTAAGACTTTAGATATTAGTCAAGCTAATCCCTCTGTGATTATCACAGGAAGACTTGTCTCCCTTCTTGTATATGGGGATAATCAGTGACTTACACCAACCCGATGGGACTTCTTCTGATTCCCAGACGCTGCCTAGTACCTCAGTTAATGCAGACAGTAAGCTGTCTCCACCGTACTTAAATACCTCTGGAGTCATTCCATCAGGTCCCGCTGCTTTGCCTAGTTTCAGATTGGTGATAGCTTTAGTAACCTCAGTTAGGGACGGAGGACCTGTGTTTATATCCCATTCAGGGAGGTGTTGTATGTTCGGCAGGTTGAGCGTGGCTGTGGGCCAATTAAACTACTCCTCATAGTTCTCTTTCTAGCGTTCCAGTCGTCTATCCTGGGAGCTAATTATGGTGCCATTTTTCTCCGAGATTGTTTCACTTATCATTCGCTCTTTTGCCACCAGTTTCCCTGATAAGCCTAAATAGTTGTCTGACGTTGCCAATCGCCGATGCCTTTTCCATCTCTTTCGCTTTTGTCGCCCACCACTGTTCACGGTCGTTGCGAAGACTTTTTGTTAGTTTTCGTTTGAGTACCTTTCGCTCCTCGTCATAAACACAGTTCGCTGGAATCAGTCTTCTGGCGTCAATCAGTTCGGATGAGGCGATGGAGATCCAATAGCTCTTACTAAGCTTTTAGCTTAATAACAGCTTCCACAGTTGTGTCTACAGCTAACTGTATATTGTGCCAGGCTACCTCAAGGGAAGTCATGCTGCCGACTTCAGAAACTCGTTTCGCTATTTCTTCGTTAAATAGGGACTCAGTGTCTCGATCTAGTTTGGGACGTAACTGTTTCGCTTCCGTCAATTTCTTATGTCCATTTAGCCGTAAGGATAAACGTGCGCGAACCAGAGCGTGATCGGAGTCTACACACGTGTTCCAGAAGGAGCGACAGTCTTCTACTGACCATCGCCAACGATACTCTATGGCTATGTGGTCTATTTGTGTCCAGCGTTGGTTTTATGATGGGGATCGCCAGGTCAAACAGTGTCTATCCTTGTGTTTGAAGTTAGTGCTTACAAGAAACAGATGATTATCTGAACAGGACTGTAGGAGACGGTCACCGTTGTCGGTTCGCTGGTATGGGACTCCATAGGTGCCACCGACATCCTTCACAGATTGACACAAAATCCCTACGTGAGCACTAAAGTCACCAGCTAGAACGACTATATCTGAGCGTTTAGCCTTTTGCACCAAACTAGACAGCTTTTGATAGAACTCATCCTTCGTTTTATCCGAACTGCAGTCAGTAGGGCGTAGGCGGAGATTACGAAAAGGCATCGGCGAGTAGTGCAGTCCTTCCTCCTTCTTACTGACCCGTTCAGACGGACAGCACACATTCGGCTATCTACCGGGATCCAGTCAAGCAATGTCTTTTCTGCCCTAGTACTCAAAGCTATCCCTACACCAGCTAATCCTCGTGAACTAGCTGTGGCATCTCCTGACACCCTCAAGGTGAATTTTGCAGATTCAACCTGTTGGCCAGGTGGGTTTAGGTGAATAACCACACTTGGGTCTTGTATGCGTGTTTCTGAAACACAGCATACATCGATGGCTCGTGATGCCAGGGTCTTGGCTAGTGATGCTTGTTGTCCTATTTGGCAAAGTGTCCTAACATTAAATGCTCCTATATGAAATTGGTGGCGCGGCTTTAAGAGGCTGTCGGTGGTGGTTTTTTGGCTTCCATCGTTTTTAGTGGACGCAGAGTGGAGAGGAAGTGGAGAGCTATCAAGTCGAGGAGTTGCATCAGTGGAAGGAAGGCAAGATGATAGAGATGAAGATGAAGACAAAGATGAGTGAGTAATAGAGAGGTTTTGTGTGCATTTCGGATTGTGAGGGCGATTGTTACTTCCCAGCTGCCCACACCATGGAGGTGATAAACAAACAATTAATTTGAAGTCTCTTGAACTTATCAGAAGCCATATCTATTATAGGATCAAAAACTTGACCTATATATACTCAAAAAGAAGCTGTAGTAAGTCCTTCTCAACCTTGACAACTCATCTTTACACCTTAACTGATTATATCATCTTTTGTTAAATGTGAATGTTGATTTCCTTTCACTCTTACTTGGTTACGTCACCACTTAATAGGCATCAAACGCCATACATCGGATATCTAACGAAACGAGTCTAACTCATAACATTTTATCATATCTGATTCACTGACAGTTTTTTGACGACTTATGTAATCCCATAATTTATGTACCTCGATATCTTATGGCTACCCTTGGCTCCCCACTTTTTGTCTTATTCGAGAAGCCTAAACCACATTACACATACAAGTGCCGCAATACATTAAATTTAATTAACTTAACACTTTATTCGTCTACATAACATGATTACTCTCAATTTCTCTTCCACACTTTATCCCTGATGAACTAAAAGCTGTTAAGATAGTAATAGACCTACGAGATTTCACTATTTAGGTTGTCTGCAGATAACAAGATACAAAATGACGCAAAGAAAAAGGAATTAGTTTTATCTGGCACCATATTTTATTTTTCTTTTGTTCAAATTCATCATTAGTAATTATTTTCAAAAACAAACAAAGGTTTTGAATGCAAAAGGTTTTATTGAACTATCTTAAGAGATAGTTAAACGAAGCACTTTCTGATAGCCAAGGTGAATTAAGCCTTGACTATCGATCGTTATTACTAAGGTAATTAACGTGAGTACACTTATATATATATATATATATATATATATATATATAACACTAGGAAACCTTAATAACACTCAGTTAAAGCAACATAAATCCACAGTATTTGCAAGGTAACGGACATTTCCACAGTGATAAACTTATTAGTTTTTTCAAATTTTTGACTGTTGCGTGCTAATTATGGAAGTATCACAGAAAAAACTGAAAAAAGTGATAAGGAGTCATTTTTTATCATTTGAAGTTAGAAGTCAGAGTGGACCTGTGAATTTATGTTTTGTGTTCGTTAGCACTTACTGAGCCAAGTGTACTTGCAAATTGTGAAAAATTACGTTTTGCTTGATATGCAAAAACACCTTATTTAGCGTTGAAGTTGGAGAATTCATTCATTTAGGTCACTACTGATCTCCAGCAGGAATGAATCAGATATGTGAATATTGACCTCTGGATGGTAGCCAATCAAACTGTTTCACTTTTAAAGGAAATCCGCGATCATCAAGTTACTCTACAGCAGGCTCACGGGTTGCACGTAAGTGCTAATTAGCACGAAACCTGAGTGTAGATAGTTCTGCCAACTGAATCTTAACAACTAAATTCTCTTTAGTTAGTTTAGCTTCTTTTATTCGGTGTATAACATATTTTAGAAACGGCTGAATTTTAGAATCGGATGTAGATATGTCCCATATAAAAAATAACGCAAATGAAGTCTTCATAAGTTTAAATATTACAAAACGGATAAGCTGAACATTTAGAATACTAAAGAATTTGCAGGTAAACAGACTTGTGCCAAATTTTCCACATTCATACTAAAACCTGATATTCTCAATCGGTAGAATGGTTGCACACACACACACACACCTTAAAATCAGTTCATTTTCAAATAGTGTTCGTGTAGTCAACAAAACTGTTATGTGTGTAATGATTTCAAAATCAAAAGCAAGTTGCATTGAGCACTTTATCCCAAACTTAGAGAAACTATAATGGTAATCAAGTGACTAACTTTCATTTAAGTTGAATGCAACAAAAAACAAAACAATAATTACGAAAAAGTAATACATATGGAATAAATTGGTTAGTGGTATTTGGCATACAGTTAGGTTATTCAATTAAACAGTAAATGTATCAGGATACCGAGGCACTTATTCTAATGCATTTTAATGAAATTTTAGTGAAATCATGGATACTGTTTGCTGTGCAACTTATGCACTCAGGAACTCTTAGAAATTACAACTAATAACATCTAAAATCTGATAATAGGAGTATATGATGTTGTAATTAAATGAAAAATATATTTCCAGTAATCAGACAGCAAACTGTATAATATTTGTTGTTACGACGAGATAAAGTCTTGATCATTGAACAGTCACAAACTTAAGTACGATTTCACGGTTTTGAGGTTCAGTGAAAGGAACATGTGACCACCAACCTGATCATAGACAACATCAGTGACAAAGAGAAAAAGCAATATATATTTTTGACCACAGACTAATAGGTGCAAAACTTGTTCTGTTTACAGTAAAAAAAACCGAATACACCTTTCTAAATTTGGTTTCGCTCTATTACAGACTCTGGTGCTGAGTGGATAACCAGTGATAAACCACTTTGTTAGGTGATTCGTATACGCTCATAAAACTAATGAGGTTGGTTAAGTGTTTACACGCATTTGACATATTTGTTGTGATCCACCTACTGAGTATCTTTCATCGGGATAAGTGATGTAATAAATTTCCCAATACAGGCGTACAGTTTATAAACAGAAATAAAACTGATACGAAAGAAAAACAGACACGCATCTTAGTACTCAAACTGGAAGGTGATTAGTAAGGTAGGATAATGCATTTCAGTAAAATACAGTGTAGTAAATTCAGTGATGATGTTAACAAAATAACTCACGTTACTAACAAGATTCTTATTATCACCCATTTGCTGTACAGATTGCATGGACTGGATATGATTGACATTATTGTTACAACAATCATTGACCACTGTATTTACACTGCTACTTGCCAACTGAGAAGTAACTTGCGCACAGCTACTTTTACTGGAATCAATAATATGATCATTAGAATTCGTATTGAATGGTATACATGATTTAATATCAACCACATAGGTAGTGACAACGGAATTCGATAAGCATACACCAACAAGCTGGTTGAAACTTGGTGCCACAGCCATGTCATCTAGACCACCGCCACCACGCCAACCCACATGGACAGTCTCCAGACAAGACATACTTTCATAATCGTATATCTGTATGAACAAGTTGACATAGAAATAACTGTAACATGAATATAAGTTGGTTTATAGAGATGGTAATCAAAATCCAATGCACAAAATGACTATGCAAGGCTAAAACACCACAAAGGAATACAAATATCTGTTATCGTTTACTAGAATCTGAAAATAAGCACTGATCTACTCACAGTTATTCTCCCCATCACACTCATGTTTGACTACTGGAAACATCATAATGTTTCTGCTCGCCTATCTTACATTTGCGCCCTCGAAAGATTTCATCTTAAACTAATGACCTTATATGCAAACTTTTGCCGTCAGTCCCTCAATGAACATTTTTGAATTTAAAAAAAATTTTTATTATGGCTTGATTCCACACAGTATTTTTGGTACAAGTATGGAATTTTCAGAATGTGATATCGGTAAACCAAATTTAGCAGACCGACCATTGATATTACGTGTGCGTCGGCCGGGGATCGAACCCCTGACCATGTGCAATGTCGACGAGTGTCCTAACCGCTATGCCACCGACGCACATATTTGTTACAGAATACACTGTTTAACACGTACAACCACAAGAAGTAAGTCCTAAATTCAATACAAAAATTTATGGTTTCCCAGCAAACTGTTTACAAGTTAAAGTAGATAGTCACCATTGTAAGTAGCACCATTCGCTTCCCAGCAAAAATATTCATCAGATTAACATAAAGTCTGATTCGGTGTCTGGATCCGCGTCATCAGTATGTATGGATGTTTTGCAAAGCTGAAATCAACTGCCGTCAATATTCTTGCAAATTTTTCAGTATGATGAAGATTTCAAAATTATTAAAAAAAACAGTAGTATGTTGGCACGCTGACCACTGATTGTAGGTGTATTTCAGTAACACAAGTCACACTTTTTTGCATAATTTTCTGAAATATCTGCTCTTTCAGTTTAAAGGGATTATCTTCAATGGAACTGCTCAGAGTTCTAACTCAATAACAAGTAAACTGATGGAATCACAGTCATACGAATAAGATAATAGTTTTTTCACATGATATAAAGAAAGGTCCAACCAATCATATTAATCCCACATTTGATATGCACATATGATACAAGAATCGAATACAACACAAGACGATTGACAAATGAGGAGTCAGTCTACTGCTTTACCTGTTTCTTCACTGCAGTTTTACAAATCAGGATAGATAAGAGACTAAGGAAACTAGGAGGTACTACTTTTTCTTACAATACAGCATCATAGTGTAACGGGGAACAGACTGGTTTTATTAAGCTATTGTGTATGTGAGAAAAACATCAATAGAGTCTAACTGGATACCGGACTGACATGAATGTAGGTATATCTTTTGAATATACTGACGCGTATTTTTCTATTTATATTTCATAAAAAAAAATAATTAAATCATTGTAATTTATTTATTTCAATACTTCCCACCCAAAAATTCACATCGGAGCACATAACGCCTTGTGAACAACTGCACGCATATAAATGCGTGTATATGTATAAATATACACACGCACACACATCCACATGCACATAACACACAGCCGATCGATCATATCACAATTGATTAAGCAATACAATCTAAAGGAATGAAAGTAGGTAAAATTTGATAGTAGATATGATCATGAACAAGTACTACAGAATTTGAAGTGTGTTAGTGAAGCATATAAAAATTCATTTACCTTGCGGATAGTGTTAGGTTAGTGACGACTGTAACAGTGTCAGTGTGTATATAGTCATTCGTCATCCACATCCGAATTCATTTTTGGATGTTTGGTAATTCACACTATTTTTTCCATTGCAGATTTAAGTAATGTAAACCCTATGATATTATCTCATCATAGTAAGTAAATTTGAAAGACTTTTTATCGAAATAAGGATAAAAATTGTGTATTATGCATGTATTTGGTTTAGAGCGCAGTCAGACATATACACCTGAGCTGAGTGGTTCCAAAAATGTTAACTATCCTTTAACGTAAAACATCTTTAGAAACAAAGCAGTAAATGAATGCATAAACTGATATATTGTATTTATATAATGAACAACTTACTCTCAGGTGATCATTTGTAGCAACATACAAACACACACCATTTGGATGGAATACAATACGCCGTACAGTTGTAGCATTTAATTCAGGCCCACTGACTGCAACTTGTGTGAAATTCTCCAAGTCATACAAACGAACAGTATGATCAGCTGAAGCGGTTGCTAGAAGCAAGACTGTAGGATGAAAGGCAACTGATACAACAGAACTAGTGTGTCCAACTAATTCAGCCAACTGCCGACCAGCTGATAAATCCCATAGCTATTTTTAAGGGGGAAAATAAGAAATTTTGAAACAGAAAAGTGATTTATATGGGAATAGATTTATTTACAGATCCTAATAAAAGAAAATAACAGTAATCATACATACAGAATTGAAGAAAAGAATGTGAATAAAAAATTACACTTACACAGAAGGAAGTAACTTTCGTCACTTATCTAGACAACATCGTTTCTATTACATGCAGGCGAACAAGATGTATGTCAAATCCAGGATCAGGAAAAGTAGACAGACCTTCATTATTCTGATTTCAATGTGGAGATTTACTGCATCGAAATGGGGGCCATTCAGTGGCAATATGCACCAGGTCATCGAGTGGAACTCAAATCGGAAACGACGGGTTGGGCGTGTGTGTTGAGAGTAGGATGGAGACCGTATGAATGGGCGATGGATGCTTATGGGAACTCGTGGAGCCAGCTAAGGGAAACTGCCGGAGACAGGATAAAATGCAGCTGTTCTGTTAAGGCAATATATCCCACTTGGAATCAGGGGGAACAATTAATAATAAAATGCCTAAGAACGAAAATGCTGTACTTTTTGAACAAGTGAAATATTAGTATCAAAAGTTAAAACAATCCACATTATCCACCCTTAACTGGACACTGATTCTTATAAATAAAGAAACTGGAAGAATATTTGAGTGATAAAATATATCCGACCAGCGATCTCTGGAGATCACAAGTGTTGAAATTTCACAGTCACAGCTGAAGGGTAATTATAAGGAGAAAGAAAAATGACAAAAGGACAATCATGATTAACTAAAATGATGATAGTTTCCAAACGAAGAAAATCGGGACGAGTAGATTAGCTTGACCACTGAATCAATTCTGTGTATAAAAGTGGAGCTGCAAGTGCTACAAAAAAGTTAAACTCACTAAGCTTCCATCAAATGTCTAGTGCAATCAGCTGCTGTAACGGCATGTGTTCAGTCAGCGTAAACAAATAGTGAAATTCAGTACATCTATTTTAGTGTGAAGATACACAGCCACATTGAGTATAATTTGCTTTGTAGTTTATTCACGACGGTTGTTTTTACAAACTTTATGTAATAAATTGAAAAAGATTGTGGGATACAGAAGATTGATTTCATTGATTTTTGTTCTGCTTTAGAAGAAATAAAACTATAATCGAAAAAAAGTTTGATTTGGAACCTTTCCCTTTTTTTAAGGTTAATCTGCATTTCCTATTGGTTGGTTATGTTGGACGGATATGCTCGATCTGTACTGACATGCTGTTTCTCAGTTCGGATGTTTTGATGATATTTGAAGACTAACGCCTGCTAGATAACGTTCTAACGTTTGGAACAATGGACAGGGGGTTCGAGTCTCAGGGAGAACGCCACCATCCATTCGTGTTGCACATATATATATATATATATATATATATATATATATATATATATATATATATATATATATATATATATATATATATATATATATATATTCAGATGACGAGGTTGGAATAAAGTTTTCATGAACCAAAATGACATTTAGAGCGTTTCCATTTCCCTGAGTGATTGCGAGTTCCATGGTTTACCTTTTTTAAGCTTTTATTTATTTGATGACCCAAAAGGGGTTACCATTGAAAAATTGCATCTTATAAGGTGGATGAGACGTATTTCACCGGAGTATTACTCGGAAACTTTTATTAACTCAGATAAAACTGTAGCGTTAAGGGTGATTAACTAATTATTGATATCTCTAAGTATTAGTAGGAATATACGCAGGCTTTTTGTTTGAAACTCAACTCAATAATTGCAGCTTACAGATGACACATTATCAGATAGTTCGCAGTGGTAAAGATACATCCAAGACTAACTTTTGTATTCAAATGCTTTACCTTTTATTGTTTTATCTGATGCCACCTTATAATGTATGGTAAAACAACACTCATCTTTTATCAAGACGTAGTCTGCGTCAGAAAAGCTCTACGTAAACTACTCGATCTGATGAACACCGATTTCCCTAAAAATCATGTAGATTTTAACCCCTGAGAAAGATGAATAAATCCAAATGCAAATGAAGAAAAGTTTTATATGATAAAATAGAGATAAACAGTTTCACTTCTTTCTTTCATAAAGTTTGAGAAAACAGGAACAATCTACAAAACTGAAGTTTACTAATCTGGCTTAATCAAACAAAATATAAACTCTTGATGTTAGGTTTCCAATAACGAAGAAACTACGATCCATAATCAGAAAGAAGACTAAAGGGTACTTATAACAAAAGGTCACAACAGCTTACAATGCTGTGCAACCAACAAATAATCACTACTAGTATCTCAACATTGACTCAAGTTGTTCAAAGTTAAGGCTGCCTAGAGAAGAACGCATAATATCAGCATCCATAGAGACATTATGAAATGTTAAACATGATTTAAAGATAAAGGAACACTCAAAAAAACAGCACACAAAAATAAAAGGACTAAAAAGTTGCTAAAGAGCCAGTTCATACAGCTATGATTAAGCGGTGTGGAAATTCGATAGCCAAACATTATGCAACAGCCTTTGACACTAGTACCAGAAATTTTACAACGCGTGTTCCGTTGTTATACAATAATAGATTATCATTACTATTGAGAGTTAAGATAAAGGTTGTTTTGAAAATGATATCAATATTTGGGAATTTTAGAAAAAGTTAATCCATATAACATCAATTACTAAAGGAAACTGTTAACTTGTATACAATTCAGTAAACTGACTTTACAAACAACGGTTACAATAAGCAGGTTCAGGTACTTCGAAAAAAACAGCTATGTGACCTCATTATTATTAGTTTTATTAGCGCTTTTAGAACAGCAAGTACACGTCAGTCTTACGTTACAACAGGTAGTTGTTACAGATTTATTAGTTTAGAAGTAGAAAAGTAAACTGAACCTGGTAATCTGGACAAATGAACACTAATCAAGGAATAGGAATTCCATATTCCACTTACATTTCAGTAATCTCATTCTTATTAAAGTGTGATTAAATATAGATAAAAAGGACTTTAGGGGGACACATAAACCTCAGAAATATGTACACACATCTCCCCTGAAATAATAACTAAGCATTCATTTAAACTCTGATAAAAAGCTTATCCAGTTTTATAGCTTGTTAAGTAAGAAAGATGGAACACTTGAAAGACAATCAGATAACATGGTAGATTTCACGTAAATTTATATTGTCCAAGCGAGAAAAAGCGAATTAAAAATAATAACGTGCCCCAGCGGATTATCATATCTCTCACTGAAGAAGACCATAAGTCCAGGGAAAAGTGAAATGATTCTGAGAGTGAAAAATCTACAGGTCCCATCAAATTCCACTCCTTCACATGTTAAAGCTGTGGACCAAAGCTGTAACTATGATGACTTCTTTATTTGTCGTCTGTGAATGTGTTTAAACTGAACTCAGATAAATTCTACGTTGTATGCCCAGGAATCGACACATAGAGGCATTTGTATAGAAATATAGACATTATCATCTTCTTTCCTCGACTGTACACAGAACAGCAATAAGATAAACAGATGGAAATCATGAACTTCGGATATTTGGTTGATTCTAACATTCAGGGATTTAAAAGGCATAGTGCAGCAGAACAAGAATGATTAGGAAAGTGCTAGAAAGGAATGAATATTACATCTAATTCTCATCATTTCAGTGATAATTACTAACAAATCATTGTAGCTATGCTCACCCGCATACGAATATTAAAAAAAATTCAGTAATCTTATGTTAGGACAAAGATGAGATATGTCATTAATGTTGCTTATTTAAGCTATGAGCTAAACATTCAGTCTTGGCCAAGACCAGAAGTCTGATTTTTATTCGTTCATTGCTAACCAGGGAAGACAGTTTTTTATATATTAAACTTGTAATTCGTTGATGAAGTAAAGTAACTAAGTGGAAAACTGCAATTTCTGCTCATTTGACTTTTTCATGAAAGAAAGTCCACCTTCTGAATCTATCTTTTGTGTCATCTTCAGTGTGGGAATAATAATCGAATGGTCAGTCATAAATGATTATGTAGTGGGGTAAATAACTCTTATTTCCTAATTCACATTTAGGAACTCAAGTCAGTTACTACTCAGTCATTTCAGAAGAAATTTGACGACACCCAGGAAATCATCAAAATTGAAGAGCACTGAACAACAGCTGTACAATTATTATCTGATGGAAACAACGACAGTGATTAATGAATCAATGAACTGGAGGCAATTTCAAGAATAACCTATCCCTATTCGTAACTCAAACGATTAATAAATCATTGTACTTTGTTCGAACTTCAAGATACCCATTACAGAATCAGTCATTACTGAGAGCTAGCTTAACAATCAATTCGGTGGAAGGTTTTGCTCACAATATACGGCAAAAGGTATGAAAGTTATAAATAGGGAAGTTTATACGAATGACGACGAAATGACTGTTAATGTCTTGATTACAAGAAAACATTTAAACGGTAAAACCAAGGAAATACAAACTTAGTCAAGCATATTTCAATTAAACATTTCAGGCTATTAATGGTATTTCATCATTTCTATCATTAGTACAGATACAGCTTGCATAGACTTCTTGAAAACTGAAAATTTCTCTCAATATATTACACTTAAAGCGTTTCAGTATATATATGCATTAGATAAGCAAAGCAAAGAAAAACTCTACGTACACACACACAACTATATGAGTAAGTAAGGCATAAGACGAGATGACACCGTTCGGGTATTCATTTCAAGAAAAAAGTTAATTGTTAAAACACCGTTATAGCAATATGAACTGAAGGAAACAGAAAATCATTTAGGCGATACAACTACATAAACCACTGGCGAATAAAGATGACCTGTACTGTCTGAAGTCTCAATATGGATTTTGGCAAACACAGATGTCGCACAGTACAATAACACAGCACGTCTCATAACAGTAAAATCGTATTATTCATATTATCTTGTAACCAAAATCATATTATTTGTAATCGGTAATAAGTCAGTGTGTTCTGTAATAAGCGTTTAACTCTTCCACTGCATATATTTCTCATTTGTGTTAAACTACTCTTCCAGGTTTATCAAGTGTTTCAACTAGCTGAGTTTACCCCTTAACTTTTTGCTATAATTTGTATCAATGAAAATACTTGAATTTATAAATACACTGTTTTTGTTTCAAATGATTAAAATATGTATACTGCTCAACTTCAAATCATCACTGAAAGTTATACGAAAACACAAAAAATGATACCGAAAACAGTACTGGGTTATAAACACTTGTCGGTTAATATCCTTTAAGGATTTCATCATGAACTGACATCAGTTAGAGAACCATCGGAAAACCTGGGAGTACTCGACAGTTGTTTCGTCCCAGTTTGGGACCCTTCAATAGTACGCACCCACCAGGGTTACGTACTGATGAAGAGTCCCGAACTGGGACGAAGCAACTGTCAAGTACTTCCAGGTTTTCCGATGGTTCTCTAACTGATGTCAGCTCATGATGAAATCCTGTAAAAATCTTATCTATAATGGAGTTTTACTCTACCATAGTGTCCAAGCTTTATACTTATATCAAAAATATGCTTTCTCTTGACAATTAGTCACTGTTTACCAACGTTCCACTCACAGAAACTGTACGTCACATTTGTCAATATATAGACGTTGCAGACGTTACTGCTGAAGGTGCATCATCTTTAAATAAGATAATATTAAAAATACTTAGAAGGCATCACCATATGACAATCACCATGGTGAAGTGTGGGTCATTAGACTTAACACTTGGCTCTTAGCCAACAGATTTGTGTTTCAAATATCGTTCTGCCTAATTAAGCATGCATGACCGTATGGTGCCAACCGCCCTCATAGAATAATTTGTGGCACTCAAGCAAGTACACAAAACATCTTTTCTGGGCATCCAACGTCAAAATAACCGATCATCACATGTGAGAGTTTGAACAGAATAATATACCTCTTAATTACAGAGATCGGTAGGTCGGTGGTTCAGGGGTAGAATGCTCGCTAACCACTCATAAGGTCCGGGATAGACGCACTCCTACACCTCGCTTAGCTGGTAGTGAAGCATGTAAAGAGGAAAGGTTGGGAGTGAGACTAGCAACCACAAGTGGTAAAAATAAAACTATTGCTATTGAAACTTCAGCTCAAAAAGCTTGAACCCTATGTTCCACACGGAACGCAAAGGAATATTAAAAACACAACAATAAAATGAATTATAGGAATATGAGAACTAACCAAAGATATTGAAAATCAACTATATATTATCGAAAAGAGGTTAATAGGACTTTAATAGTTTCACTGCTTATGAATTAACGAACAGTGAACATGTTACTGTAAGTTTGAGATAACTTATACTTCATGGACTTAAACTTTTTATGCTTCAATAACACGGTAGTTATTAGGCTATTCATATCTAACTTGGTGTGTCCGAAAACAAGTAGTTTTTTCTAACACATATAGTTTAGTAATTGTGTCACTTCAGAACTCTGTATCATACTCTTGACCTAACTATAAATTTCTATTCATCTTACCTTTCATCTGCTGATATTTTTAAAATCCAGGAAAGTACCTTTAACACAATGTTAATTTTCCGTCTGTAGAATACCTTGATGATTCTAATCGCTCTCTCGATTCTAGAATAATTATTGTATTTGAAATATACACAAACTTAACCCAGCTAATGATAAATACTGTAATCTGTATTCAGTGAAGTACTGACAGTAAGTCGTATAGTTCGCTGTTGCGTTTGAACGAGTCTGCTGTCCATTTGTACACTAAACTCTTACCATAAGGAAACACTTTTTGACGAAATGATTACATAAAAAGAAGTCTATACCATTTGAAAACGGGAAGACAAGCCGCACATTAGTAATAAGAGCTAACTGATAGTCAAAAAAAATAATCAATTAATATCGGCCAATAGTTTAAAAGATAAGATACTGTCGAATAATCAATCTGAATTTTATAATCCATATTCGTATATGAAATAGAAATTAAACGGAAAAGTAAATTTCTTTATTTTACGGTCACCTTCAGAAAAACAAACTGTCAAAATACCATCCAATTTTTGGAATAGTATTTATTTTTCTTTTTTATTAGCCATCATAAAGGAAGAAAATTTCTATATGACAGTGATTCACTTCAAGAAATTAGAACAAATACAGATTTTGATAACCACTAAATGTGTATGTGTGTGAACGATCAAGGAGAACTAGAAAAGTCAATAAAGCCGCGTTATTACAGTAAATTTCTGAAAGTATACGTTGCACAACATATTAAAATTATCATGTTATCACTAAGTCTACACAGAAATCAATGTTAGTGTAAGCAGTACATTCCTTCCCGCATAAATGTATTATCGTGATACATGGAGAAAAATGATATGTAGGAAAACAGGGTGGATTAAATTCAAGACATTCTTCTACAAACCAGAGTAAATGGATAAGATAAGCGTATACACCTTGTTTGGAATTGGACTGTTGAGTATTACATTCAATGAAGTCAGCATGCTTCGAAGTAGGAAAGAATGAGAAAACCAACAGTAGTGCAGAACTATTAAGAGGGACTACAAGAGTGATATAAATGAGTAGAAGGAATAAATAACGACCTTATTATACAGAGGAAGACAAATACTAAATATATCTGAGTCGTTACGAACACATAAAGCTGCAGCAACTACTGATTACAACTTCTCATCAAATCAAATACAACAATTCGACTAAGGTCGTAATTCACTGTCCCAATGACAATAATTAAGTACGTGAAATAAAATAAAATACCTACAAGCTAGAATGGACTGAGCAATCAAATAATAAATATTAACACGTTGAAATTTCAAGTTTCACTAAAAATTTCTTACTGATAATGACGGAGTGTGATTAAACCGGTAGTTTTGTAACAACAGGAGACAAGGGCCAGGCAACAGATCGTTTATTAAGGAAATCAACACGTATTTATATATTTTCATATACATTATTATAGCTTATTCAATCAAACAAACACAGTCTTCTGATTGGTTGTTTCTCACAGAAAGTTGACCTTGCATCTCTTTGTGACTGTTTCTTGAATGTCAGGTCGTCTATGTGTTAACTGTATCTGCCTACGCCAAGTCCGCTCGGATTGGTTGTCGAATCAGTCTTGTTAATATTTTCTCACGGCCAATATTTGGGACATAAACATTGACGTAAATTAATGTCCAGCAATTTGGCTAGCAGCCTGCTTTCACCACAGTTTAACTGATAATTCTGAACAATGTTTTCAACTTAGAAGATATAGTGAAAGTAAATGAGAAAAGAGGAGGATTCTACACTATCATGTCGATACCCAAAACTTTTCGTGTCAAACACCACACCTAACCTGCTTTTACACGGAAACTCACTTTGATTACACCGTCTTCTCCTGCAGACACAATCCATTTTCCATCCGGAGAAAAGCGAATCATATTCACAGATCCAGAATGACCACGATAAGTGTTAATACAACCTTTACGAGATACATCCCAAAGCTAGATTGAGAAAAAATATATATATTGACATTAAAAGTTAATAATTCTATTATAGTGAAAATTTATTTTGATAGTTGCTCACTCACAGTGCTATATAGTAATATTTACTGATGATATTTCCAGCGAGAATTATCGCTCATAAGCATATCACACTCTGCCCAAGTTCTATTCGTATATCAAAAGTTAAAGATTATTCACAGTTTGCATACAAACAAAACGAAGTGAAGTCATGCATATCAGCACGGCTATGAGGTTTTTCAAATGTGACAAATACGTTTCAAGCAAAAAATTAAATTTTTATCACGATACTTGTTAACAGATATTGATAGTAACATTTCTGCTTTAATCCCTAATTCAATTGTCTTATCCAACGAAGATATGGTAATCAGAGACATAGGGACAATCTTTTATTACAGAAATACACACTTTAGAAGCCCTTACAATCTGAAAGGTTGCATTCATTTCTATGGTAGGTTACAGAATATAGATGTCCTGAGTTAAAAACCAATGACTAATATCCAGGCTGGGGTCCTCGGGACGGTAAAAATCTATGGTTGGAAACAATTGGTGACATGGCTCAAAACCGTTCTCAGTGGCGCAGATGCATCCACTCCTTGTGACTTATGATCTCCAATGAAACTGTTTTGTATTTCTTTATTACTCTTCCTTTGTCTCACACCTCTGCTCACTGTTTCTATTATGCTTTTCTTGTACTTTCTTCTCTTGCTGGCTTCGCGTGCTACACGGAATGTGGCGACTTGAACTTCCGCACATTTGTGCAAAGTTCTATGTCGAAAACAGACAGACAGACATCAGCACTAGCCTGCTCCTATTTTTATGTAAAATACATATGTATCTGTATTGTTATACAGATACAGAATCCTAAGAGATAAAATATTTGTACATAGCCAACGAAAACTATGGGTTAAGCAAATGAATGGATAATGCTATTACTTTCAGTTCATAATTTGCAAAATGAAGTGAATACTTTTCAGAAATCACATGTATCTCCCTTAAGATAAAAAAAGAAAACTACTAAAGACAACATATTACTTTTCAAACTTTTAATATGTAAGGATTTAGTTGATTTTAGGGTCCATTTCGCCGACGACAGCAGTGGCGTTATACTTCGGAATCAATATGGTACTACTGAATTCTAACCCCATGGTTTAAAAGTAGCCTGTTCACCCAATAACTCCAAAGTCGTGGGTTCAAATCACAGTAGAACTATGTGTGGAACGTTGCAATTTTCCAAACTGGAACGACACAGCTGCCCATCGCTTTTCGGTTTTTAACAGTCCTTGAGTACTTTGAGGCTCTGAGGTCAACAATTGAGAAGATACAATATATAAATCTTTTCAAGACAAATCAAAGGGAACAACCAAAGAAAGTACAAGAAAGCTCTCGATGCAACCAAAGTGGAGAGATCATCAACCTATTTGATATGGACAAGTTCTACATTCCCAAAAAAAACTGAGTTTAGTAAATCACTACAATAAGACACCCATGCAGTGAAAGCCTATCAGCCAACATAGGCAATACGCCCTCCTTGGATTAGCGCGAACCTGCCAATCAACGCACTATTGCTTAGCCGATCAACATAAAGAAGTCACAGCCCTCTTTGCACCGTATAGAAAAACCAGACAAAAGCAGGCTTAAAGAATGTCACTCAATCTCAACGAAATGGTTTCAAAATTTTCTGTTTACGCAAAAGAAACTAACCAACAGGATAACTGAACACTTTGATCTGAAGATAAACGACAAAACACCGGCCAATCGAAGACAGTATATGCCCACATAAATCGCCTAACGACTAACCAAGGTAGGAGAGGTGGAGTGAAATGTTTCAAAAATTCATGAACAGCCAAAGTACCTTACCATCACCAAATCAATGCTGGACTGAGATAGACCACATAGCAAAGGGGTATCGTTAGCGAGGGTCAGTAGAAGACTGCCGCTCCTTCTGAAACACGGACCGGCTCTGGACTCTGATAACGCTCTGGTTCACGCACGTTTATGCTTACGATTAAACGGACATAGAAAATTGCTGGCAGCGAAGCAGTTACGCCCCCGACTAGATCGAGACTCTGAGTCCCTATTCAAGGAAGAAATAGCGAAATGTGTATCTGATGTCAAAAGCAGTACTCCTTCTGAGGTAGCCTGGCACAACATACAGTTAGCTGTAGACACAGTTGTAGAAGTTGTTAATGAACTGAAACCTAAAGTTAGTAAGAGCCATTGGATTTCTACGACCTCATCCGAACTGACTGATTTCGGCGAGCTCCGATTATTATGAGGAGAGAAAGCTACTCAAAAGCAAATTATCAAGAAGCCTTCGTAACGACCGTGGATAGTTGTGGGCGACAAAAGCGAAAGAGATGGAGAAGGCATCGGCGATTGGAAACACCAGACAACTATATTTAAACTAATCGCGGAAACAGGTGGTAATAGGCAAACGATAAGTGAAACAACCTTTAAGAAGAATGGCACCATAATTAGCCCCCATGGTAGACGAGTAGGACGTTGGAAAGAACACTTTGAGCAGCCACGCTCAACTTACCGAACATCCAACACCTCCCTGAATGGGATATAAACACAAGTCCTCCTTCCTTAACTGAAGTTACTAAAGCTGTCACTAATCTGAAAAGAGGCAAAGCAGCAGGACCTGATGAAACGACTCCAGAGCTATTTAAGTACGGTGGAGACAGTTCACCGTCTGCGTTAACTAAGGTACTAGGAAGCGTCTGGGAATCAGAGGAAGTCCCATCGGGTCGGTGTAAGTCATTGATTATACCGATGTGCAAGAAGAGACAAGTCCTCCTGTGATAATCACAGGGGGATAAGCTTGACCAATGTGGTATCTAAAGTTCTAGGCTCAATAATAATGCGTAGACTAAGCGGTGCTTAAGAGAACCAGGGAGGCTTTAGACCAGGAAGAGGGTGTATTGATTAGATCTTCACCCTTCGACAATCAATCTGAAGCATAGGCATACTTACCGGCGTCCAACAACAGTCATATTTCTTGACTTGAAAGTGGCATTCAATTCCGTCGACCGAGAGGTACTATGGCAATGTTTGATTGAGAAGGGAAGGATGAGAAGAAACATCACACTGGTTGAGGCACTCTACATGAACTCATGCATTCAGACAGGTGATAGCCTACGGAGAGTTGTCATCTGACAACTGTGGCGACAACCAGTGGTGTCCATCAGGGATGTCCACTATCCCCATTTGTTTAATTTCATTATAGATATCGTACTAATGGACTCAACTCTAACTAACTTCAGAGACTCGACCGACTTATTACCAAGGAATAATCTCATCGACTCAGAATATGCAGTCGATGGTATAGTCCTCCCTCCTAGGTGAAGACGCTGACAAAATGCAGTCTTCTGAATACCGTGAGCTTTAATCTCCGAATGTTTGTCAAGAGATCCGCTCCCGTCAAATGCAAGATGATGCTGCAGGACTGGACTACATTGACTCTTAGCTTATAAATAGGGAGTGAAGCGGTAGAGCGTGTTGACCGCTTCACTTATTTGGGAAGTACCCTCAGCCAGAGCCAACGGGTTGATCTCTGACGGAATCTCAGCACGGATGCAGAGGGTTAGTTTCGCATATGCCGGTTTACACCGTCTCTGGCGTAAACCTGATAACCGGGTTTTGACCGAATGGTGTGTGTACTGCTCACCAGTCCGCCCCGTCCTCTTTTATGGCTAGCTGTGAAACATGGCCATTGAGAGTAGAAGACATGAAAAGATTAGCTGTCTTCGATCATAGGTACCTGCGTTCTATTTCCCGTGTGAAGTGCTATAATAAAGTGAGCAATATTGAGGCTAGACTTCAGTCAAGTGCTAGGTAAGGAGGGGAAATCAATCGATGAGGTTATGAAGTTACACAAACTGAGATGGTTAGGACATGTGTAACGTATGCCTAGTCATCACCTTCCTCGATGGGCAATGTTAGCTGATATGGGGTCAGGCTGGAAAAGAGCTAGCGGTGGTCAAACCAAAACATGGCTTCATTAGTCAATGAAATTCACAACAGTTTAAGGCAGTCATGTAGGGAGGTGTAGACTTCCTGGTTGGTGTCCTCGGAACGGTAAACACCAATGGCTGGAAACTATTGGTGATATGGCTCAAAATCGTTCTCAATGGCGCAGATGCATCCACTGCTTGTGACTTATTATACCCATTAAAACTATATTCTATTCGCCTCATATCTCTGTTTAGTGTCTCTATTTCGCATTTCTTTTTACTTTCTTCTCTGGCTTTGTACGCTACAGGGAGTGTGGTGACTCGAACTGCTGCACATCGGTGCGAAGCTCTATGTTGAAACCAGCCGGCCAGCCAAAGTACCTTACGTCCTGGTTAGACACTAGTATTGAAGAATTTGACAACTGAAATCCTAGCCCAGAGAAAATCATAAACTACTGTACAACCTTTTTAAAACACTAACGAAAATACTTAATACGGCTGTTCGATGAAATGTTCGCAAGTCCCTATAATTCGTCATAATGGCGCATTAATATGACGAGATAAATTTGAGCAATCACTACTTGAAGGTCAACAAATTTTTTTACTTGGAAAGTGAAGCATACTTGACATGGTCTCTTAGAATAATTATGCTGTTTATTTATGCAACGCATTAATGTTCATTGATATGTATCCTTATGTAAACAGATTTTCTACAGCTAACTAGGGAAGACAGTGAAGAACATATCGATTCAGATTGTGAATATCAAAAGGTATCTAGACAAACCACGTTTAGCTACATTATCAGCATTCCAAAAGTATATGGAGAGCAGGGAAAATTTTTATTGAGATATCAAAATGCACATATGCTCAGAAAATACTATCTGGTTGACAAAAATATCAGAAATAAGGATGCACAAAATTTGAGTAAAGGAAATAAGTCATCAACAAACATAAAAGTCAGTTAGAACTATAACCGTTTCAGTATACTTTAAATATATAATAAGTACACTTTTGATGTCTCCATGATTACATTTAACAATTGATTATAATAAATCGAAACTCACTTTTACTAAGGTATCCATTGCACCAGATGCCACAAAATTGCCATAAGGATGAAAGTCTAGAGTTTTGATAGCTGAAGTATGGCCAGATAGTGCCCGGATAACTATAAAACAATGACAACATTAAGTCAGCATTACTTAGCAACATCAATTTCCCTTCAATGTGTATACCGGTAACACAATCGAAAACAGATCCTTGGTCAAATGATAGAAATACAACAGATATACTCGAAGAAATATGAATTTAATTTCATTCATTTCATGGTACAGTCACAGATAAAGTGCAAATCAAACTAACAGATGCATGAGAAGGTGTTATTACTGCTAATACAGTCCTAAATTCTGGATTGCCAAACCCAACCTATCACATTTCGGTTCTCTTTTAAGTACCTATCGAAAACTTAATGGTTACAGAACACAGAGCCGTGAACAAACAACCATCGTGAACCGCATTATGAAAGGTCATATATGATTGATCACGGTGTTGATAGAGTAAGGACAAAACAATATTTAATCGATAGTCTGAAGGATGGGACAGTAACAGAAACTACTGTAGGCAGCTGGAAACAAATGCTGAAATGCAGTTATATGATGGTATCCAATTTAAATTTTCAAGCCTAGATTATTCAAGACAGATAACTGCTCATTTACCTGGAGTGAAGTCCTATGTTCCACTCGGAACACATGAGAATAATAACAATAATACGTAAACTGAAATTATGCCTAGAGACAAATCCTAAACGGTGTGGTAGAATCAGTGAAAAAATAAACGCTAGTTTATCGTATACCGAGTATTTGATGAGCAGTCCTAAAGATTATAAAGAAAACACGAAAACTCCAAGCAATAGGAAAAGATAATAATCAACAGTCAATCGGTGATTGAGTAAAGGTGACTAAACAGCCTATAATTTCTTACGAATGAAAGTTTGCCGTTCTAGTCATTATGACAGAACATACTGTTAAAATCTAGCAAATTTTCAAAGGCACCCGTTACAGGTTATGTACAGTGTTCACTGCACAGTAAATAGGTCAGTATGTCATATTGCGGCGTGTGCTACTGATAAGATTTATCAGTGGTATATATATAGAGAGATGTTCATCGGCATAAAACATCAAATAGCAGGGAGACAGATTTGATTTCAGAGAAAGCAAATGATAAACTGTTGCGGAGATACATGGGAGACGTGAAAGGAACACAAAGAAACACAATATGAAGGCCAGAAGTAACACAACACAGAAGATCTGTGTAAATGGTGCTTTGAAGATAAGGTGTACATAATTTAGCTGTATAGAGATACCGAATTGCAAATGAACATTCCTTTACCAAGTCTTTCGTCTTCTACCATTACAACACTAAAGTAGAATAAATATCCACTTCAAACTATAACAAATTTCTAGTCAGTTCATTTTTGAATACAAACTTGACGTTTGCTGTCTCCAAAACAAGTAGTAAGTTTATATGTCAATGTGTGTGGAAATGTAATACATCTGTACGAACAAAAAATTGATACATCAGATTTTAAAGCTGGGAAACGATATAAAGACCAGTATCAGTGGATTGGTATTTTGAAACAAGTAATTCAGTTAAAGCATCTGCTGAGATAGGACTTCAGCCTACTGATTGTAGTGCTTGACTTGCTGTCAGTTATTACAGATTCAAACCATTTATCAAGAAATAACCAAATTTAACTTCTAAACCCTTGGCAAGTAACGTGGACTATACAAACTTGTGACTGGCGACGTAAATTGTTTGTGGTTAGAGCAATATATGGGTGAAAATGATGAAAATTAACCCATAACTGTGCCAAATGAGAAGATACGAAAGATACTTCAAAACTCACTAACCCAACAGTTTTTCAAATAGCCATACACATAATTTAGGGAGTAAGTTCAATGGCAAAAATCAGACTCCACAGGTTGAGGCTACAAATCGAAATCGATATATGTTGTTTGTTAAAAATTAGTTGCCTAAAGCAAAAATTTTATGTATGACTGTGGGTTACACATATGATGTGAGGGGTGATGCTACTATCCAGCTACCTAGGTTAAAATACGTGGAAAGGGATTCGTAATCGTGATTTATTGGATGAAAGTAGAGTGCTTCAGCTGATGATCCAGGTTTCAATTAGTGCGTATTCTAGCCTTTCCGAATCCAGTTGCATAACATACATAGGAATACCAACCGAATTCCGAAAGGTATGAGCTTCCGATCCTTGAAGTGCAAATTCAAAATATTTGGTCGTTGAATCCTTAAACAGTTGAATAATTACTCGGTTATCGCTATGAGCCAATTGAATCTGTCAATACAGAAACTAAGTATCACTTTACTCCACTTAGCTGGCATAGTGAATCTACAGAACTCATCCTAGTGTTGTCAGATTTTTCCATGGATACTTGTCATACAACTTTTGATGTGTGAATAGCATTAAAGAGGAAAAATCGCATTTTGACTAGAACCCGGTGGACATTTGTCTGTGTGCTTATAAATTAAATCAGTCTCTAAGAATGAAGAAATATTATCATAGTCTATTCTTTCATAATCTTCACTTAGGCAACCATTGATTGTGGTTAGAATGAAGCAAATCCTGACACTTGTTAGAGATTATTCGGTTTACTAAATAGGACGAGACTCCTAAATGTAATCATCTTGGTAAATGATATTAACGCTTAAACAGAGAAGCTAGGCCAGTCCGAAAGACATATTTGGACACAAACAGACCATTTTGCAGTAAATTACTGACGTACGGAATCAGTAAGAGATAGACGTTTCCTCTAAAACACCCGGGTAAACTACGAATATACAGTAGTTTTTATGTTTCTGAGGTTGAATAGACGTAAAGACAAGCATCATGGAACTCTTTCGAGGTAGAAGCATTCGATCTAGATCCACAAAGAGTCGACTCAACATTAATATGAACATGACAGCGGTTCTAATTCCGGGAATCAGCCTTGAACTAAATCCAGTCTGATGTCAAAAGGCGGAGAAATAAACTGATAATATTAAGCTAAAGGTTGAAAAAAGCCAGTGGATTTTCGTAACACGGGTTAGAAACAAAGACTGAAATTATTATGGTAAGTGCGATAATCTTATAGAAGAGCAGAATTTGGATACAATTTCAGGAGGGACAGCCGAAACATTGAGTAAGAAACTCTAAGGAGCAGTTCAACATCGCATTCAATTCAACTCCAGCTTCAACAGAAAGTATAAATATGAAGATTAAGTGACGCTCAAGAGAAACTAGTCTGAGAAAATCAGGTGTACTTTTTCTAAATGTTTCTGTGAGAAGTTGTATGTTGATTCATTGTTCAGTCAGTTATTAAACATATCGACAAGTAGAAAGTATGCATTGAGAATCAAAACGCATCTGGATTTGCATATTAAAGTTAGTTTTAAGAATATTTCTAACTTTCTATTATGGGCTGTAAAAAATGTTTCTATTATTTAGAATATCTTGACTACAGTTGACAACTGTTCTGCGGCTGACCTAAACTGAAACCAAAGAAAGTATATTGGCTAGGGAGCAATTTTTGTCACTTCATCTCAAAGTAAGCTTTTATTTCCATTATTTGTATCACAGTGGCTAGTAGTACACTCCACATTACACATTCCGTCCATTTAGGAACGGAATTAAGACAATGCTGGGTATTTATTCAAGAAATAAAAAACTCATGGAAGTTATTTAAATGGATCTTGTTACACTAACAACAGCAAATTACAAATTCAAAAGAATTGTTATTCCTATTCCACAATTTTTTGCAAGTTTTTTTTTGTTAAACTCATTTCATACTGACATTGAAAAAACGTGGCTGAAATTGTGTGAATTATCGATAACGGGAAATAAATGCATGGGTTTTGCAGTTTTATTCATCGCACTAACTGAATTTCTTGGAAAATCCATTTTTAAGGCACTTCAGAACAATTATTTGAGGTGATTAGGAGTAATGATGAAGCGCTATGACTAATTTCAGTGTATTTAATCAAAAAATAAATAATCACATGAAGAAATACAAAATGTGGTATGTCAATTACTTTTTACTTCTTCTAAATCCCATATACGAACAGAACCTGATAATGACCCAGCTGCAATGCGGTCCTCCTCTTGACTAAATTCGGAAGCCTCTATTGATGATGTATGTCCTGTAAGAGTTAATATACAAGTAGGCTTTCCAACTGCCCACAATTTTAGACGACGATCATCTCCTCCTGTGGCCATCACACGACCAGATTTACGACCCAATGTGACAGCAGTAACCGAGCCAGGCGAATGAGCAACGCATTCTTCTAAATTAAGAAAGTAGACAGGCTATACACATCTGATTATCACCAGTAACTAAATGAATGATAAAATGAAGAATAACGACTGGAGGATGAAATATAAGACAATAATTGCCTCCCAAAGTAATTAAAATACGATCCTAATGGACAAATAATAGTCCATCGCAAAAGATAAGTATATACGTATCAACAGGAACTGCTTCAATTCTGAACAATTTGGATATTAATTATTCGCTTATGACTAAAGTTTGCTGGTCTAATTGTGAGATTTGACCCATAGGTTGAGAGGAAACATGAAATAATGTTTATGGTATCAAACCACTAGACTAAATCGAAATAAGACTATATACTTGATTTTTATTCAAGACACAATCACTGTCTTAAATTACGTCAGAAATTCGGACCCATGTGAATTAAAGGTAGACAGGAAATGTAATCCTTAACCAACGGAACAGTAAACTGAGTATGAATCAATAACCAAACAACTTTTGGAGCGTATTGGGAGAGAAGTAATGCTTTTTGTTGTCCAGGTGGATGCTACTGTGTGTTTGAACCTGTTAGCCATCGAATGATGAGTACCCATATCCCATATCCCTTAAAAAGGAAATAAAGAGAACATAACAGATTGGAGAAGAACAACAATTCTGGTCTGGTAAAGTTAAAAGGTAAAATCCCTCCAAAATTGCACGTCTATTCGAGAGGAATATCTCTGACTCAGAATTAAATGAGTTTTATGATAAAAAGTGGTAACCAAATGACAGACTATAACAATACTCAGAGGTATATTAAAGCAGTGGGCAAATTGCAGGTACAACCGATGCTGACATGCCAGTTTATTATGCGTGCATTTATTAAAAACAACCTAAAAATTATCGCAATCTGAGATTTACTGCATCATTTTCCACTGGACTTTTACGGATCAAAACACAACGTGACTTCTGAAAGCTAGTTAGCCAAGAAGTAGAAGATTTACAACTTTGATGGAAATGAAATGCACAAACTTTTATGACCTAATAGCAGTTGATAAGCAGATTCTTCGAAGAATAATGCCGTTATAAGGTACACAAAATCTACCTTAAAGCGACAGTCACCTGCAGTTTTGCATTCTGAATAATAGTAAACAAAAATAAGTGAAAAACAAAACACGTAGTTCAGCAAAAAGTCTCTTTTCAGCGAATTCATTAATGCTTGGTTGGGTATTATTCAGGAATTAAAAATAAGTGATGCGTAAACTGGAAAAATGTAGGTTCAGGTGCATCTGCAACTCGAATCACCAAAGTTAATTCTATTAACTATGCTTTAAATTTGTTCTGACAAGGTAGCTTTCCTAAAAGATTATGCGAAGAGTTATGTAGTGAACAAAAAGTAATTGTTGGTATAAGATGGTTGGAGGCAATCCGCAGCCTTCCCGCCGATAGTCGCTTCTTGGCTTAGGATCTACAATTAGGTAGAACCTTAATTATTATTATTGTTGCTCCCTTGGGTTCCTAGTGGAACATAGGGCTTCATCTGCACGTCTCCACTTGCTTCTGTCTTCTGATGTACTTTTCACCTGCATCCATGTTAGTCCATACTCTTTCAACTTCTATTCACACCATCTCCTCCATGTCACCCTTGCACTGACGTCCCACTCACCGCTTTCCTTTCGGGTTCCACTCGAGCAATGGCCTGACGCGCGCGCGATGTCACCCAGCGGTCTCCTCAGCGAGTGTCCGATCCATCTCCACTTTCTCCTGCATATTTGTTGGGCGATTGGTTCTTGCTTTGTTTGTTCCCATAATTCCTTGTTGGTGATTCTTTCCGGCCATCTGATCTTCAGTACAGAGCGAAGACAGTTGTTAATAAAGGTCTGCAACAGGCTGTTGGAAATATTCTTTGTGACCCGCCAAGTTTCTGATCCGTATAGAAGAACTGACTGACTTGACGTTTGTATTGAAAATCCGACTGAATTTTGTTGTTGATGCTGAGTTGAGTGACGAAGATTTCCTTCCAGATTGGTTTCAGGTTGATGAATGTGTTTCTCGCCTTCCCGATTCTCGCTCAATTTGACATCCTCGTCCGTTCCGACTTCCTGTAGTTGAGACAATGCTCCCTAGATAAGTGAATGAAGTAACCTCTTTCAAATCCCTCCCGTTGATGGTGATTGTCGCTGGATGTTGCTGCTGCTGTTGTGTTGTTGTTGGCTGGTTATTTTCATAACCTCCGTCTTGTCTATGTTCACTTGGAGTCCTGTCTTCGCCGGCTGCTTCTTCGACCAGTTTGTCGGTTTTCGCTTGTAAGTCTTCGATTTTGTGTGACATCAAACATAAATCATCCACGCGTGAAATCCAGGTCTTCTAGGTTCTTCACGTCGGTCCAGGATATCCCTGTCTTCTCGTTTCCCACTGTCTGACGCATAATCCAGTCAGCACCACAATTAGGAATATCATTGGTGATAATAAGCACCCTTGTCTGACTCCTGTGTTTACTCCAAACGCCTCGCTGAGTTTTCCGTTGTGGATCACTTGACATGTGGTGTTGTCGTACAGCTGTTGAATAAGGTTGATGAATATTTGGGGTACGCCGTAGTACTCGAGTAATTTCCAAATTACTTCGCGATCAACGCTGTCGAAGGCCTTCTCAAAGTCTATAAAGTTGAGGTAGAGGTTTGATTGCCATTCCATGCTTTGTTCTGTGATGATGATGCGTAGAGTTGCAATTTGGTCAGTACATGATTTGCCTTTCCTGAATCCAGCTTGTTCTGGTCGGAGTTCTGTCTCCAGTGCGTCCTTTAATCTCTCCAGGATGATGCGACTCAGGATTTTACTTGGCGTCGACAGGAGCATGATTCCTCGCCAGTTCTTGCAGAGTGGGGCCTAAGTCTCCCTTCTTTGGTAGTTTCACGAGGTAACCTTTCCTCCAGTCAGTAGGCACCTTTCCCTCCTTCCAGACCTTTTGCAATAATGGAGTCAGCATGTCTGCTGTAGTCTCTGGGTCCGCTTTCAGTGCTTCAGGGGGTATTCCATCTGGTCCAGCTGCTTTTCCAGCTTTCAGAAGCTTGATTGCATTCAAGACTTCAGCTTTCGTTGGAGGATTGGTGTCAACTTGCAGTTGTGTACGTGCTGTTGTTGGTATTTCTGGACGGGTTGCAGGTGATGGTCGGTTCAAGAGTCCTTTGAAGTGATCCGCCCATTGTTTAATCTGTTTTTCTTCCTTGGTAATTGGGTTCCCTTGGCTGTCTTTTATAGGTTTCGCTTGTGTTGATCTCTTCCCGGATAGAGATTTGGTTATCTGATATAGTGTCCTCAGGTCCCTTTTGCCTGCTGCCTTCTCAGCTTCAGTGGCGAGGTTGTCGTAGAATCGTCTTTTGTCCTTCCTAGCACTCTTCTTCACTTCTTTGTCCAGTGCTGTGTAAGTTGAGCTCAGCGTCTCCTTCTCCTGTCCGTCCTTGCATTGAATCATTTTCTCTTTCACCATTCTCCTCTCTTCTATTAATTTCCAAGTGTCCGTTGAGAGCCATTCCTTGTCTTGTCTCTTCTTTCTTCCTAGAACCGTTGAACACGTTTCGTTGAGAATCGCCTTCAGAGACTTCCAATGTTCTTCCACGCATGATTCTTCAGTGATGTCGCGTAGTGTTTCCTGCTTTGCTCTGACAGTTGCAGTGAAAGTGTCCTTTGTGGTTGTGTCCTTCAGTAATTGAGTGTTGAACTTGCATTGTGGCCTATCCCCAGCTATCCTCGAGGCTTTTAGTTTCACCTTGAAAGTCCCTTCTACTAGATAGTGGTCTGAACCCACATCTGCTCCTCTCCTTGACCTTGTGTCCAGTAGGCTCCGTCTCCACTTTCTTGAAATTGAGATGAAGTCTATTTGGTTTTTGGTGTTTCCATCTGGTGAAATCCATGTCGTCTTGTGTATATCCTTGTGTTTGAACACACTGTCACCAATCACCAAATCATTGAAGGCGCAGAAGTCTGAGAAGAGTTCACCATTGTCGTTCATTTCACCGAGGGCCTCACGACCCATGGTGAGTTCTCTTCCTGTGTTGTCTCGTCCCAGCTTCGCATTCATGTCGCCCATCAGGATTTTGATATCGCCATTTGGGACGTTGTCCATTACCGTTTGTAGTTGTCTGTAGAACGCCTCCTTCTTCTCTTGTTCTGAGACGTTTGTAGGCGCATAGCATTGAATGACTGTAACTTTCCTTCCTTTTGAGTTGAACCTGGCTGTCATTATCCTGGAGGAGATTGGTTCCCACTGCATGAGAGCTTTGGTTGCTGTTGGTGACATCATGATGGCCACTCCCTCGGTGTGCTCGTGGTTGTCCTCTGGGTGGCCGGAATAGATTACTGTCTCTCCAGTTGGTAGTTGGCACCTTCCAGTTCCGTTCCATCTGCTTTCGCAGATTCCCAACACTTCTATTCTGTACCTTCTCATTTCAGCGGCTATCTGGGCAGCCTTTCCAGTTTCGTACATTGTACGAACATTCCAGGTACCCATCCTTACTTTTGCTTTCATCGAAAGAAGGCACATCGGCTGACTGGCTTCCCGAAGGCTTTCACCAGCCTGCGTCATTTCACTTCCCCGATTCCAGCGAAAAGTAAGGCTATTGCTTATGTTTTTAGAATTTTTAATATATTTATTCGTTGAAGTTTCTGTAGCGATTTGGTTGTTTTACAGGGGTGGAGTTGCTAGCACCACGCCCCAACCCTCCCTCTTTACCCGGGCTTGGAACCGGCTAGAAAACTAGAAAGCTAGAAGCCTAGCAAGCTAGTAATCTGGCGAGGTTTAGAAACTTAATGCTGTAACAAAAATTTGAAGGAAACATAACATGCTTTGCGTAAAAATCACCAAAACTTTTACAAGATCTCAACAACACTACAGATAAATTATGTATTCATTCACGATCATGCTCTCTGAACCGGTGTCAAAACTCCAACAGAAGGCAAGCTAACAGGACAAGTAATTATTCACCCTCAATCTTTCCCCCCACTACTCGTGCAAACCAATCGTAGAACAGAAATCAGTTAAGTAAGGCACTCAAGATTTAATCAACGTATTTTCTACACCACAACCATAATTCTATGTCAGCGCAGTTACAAACAGATAGATTGAATGTGATAGTAATTTTATCCTAAAATTATTTCTACGAATTAGTAATCCTTTAAATACCAATAAACTCAGTACATGTCTACTTAATAGTTTCCTTAAAATATTTACTTGACAATAGGTCTCACGGCTTTCGAGGCCATAGTAATCAGCGAGAGAGAGAGAGAGAGAATATGTATTTACAATTATGTCAACTAGTAAGTAACAATACGATAATCAGCATTATGTGAAAAGGATATAATCAGTCGACAGACTAAATATCGATCCGACACTATCTGGCAGGCGTTATCTGGAAAAATCAGTCGATAGACTTAATATAGATTTCCATATCATATTCCCTTTTCAAAGTAAATCAGCTGATGTCAACCTGGAAGCACCCCTGGCTGTCCGAAGTCGGAATGGTTCACTGTTACATAGCATGTCCTTAGCTTCCGTGACTTCTTGAAGTTGTATTCCAAAAGTTATTTTTTATTTCTTGTTATGAGGTTGTTGGCTATTTTATCGGAAGACATTGTAGTTTATTCTTATGTCGTCTATTTTCCGACTGTGATAACATACCTGATAATACCGCCTCTGCCAATAATCAGTCCTATCCATGTCCTGCTGTGAAGTCTCTAGTAAAGACAGATGTCCCGAGGGGCGATCAGCGGCTTAGCTGCAAGTAGATTAGTGGCCCAACTGTTGTGGGCCACTTGAAGCCTTCTTACTACCAATGCATACATCTTTATTGGTTAAATGGGCTCTAGAGCATAATTATATTTCAATATCGGTTGAATTCAGATGGATCCAATTTAAAAAATTTTTTAAGAACCATCATTGCTAGCAAAATCTACTTTGAAATTGCCTGCATATCTCCCGAACTAAGTATCAAATGTAAATTTGGCATCAGGGTCATAGCGAAATTCAGTAATGTTATGGGTAATTCCATTGACTGAAGAGGTTATTGCAACTGGAGTAACCTAGCATGATTAAGTAATAGAAATTTTTTGGAGCGTAATCAACTAGCTCATTTTTATTTGCTGTTTAGGGAATCTATCCAACTTCGATGAATCCAGCAAAACCTTCGCTTCTCACAAATTTTCGTTATTTATTAGCTTAGTGAGTCACACAACTTGCAAGGCCATGGTGATCACGGAACGACAGACAGCACACAACAGGAGAACATGTATTCACAAGTGTCAACTAGTAAATAATATTGTTGCGATCGGCGCGATTTAAAAATGAATCAATGGTTGACTAAATATATATCCCCATACCTTTCTAAGATGTATACATACACATATATGCATACATATATACTTATTTATTTGTGCAACCAGACGCCACAGGAATCAGGTGCACCCACTAATTGTGTGAACTCTCACCTACTATTGACATCATGCAGTTGGATAGAACTGAATGATATAATTGCACTTTCCAAATTGCTCTTAGGTTTATTGGATGACTTACCTGAATGATAATGAAGTTAGATTTTCCAAAATGCCTAAGAGCAGACCTAGTAGATGGAGCGTACTCTTAAGGGACGAGAATTGAAATGCCTAGGTAAGAACACGAAGCGTGTGAAAGTAGGACTTGACAAAATACATCCGACATTTAACACACTCCGACTTATAAAATGCCAAGTATGTAAGAATAAATATCCTTTACTTTGATTTCATTCACTATAAACTTCTTTATTTCCCACGCGAAATTCTAGCCACGAAAAACTAAAAATACAAGTGCGGTTTGACCTGGCGATCATGTACTAAATAAGGTCTGTCAGTCGCTTATAAATACAGGGATTAAATGTACGTTTACTTATAGTAACGGAACAATTCGATTTCATTCCATATGTGAACATGTGTGAGCAAATACACCTATCTACATACGTGTTAGACATTATATGTTTTTTCGATAATTCTCGTGAAAAATAAACAGAAGCTCCACACCATGCAACCGTTGAAAGCTAATAACTAAGATACTTACGTAATTTCCAAGCCTTCATTTCGCCGTTATCTCAAAATACACTTTATCTCAAAACTCCCTGGCGCTTGCTTATATTGGAGGTTTCAATTATGCTGCCAACTAGGCTGAAATAATCTCGCATGCTCAAGGTCATTGAGTGGATAAGGCACTTAAAGGTCATTTCCATCTATGTCGAATTGCTGTTTGTTAACCGTTCGTTCACACATTGGTATTTCTCTTTATTCTGCAATTATTTGCGATTTACCTCAATGTCGATTATTCGTTCGTGGGTGACGCTAAACTAAAGCAGCACAAAAGGAGCCTCCAAATGAACAGACCAATGACCTTGAGGAACCAGCCAGACGATTCCGTAGAATATGGACGAAATTAGAAGTGCTGGACACCAACTACGTATCAAATTTCATCCATATCTAGTACTTAAGTACCGCTTAGACCACAGGCTCACTAAAAGGGAGAAGGAGAAGTCAAAGTATTAAATTCGAACTCAAGGCCTTTCAAAAGTTGACCTTCGGGAACCTATCAAATACCAAGAATGCTAAGAAATGTCATTCCAAACCAAATCATACCTGTCTTTTTGGACTTAAAAGGATGGGTACAGTATTCTACTTACTTACCGGGTAATTTTTCTCCAAATCGATTGTATTAGGTTGAGTTATACCGCTGAAGATTGAGGTTTAGGGTCTACGGTTAGGATTAGGTTTACGGTTTAAGTTAGAGTTAGAAGTTGGGATCATACTTTGAGTTAGGAGTAGGTTAGTACGAGAAACACTAATGGATCTCAAAGCACCATGACCTAAAGTTTTCTGCATGAATGGATACATCGCGCATGATGCGATTACTCTGCCGATCATCTTGTTGGTGAGTGGGAGACATTCTTACAACACATAAGCTACAAATATACAGTGTAATATCGTGCTCGTAATATGTTTTAATCTGTTGTTTAGAGATTATATGACTTTTTGTATATCAATTCTGATAGCTTATTCACGGTAACTGTGATTTCGGCCCCTGGCATAAAAAGTGTGGCCAACTGTCATCCGAGGACTATGTTCATAACGTCGTCAGCAATACGGACCACGCAATTCCAATCAGACGTCATTATCTCTCTAAATAACGTCGATGAATCCTTACCGATTTCTGGAATATTATAACACTCTTCAACCATCACTTATATTAACTGTCAACCCAGCTTCCTATTTTCCAGATACTTCACTACCAATTATCAAATTGAATTCACTTTTTTTCAGGACTCACCTTTTTACAACTGGAGAACAACCTAGCACAAAAGAAAACTAAAGAGTTCATCATTTCGTGGTTTATATTTCAGGATCGATTTTCAGGATGACTGGCTTCTATTTATTCTGTATTTCTGTGTCTAACGCTTTTGTCCGTTTATTCTTTATTTTTAAGCGATAAATTTTCGTACCGTACCCATAGTAGTTTTCAGTGTGTATATCCACTCGATATAATATTTGTCCACAAACCTGTTTTCGATTTAGCTCAGCTTCTACTCTAAACCATACTGATCAGTGTGCAACAATGGCACAAAGTAATAAAAGAATACCTTCTATACGTAATAATAGTCTAGGTCACTCAGCTAAGAAGATACGTACATCGCTACACGTTCCACGTAGCCCCAACAACTTCCCCGACTTGTAATCAGAGATATACGAAAACAAAACAAGTTGGCCCTTATCTCTCTAGGAAACTGTGTAGGAATACAATCAGAATATAAATACTATTAAGTCGTTAGCACTTCTTTGTAACCCAACTCACGATTTCAACCTGGAAAGTTTTCTGAGGTCTGAGCGTTTGTTATATTTTATAGCAAATGAAGTGACTAAACGGACCATGTCTTCCTACAACGTTCTCGCATATGGTCTGCCTGATTGGCTGTCGGTGGACGAATTCAAGGCGACATGTCTCCAAGAGTGCGGAATGTCGTCGGAAAATCGCCATGTAATCAGGCTCAGGAAAAAGTCAGGAAAATCTACCCTTCCTCCTCTGTTTAAATTCAGTAGTTCTAATGATGCTAGGAGATTCCAGTCTTCTAACAGGCTGATTAGTTCATCTACACCTTATGGTAACGTTAAAACTTGCTCATAGCCTAACACAATAGTAAAAACGTAACCGTGCAAGTGTATCAAGTGTCGTAAAGATCTATCTAACCGCAGAACTTCCTACGAAAGAATCTATCACCTCACAATTGAGTAGACCTAATGCTACAGACGCCCATAATAATAAACTACCTTGAATAATAGCACCTTTCTTAGTAAACTGAACAGGGAATCAACTGTGGCCAAAGACTGAGATTCATCTTTAGAGTTATGCTGACTAGACACATCAACATCAGCTGCTGATACCACTACCAATGTTAAGAAAGGGGCTAAGCTCGAGCATGCACGAATAAATATGACGCCTCCAAAAAGCACTCAGACTAGTATGCACACAAAGAGAAGTAGCGTTGCCCTACCACCCACATTACCAGTACTCAAACTCGTTACCGACTGGTTTCTCAGTAGCAAACCAAATAACACTAACTTAACCAATTCCAATCCTACCATTAACCTAAGGAAGCTGAATTAGTCTCCATACTGCCATAAGTACGTTTTCAGTGAAAAGAGGCGTAACGCGCCGATTCGTCCAACACCGAACAAATCTTCATCCGATATGCACATCAGCGCTATCTCTCTGGGCGCAAAAAAACTAAGTTGAAACCCTACAGGCAGGCAAACATCTACCATGGCACAGCCCTCGTATCTATGGCGAATATAGAAGAAAGTGTGATCTAGGGACCTCTACAACAAGGAACAAGTGGGTTAAGCTTGTTTCCCAAAGGTGGCCTCCTGATTCACCACATCCCTGTAGACGGTTGGATACAGACTACCCGAGGTCATCGACGGACTAATATTTACAAAAATAACTTAAAGACACAAAATGTTAGTCATCACTGCGATGCACGCAACTTTACTCCGGCATAATATCCACAAGAAATACCTACCTCTCCTTCATCTAATCTAAATTTTCTCAGCCAACACGAAATTTCAACTTCAGTATTGACTCAACTAGCACACATAATATCAAGCTACTTATCACCAGGAGGAGGGAGGTGCATTGCAGTCACGGTATTATGAACACCTGACACCCTCAAGGTAACCAATGATAGAATCCCTATGTGCTGATGCCCGCGTAGTACACTTTTCCAGCGCTGCCATTAAGTTGCGCCTGTCCCAGTCAGGACCCACCAAACAGTCTACTCCAGAAGCCTTAAACCTTGAGGACAGCGTTTTTAAAGACATATGCCATTTCACCATTATCCCTAACTCTCTCTCATTATGTCTCATCAATGCTGGCTCCTTGCTCAACAAAATGTTTGGCTTCACTACGTCATCCTTAATTTGCAACCCGTCTCTCATAATGATTACTGAAACATGGCGCACTCCTCAGATTTGCGATAAGAATGTCTCTACTGATAACCACTACCTATTCAGGGGTGACAGGAACCAAGGCAGAGGAGGAGGATGTGCTATGTGTATCAGGTTTGATATTAAGGCCACACAGTGCTTCTACCCAGAGCTCATCACGGATAACGATTCAGTCTGGGCTATTCTGAAGCCGTCTCACTCCAATTCCTATCTCATAGGTTGCATCTATCATCCCCCACGCTCAACTGTTGAAGGCGATATGAAGCTTGCTAACATGTTCGCATACGCCAATTCACTCTCTCACACGGATAAAATTATGTGTGGGGACTTTAATATGCCTGATTTAGTCCGGCAACCACTTTGCTCACCAAAACGGTATCATGAATCTTTGAACATAATAGAAACAAGAGACTAGCAACAACACTTAAACCATCCTACCAGGATATCTAAAATTTTAGATCTAGTTTTCACTAATGGTATCATCCCCACTACCATTCGAGTAGGTAAAGAGTTTCCCGGCAGCGGCCACATAGTAGTATTTGGTACATTCAATATGTGAACCAGCGTGAGTTCAACAATAAGCGCAAACAAAGCATTACTCGGGGTGATAGACACGCTTAGTGGGATGACGTGAAACCATACCTACACGCTGTCGACTGGGAGCCATACTTCACATGCACCTTTGCTATACAGAAAAATACTTTACTGTATGTGAACCTGAGATTTGCACATGACTTCACTGCTCCAGCAAGTCTGGTGAAAACGAGGCCTAAACAGCCCGACTTCATCCCCGTGAAGATTCGAAACCGCCTGCGGAAGCATGCTAGACTATTCTTTAGATGTGGTGACTTAGCACCACTCATTACACTGACTCATCACGAATTAAATCGCGAATCAGCAACAAGAGAATAAGTATCACTAACCTAATACTTGATGGAGAAAAAATATACGAAGACCCGCAGCAGATTTTCGAGGTATCCAGCTTCCACTTTGCTAGCTTCTTTACTAGCGATGACCTGGCAGCTAGTCTTGATGTTCCGACACCACCAAGTCACTTTTTGGGTAATGTAACATTCACCTCACAAAAAATCTCCTCCGATATAGCATCCCCCTGACATCATATAAAGCCGGACCTGGTGGAATTCCATCTATCTTGTTGAAAAAGGGTGGTGAGGACACACCCATTATCCTCCTAAAGTTTTTCAGTCAGTACTTAAATAATGGTAGATAATCACAGCTCTTAAAGCTGTCATTTATAATCCCTAGGCACAAACTAGGACCAACCTCTAATATCGGAAACTACCGACCCATCAATATAACGTCAGGAGTTTTCAGAGTCAAGGAAAATGTCAAAGGGCAAGATATTTCTTCATACCACTACCTTCACAAAGTTTTCACCCCCCACAACACGCCTTCTTGAAAAGTTGATCATGCTCCGCCTACCTACTTCACTACTTTGACGATGCTACTGCTAATAGTGATCGTGGTCTGCTTGTCACAACCGTCTTCCTTGACTTCGAAGGAACTCTTGATAAAGCTCCACACAGGGGATTAATTCTTAAGCTAGAGTCGCACGGGTTCCACGACCCCTTGTTATCCTGGCTCAATTCTTTCTTGAAAGGCCGTTCCCAAGTTTGAAAATGTCAAATAATTACTCGTCACCCACACCTATACAATTGGAGTGATCCCGAATAGTGAACTACGGCCATTACCGATATCTGCAGTGTAATCGAGCATGGTACCCCTGCCTCTTTACTGACGACCTAAAAATTGTCTACTGCTCCCCCTGTTTGACCCTGAATGAGGGATTCGCACATATACAATATGATTTGGACTGGTTATATAACTGGAGTAATGACTGGCAATCGCCATTCAGTTCTAATGAATGTGATATCCTCTAAAAGAAGGGACCTCCTTTACCTACCTGGGAAGCATCCTTTCAACTACTGGCAGAACTGACGAGAATATCAAAGCGAGTGTGGAGAAAGCTAGACAAGCCTTCATTTCTGTTGAGTCTGTTTGGAAGTCAACAGCACTTACCATAAAAAATGAGACCCAGATTTTCAACTCCAATCTGAGGTCAGTGCTACTTTCTATACGAATTAGAGACTTGGCCAGCGCGTCATAAAGAGCACATCAAACAACCTCCAAACCTCCATTAATGGCTGTCTTCGCTCAATACTCAAGATCAGATGGCCAGCCAGAGAGGATCAGCAACAGGGATCTCTGGCAATGAGTGAACCAACCAGGAACCAATTGTGAAACAAATAGGCAGGAAGAAATGGAGATGGATTGGCCATAATCTGAGGAGACCATCAAGTGACATTAATAGACAAGCTCTCGAGTGGGACCCAAATAGGAAGTGCTGAGTTGGTTATCACTGTGAGAGTGACATGGAGGAGGTCATGTGAACAGGAGATATAAACATGTGGGCACACGTGGAGCCAGGCCAAAACGTCGGGGAGAACCGAACGGCTGAAGTCCTGTTTTCATCTGAGAACAGAAGGAAACAATATTAATTTATAAATCCCACCCAAATTTCAGGTTACACTTAGGTGACTCTTTTTACAAAACCCTCAATTCCATAAAATACCTAGGCGCCATCCACTTATGAAACGTTAAATTCTGTCAGTACGCAAAATCAGTTGTTTCTAAATGCTGGGGACAGGCTCGTTACATTGAAAAATGTACACATCTGAGGCTAAAGTCCTATTACACAAGCGTCTCTTTAACGAGTTCCTGTCAACAAATGTGTTACGGTCTACTTATCTATACTTTACCCATATAGGCTTTTAAATTAATTCTAGTACAACGGACGCCAGTGCAATAAACACAAATTGAGGAAATTCATTTGCACCGGCGACTGCATCGAAAACGTGATAGAACTAGCTCAGTGTTTCTCAGTGCCTGACCTAAGGTTCGGTTATTCAGCTTATCAGAAATCCTATCAAATATTTTTCCAGAGTCATAGGACTATCTATAATTATCCCGGACGTATAATCCCAAATTAGTGATTGTTTTTCCATAATATAAGCAAACTAGTACTCTGTAATGTCCAAAGCATAACATATGAAAAGCGGTCATGAAGACCTAGCAATAATAAGCCCGGCCAACCAGCCATTTTCCTTGAATTCATCCAACCTACCCCTACTCCTGATCGCACCACCATTCATTTCACTCTACTCCAGTAATCAAAACTCTCATAACTTATACTTTTTAAAACCATTTAACTACTACCTATGCAGAAACCGCTCAACTAAACCACTGATTTTCTCTTCTCTATAAACTTCAATAGATTGTGTCGGTGTAATTATTTTTAGAAATACTTATATTAACCTTGATACCTCTAAGTATTTTACATATAAATGTAAATCATTGTTGTTTCGCCCGCTTCTTGAATACGACGTGCTTTTTCCTCTCCAACCGGAAAATACCAATTCTGTGAATTATCCGTTTGGGAAACCTGATCTTCGTAGCCGGTGAATTTAATTCAACCATTACTTACATAACAAATCTCTGTGTGGTGAGTCCAGCTGTCTCGAACTACTACCAAAGGTTCAGGTGCTACTTTTGTAGCAGAATCTTCCTCACTCGTTTAGATAAACAAGCCGATCATCCAGAAAGTACTAGGTAAAGTCGAAAACCTTTTCTTTTCCTTGCCTTATACTTTTTCAGTCTTATTCTTGCTCTTTTGGTTAGAAACTGTTGCTCTCTTAGACGTACATAGCATAATTTATAGTGATTGTTAATATGGTTGTTGAAAGCAGCCTTAAAAAAGCCACTAGAATACCGTACTCTGTAGTCACAAGGGCTTCAGCCAGGGAAGGAAAAAATCCAGGGATTTCAACCCCTTCCCGCATACCGATCCTAAAGACTCGTGTAGCTTTAGTCTGCCCTGATACAACGCCTGCATTGCCACAGTCTAGTACTGAAACGGCACAGGCAATACCAGAAGGACAGAATTCTACACCTGCATCAACTGTAGGCCAGTGTGTGAAACACATCAAGCCTAAAAGGAAACGTTCAAGACGTCATAAGACCTCGAAGGCGTCATCAAGGAAAGGGGATGAATGCCAGGCGTGCAGCATCACAGTTTCTAAAACTGATTCAGCGTTTGAATGTAATTTTTGCAAACGATGGGTGCACTGCCGTTGTGACAAAGAAGTACCGAAAGCATACTATGAGTTTATGAGAAATAACCCATGCCCATGGTTTTGGTACGTGTGTCCACTTTGTCGCCCTGGCATAGTCCCACAAAGCGTGTCTGCGGATAGCAGAAATAACACGCTCTTGTGCCCCAACACAGTATCATGCAGCTCCCCCCTGCTAAACTCGCACTGCCGAAACTGGTCAAAGACTTAAAGAAGGACACACCAGCCCTACTGACTGGAAATGCCAATTCTCACAAGGTGAAGATTAGCAAGGTTCCATCCACATCAGGGGAAGGCAAAATTACAAAGGCACCACTTGCATCCACTAGCAAGCCTGGCAACACAAAAAAGGCTGTCCAGGTACCGATGAAGCCTAATGTTGCTAATGATGCAAAGGACTGCAAGAAGCCGAAGGCAAAACCTAAGTCTGAGGGTAGTCGGTCTAACTCTCTCATCCTCTTTAACGTACCTGTGAGCACGGATAGCTTGCTCGAACAACGGGCCCTGTTTGATCAGGAACAGTGGTCCAACCTGTGCGCAAACTAGGTCTGAACATTAGTTCAGCAAAACTGTGCAGACTGTACAGGGGTGTCCACACGCCTCAGGGTAAGCCACCCCCATTACGGGTTACACTGGACTCTGCCGAAGAGGCCGAAAAAGTACTGTTAATGGCTCAGGTACTAGCCCTGGACAGAAGTTCTAACATAAGAGCGCGGCAAGATAGACCATGGGCCGTCAGAAATATGGCGAGGGAGTCACCGGAACTGATGCCTTCCACCTCTATGGTGGTACACGGTGTTCCGGAGCTGGAAACCGGCACTGCTTGTGAAAAACACATGCACGACGTACAACAATGGAGATGGCTGTCATCTCAGATGGCCCCTGGCGCTTCTGGAGCCATCTCCATTTTCCGACTACCTCGTCCCGCTCATCTAACATTGATTAACTCTCCAAAGCTGCTGTGTGTCACATTCAACTCCCCGGAGCAGTTGTCCATATCACTTCAACGGTGGTATGAGACCAAGGGAAAAATTGGAGGACACATCCGATGCTGTGAAAGCAGACCCAGAAATATAAGGAGGCAGCAAACTGAGGCTTTAATACGACCCCAAGCTTCGGTGACACTAGAGCGATGCAGCTCTGAGAATAATAGTCTGTGTCTCCCAAGTGTCCTGCCTAAATCCATTGAAAAAAACTACAACGGGCCGGTTCTATCGGAATCGGCCAACTAGTTCCAACATCAAGTCCCCCACCAGCAGACGGTTTCACGTCAACTACCCCACAACACTCTGAGGTTGTTAGACTCACTGTCAGTTGCCTATATAGCAATGTGAGGGGGCTGAGAGGGAAAGTAGGTGAACTCCGAAATCTCCAAGCACACCTTCAACTGAAAATAATCATTCTTACTGAAACGTGGCTAAACCCCACTATCGCCGACAATGAAATCAGTATAGGTGATATGGTACTGGTCAGGAGAGACAGGGATAATAAGGAAGGAGGGGGAGTTGCTATATACTTTGATAGGCAACTTAAATGTGTGCGCGCAACGGACCCACCACTTATCGAACTCCCAGACTCCATATGGTGTCATTTCACCGTAGGCCACACCAAGCACTTACTGGGTGGCATCTACCGATCTCCCACCTGTGGGGCAGAGCACAATCAGCTACTGCTCAGCACTATCACAGGAATACGAGATTTGGGCTACGACCAAATCACCATAGCTGGAGATTTCAATGCTCCATCACTGAACCTCGGCTCCGGGTGTGCTAAGGGAAAATTTGGCCGAAACCTACTGCAAACTATTCGAAACACGGGACTGACTGAGAATGTTGGAGACGACACTAGGTGGGGCCCTAGTGGAAAGTCATCAAAACTAGATTATATTCTAACTAGTGACCAGCTACTCGTCGAAAAGGTCCAGATCATGACTCCTCTGGGAAGCAGTGACCATGCAGTCATAGGTTTCGATCTTGTCCTCCGTGAGCGTTTGCAATGGGATGTTACGCGACCATGTCTGTGCTACAGCAAGGCTGACTATGCTGAAATGCGGAGGCTCTTGTCCGACGCAGACTGGCCCTTAGCATGGGACGACCTATCTGTGGATGAACACTGGGAAGTGGTAAAAAAGATTATCCATACAGCAATCTCGGATACCGTCCCTTTAGTCACAACACAGCCTAAGAGAAAGACGTCATGGTTGAAGAGAGGCACGCAACGTATTCTGCAAGCAAAGCGGGAGGCTTGGTTTACGTGGCGTGTATCTAAGAGTCAGACCGACCATGATGCATACCTCGAACTCAGGAACCGGTGTAATGCAAGAGTTAGGAGGGACAGAAGGTCATTCCAGGCTAACCTTGCTAAAAAACTCCTATCAAACCCTAAAAACTTGTACCGATTCATGTCGGAAAGAAAACCGACAAACCAAGGGGCATGCGCCTTAGTAGGCCCAAACGGTCAATATCTCACTAGTCTGGAGATGGCTGAAACATTCAGTTCAGCCTTCGCTAAACAGCTAAACAGCAATGTGGATATTACAGTTACGGACCAAAATGGTGGCACCACTATTTCAGAGGAGGAAGACCTAGCGACTACTCCCCAAATAAACCCCGCAATAGTACTAAGGAAGCTACAGCGACTCATACCTGGGAAGTCCCCAGGTTGTGATGACATCAGGCCATCTGTTCTGAAACAGTGCGCCGAGGCTCTCTGTAGACCCCTGTGCGACTTGTTCCAACACTCAATGGATTCGGGGACCCTGCCAAGGGAGTGGAAAAGAGCCATCCTTTCTCCAATCTTCAAGGGTGGGGACAGGCAAAACGCTGCTAGCTATAGACCAGTAGCTCTACTCCCAGTGGTATCAAAAGTACTGGAAAGTATTATTGACGACCACATCAGGGAATATTTCGATAGGACTAATATACTACATGAAGCCCAACATGGTTTCAGAAAAGGCAGATCCTGCGTCACTAACCTACTGTCAGCTTGGGACGACTGGACATCATGCTGGGACTTGAACGTACCAGTCCATGTGGTCTTCCTAGACTTTGAGAAGGCATTTGACACTGTTCACCATGACCTTCTCCTACATAAAATAAGCCAGGCAGGCATAGGTGAGCCACTTCTGTCATGGTTGAAGGACTACCTAGCCGACAGGCAATTTTGCACTAAGGTTAACCGAGTCCGATCATCTTGGCACAGATCGTCATCAGGAGTGTCGCAGGGTTCTATCCTAGGACCACTGATGTTTTTGATTTTCATCAATGATCTACCACGCCGTCTGAGCTGCCCGACTCTCCTGTACGCTGACGACGTAAAAATATGGAGGGCGATAAAGTGTCCGGAGGACTCAGATAGGCTACAGGAAGACCTAAACCTTCTGGAAGACTGGGCGGTGGCCAGTGGCATGACTTTCAACTTGAAAAAGTGCAAAGTAGTGAAGTTGCGCACCTGTAGACTGCAGAATGCAAGTTACACCCTGTGCAATGAAAGCTTGTCCTGCACAACGTCGGAACGCGACTTAGGTCTAGTTCTAACGGAAAAAATGGACACAAGCGTAAATTACACAGGGGATGTAGCGAGGGCATATGCGGTCATACACTTTACGCATAGACAGTTAGGTGCACTCACTCCTGAGCTCTTTCTAATGTTGTACAAAACATACGTCAGGCCACACCTTGAGGTGCATAATATTATTGCACCCCCAATGCTGAGAAGAGATGCCAACCTCTTGGAAAGAGTCCAACGACGGGCAACAAAAGGAGTGGTTGGTCTCCGAAACAAACCATATGATGAAAGGCTGAAGAAATTAGGCCTGTTCACACTTAGTTACCGTCGGCTTAGGGGGGATTTGATTACTGCCTACAAAATAACAAATGACCAGAATCACCCAAACAAAGGTGTTCTGCCATTGAGTAGGTATAGGCTTCCACGTGGAAATCCCAGAAGGATAGCTCACCAGAGGGCAAGGACCCGGGTGCGCTCCCACTTCTTTTCACTGCGGGTTTGTCGTCCCTGGAATTCCTTACCGGCAGATGTAGCTATGGCACCGTCTTTGGACGCCTTTAAGCGAAGGCTGGACAACCATGCAGCGATACAAGGACTGCATCCAAATGGCCTATCTCCTTAAAATCGCATTTACCAATCAGGGTAGATAATTAAACTCGTCATTTTACTTCTTTACATTCTCTCCCGTCTTACTCTCCTGACAACTTATTAATATTATATTTATTATTATTATTATTATTACTATTACCGATATATATTATTCTTCAAACTTAATGAGCTGACTGTTGTTACGTTTCCTATTTTCGTTTCTGTCTCTTAGTCTGAATAGCTTCACTAATTATATCTATTATTATTATTATTATTACTATTATTATTATTATTATTATTACTATCTCTTTTCTCTTGTCGACAATACCGAAGGACTAACTGGCGAAAGGATCAACTCCAATCACAGTAGTAACAGTCTTAACATACCTCATACTACAAACCACATATAATTAATCCCAGCACTACTCCCTTTGGAGTCAACCAAAGCTACGACAGTCGAGTGGCGGGACAAGCTACGCAGAAGTTTACCGAAGATCAAGAACCTATACCTCACAATCAAGAAGCGAGCACAAAGAAATCAAATTGGTTTATACTAGCTCGTAAAAACGATATTGGATATTGGATTCGTACAATATATTGTGCTATTTTGTATTGAAATGAGTGCCTTCACTCAGTAGTTACCCATTTTCATTTAATTCCCTAGAATTCATAATGTTAAAACAGTCGGTATTTTATTCCATTATATAGCTGACCAGTCGCTTTGCAACGTATAACGCACACCAAATATAATCGGTCGTGAAAATTTATCATAACAATTTCTACTAACCAGTTCTTCTTTCTTAGGATAATTTCACATAACTTTATCACCAATTGTCAATGTAGTTGAAAATTGAACGATCAATTCATTGTTTTTCGCCCAAAAACGACTTCCGCATCACTTTTGCGGGAGACATCAATCCGACAGTCATCGTCTCATCGTTATTCAGAAGGAAGATGTCAATGGAGTTAAAGATTGAACGATCAATTCTTGGTTGTTTGCTCAAAATCAACTTCCCCAATTTTCGCGGAGTCATCAATACGACAGTCATCGTCTCATCGGTCGCTGTTCAGAAAGAAGAGTGAAACATCGTCAGAAGTAATACAATGATTTATTATTGTAATATTTGTTTTCAGACCTTAGTTCACTTATTCTTTCTATATGTTGGTGTAACAATAAAGAAATATCAAGCGGCAGATCGGTGTTTTGGTTTTCTCGTCCGTTATAACTAAGCGTTTCTGAAATCTTCAAGGAACAGCGTGGGCCCGAGCGTAGCGAGAGCTGGGCATTAACGGTTTATGAGACGTGATTGACAGTTTCTGACGATAGAAACAGATCTGGCGGATTCAAACAGTTGGTGAAAGTTTGGATAGTCACCGTTCATCTTTCCTGGTGCCAGTCTACTCCTCTTTGAACAAGCAATATCTGGAACATTTTGGAATTGGGTCAAGTTCAACAATGCCTGGGTCAAAGAAGGGACAGAGTGTCTTGGATGCAAACAGGAAAGTAAGTCATGGTGACTTGTCTGTTAATTGTAACGATGTGTCTGATGTTAAGCATGACATGGTTGATGTTGCTGTTTCGCCGTTCAGGGATAATAGGAACATCAAACTCCCCAGATTTGAACCACGATGTTTTGATGGAAACCCGGCTGATTATTTACAATTTGTAAAGGAGTTTGAGATCATGCTGAGAGGTTTTTTATTAACTGATGAATTGAAATTGATGTATTTGATGAGGTATTGCGCCGGAGATGCTGCAAGAGCTATACAGTGCTGTAAGTTTATGAGGCCAAAAGAGGGCTACTACGAGGCTATGAGCATATTACGTCAAAGGTTTGGAAGACCTTCGATGATTGCAGGGAAAATATTCGAGGCTGTTAAGGGTAATAGTGGTCAATTACAGAATGACTCCCAGGCACTCACTGAGTTTTTAGATAATTTGCTAATTTACAAGAATGCATTGATTTCGATGAATCGCATGAGTGACCTCAACTCGAGTTTTACACTAGAAGTAATAGCAAGACGCCTACCTACTCGACTGCAAAGGAAGTGGGTGAAGATAAGCTCCCGTATGGAGGATGAGGGTATCGAGCCAACGTTTGATGATATCCTGAAACTAGTAAAAGATAGTGTCAATCAGTCTATGAGCAAGTTCGCCAGTCTATTACATCTCACCCCTAGAATAGAGCAGTCTGAGGGCAAAATGCAATCATTGATGACGAATAGGTATCAGAGAGGTGGATATCGAGAAGGCTCCATGATGTCTAGTAATGCATATAGACCTAATGAGTGTAACAGGTTTCGTAGTACATCCTCAACAGATAAGTTGCAAGCTGCAAGAGAGACACGGTTGTGTTTTACACGTTTGCAAGAGGTGCATACAAAGGTGAACTGTGAACCAGTGAGCAAGTTCAGTGATAAGCTAAATGTAAACTCCAGGCCTGACTCCGAATTGTGTGACGATAACGGTGCGGTGAAGAAGTCTGTAGTTGCAACTGGTAAGCCATTGTTTAATAGAGCGTCACAGAGGAGAGTAACAGTCCCAGAGGACAGTTCTGACCCCACAAGTTTACAAAGTATTACTAGTCAGAGTGAAGATATAGAACCTTTAAGGATTTGTAAGGAGGAACCAAAATTGTCTACCTCTGTTATTAAAGAGTTTGAAAATGGTGAAATTGACGTAAGGTGAATATTCATGATTATGATCATGATAGTGCAGATTTGTCTTTGGTTGATCATGATGAAATGGAGGGAAAGCCTACTACCGCTAAGTTAAATAAAGGTTCTGTAGAACTTGAACGTGAAGTAGAAATAAATGCAGATGCAGTTGCAGAAGGCATGCATACTTGTTAGACCGTCAGTGTGATTGATCAGCATGTAGCCCACCTATCATCAGATACTAGTGCTAAACCTGAGCTGATAGTAAAAGACAGCAGTGGTGGTGGTCTTGCAGTTAGGCAACTATCTGAAAGCCGAACCACAACAGCTTCTGATGCACCGCTAAGTTCATCAACTGGTATCAATCAGTCGTCGTTGGTGTTGTCATCCACAATGAAACAGTCGCCCATCAACTCCAGTATCTTGTGCAATGACTATGATAGTATTGGCGCATTTGAAAAGACGAAAGATATTGGTCAGTTTAGTGAGGATAAGCCAAGTGTAAACGAAAGAGTAATTGTTAAATTGACTTGCATGAATAAAGGAATTTCTTGTTTCAAGTTACCATTTGAATGTTATTATCTTTGGTGTAAATTACACTGCGCCTACGCTTGGTTGATCAGATACGTCGTGTGTTTGTTCGTCATCTATATTCTACGATACAACGACATGGGCGCGTTACCGTTCAGATTTGAGGATATAGATGACAGAAGGAAGTCGGCAAATGAACTCAGTGACGATTTTCCAACCTAGGGCGTCAACCTGAGAAGGGTTGTAGGCATACTTCTGCAAGCCCTACAATTCTTCAAAGGGTAGCGCATCAATGGGCAGCCAAACGTGCTTGGTGTGTTGTTTTGTACATATGTTCATGTTGTATATACTGAATTGATATCATCTGTCATCTAGCTGTTGGTAATTCTGTTTGTGTCCGGACGACTTCCACTTGGATCATCAACCTGAGAAGGAATGTAGGCGTACTGCTGTAAGTCCTACAGTTCTTCAAGGGTAGTTTGTCGTGTCAGAATCCACAATATGTGATGTATTGATTGTACATATGTTTGTGTAAAATAATTGTGTGAGTTCCAATTATTGTAATTGTTGGTTAATCTTGTTTGTGTCCGGACATTCCACAACTTACAATCGTCAACCTCTCAAGGGTTGTAGGCGTACTGGTGTAAGTCCTGCGATTCTTCAAAGGAATTCCACCAAGACATGAACTGCGAGTTTGTGTGTACTGTTTGTATATACGTGTGGTGTGTCATATCAATTGGTGTTTTTGGGATCCATTCTGTTTGCTTATTGTTTTCGTACCTCGTTGTTATTACGTAATTTTGTTAAAATTTTCGTCGTGATTACTTCTGAAGTTGTGTCCACTCTTCTACATCCGTGAATGAATTGATTGATGTTAAGGACGGCAGATGGGTCGTATACGCCGGGGAGGCTAGCCTATTGCTGAGAATGAAATGCACACGGAGATAATTGTTAGCTGTGGTCCGACACGCCGGGGAGAAAGAGTGTAAACGGCTGAGACTCGCATACGTCATCGTTACTGGAATTGAGGCAGAATGAGTGACAAGCGATTGCAGTGGTAATTGGTATTGAGTAGATAAGACGTGCGTAGAGTATCGTGAGGTGGTGCTATGGTCACGTTGCATTCTGCTAGAGTCATTCTAGCAAGTGGCGATTGTGTTGCGAGATGTCAAGAGGAGGTCTCTGTCTGGAGGCGCAGGTCGTCATTAATGTGTGAGATTGTGCTGTGGGTATGCTTGTGGTGTGTTGGCTTTTCTGTTTGTTTTCCATTTCAGCTCTTTCCGTGTGACCCAGGTTCTCGCAATGGCATCCAAGTCAACGTGCATTGGTCGTGAAGGAAAAAAGGGTTGGATCCGTATTTTGCCGGGGAGTGCCGATGGAGTTGAAGACTGAACGATCAATTCTTGGTTGTTTGCTCAAAATCAACTTCCCCAATTTTCGCGGAGTCATCAATACGACAGTCATTGTCTCATCGGTCGCTGTTCAGAAAGAAGAGTGAAACATCGTCAGAAGTAATACAATGATTTATTATTGTAATATTTGTTTTCAGACCTTAGTTCACTTATTCTTTCTATATGTTGGTGTAACAATAAAGAAATATCAAGCGGCAGATCGGTGTTTTGGTTTTCTCGTCCGTTATAACTAAGCGTTTCTGAAATCTTCAAGGAACAGCGTGGGCCCGAGCGTAGCGAGAGCTGGGCATTAACGGTTTATGAGACGTGATTGACAGAAGATTAAAAACTATCAGAAACCTTCTACTTTCATAACATTATCGTTGGTTATATGTTGGCGTAAGAATAAATAATTCTTGAGTCGCCACTCAGTGTTTTGTTTTTCCCGTTGGTTAATACGAAGCGTTTCTGAGAGTCTTCGAGTGACAGCTTGAGATCCAGGGTAGCAAGAGCTGGGCATTGACAGTTTATGAGACTTGACTGACACCGATTTTCCACTTTTCGTATCACTCTGCCAAACAGAATATAACTTAGTTGTTGTAATACTAGCTATTTTTATACTTCATAATTCTTAAGGGAAACTTAATTTCCCAGTCTTTTGTTGTAATCCATGAATCCAGATAACACTTCCAAGAATGCCCTCTAGTATTTTTGTGCCCCAGGAAGCACTTGTCATGAAAGCTGCCAATGTGCAGCATTCTGCACAATTAGGGCGGGGTCAAGGCAATGCAATAATGTAACTGCAGTCATCGCAAGAGATCTAAGAGAATGTCAAAAAATGAGGGACGGTGGCGCATGGTGATAAACAGATTTTGTAGTGGTCACAAATGTGAATCACTCCTATCTGCACGACAGCAACATGAATTCTTTGACAGCTCGAGAATTAAACATGAGCTTAGATCCTCAATTTAAAAAATTCGACTCAAAAAGCAACAATGATCGCACAGATCTGAACTATAAAAAATGCTTTTTCTCCTAACATCTACAAGCATGCTCAGCTTCTTGTCAAATGCTATCCTTAGGACCATACACAAATTCTCCAGATATCTTGCAGGCCAGGATATCCTACAGGTTTTAATCTTTCTCTTAAATGTCACTTATGTATTTCACGACAATCCTTTTATCTTGTAGGGGTAAATAATTCTTCAAAATTATTGACCACAGCGATCATCACTGAACATTGGATGCCGACCATCACTGTTTAAGTCAGCTTGTTTAGCTGAAGGCTTCCAGCCAGCCAGCCACACCATGTGGTACTTCGTCTTGTAGCGTTCGTGCACGATCCCTAGCTAGCTAAGCAGTCATCTCGCACTCCGATTGGGTCTCACAATATATCTAGTAATTTGGATGATCAACTCTGGTGCTTTACTTTGCCTCTGGTCTACGCGGCTGCTTAGGTGAAAAATGCCTTGCAATTCCTCCTACCGTCGTCCGAACTCCCCCAACGGTGAAGCTCATGTGGTCGATCTAAATCCAAGCCACGTTCAATAAAACACCCTTGACCGGTGTTGGCATCATAATACCTATGGCCAGGAAGCAAAATGTAACCGAAAACCTTGTAATTTCGGCAATGTCTCAAATTCTGTGGGCAACTATCCCGCCGGTACGCGTCAGCGGCAACCGTCATCGGTGGCATTAACTGCCTACCTTTTTTCCATGGTGTGATCAGCCAGACTCGATATTTAGTCGATACAGGCGCCGAAGTTAGCGTCTTTCCTGCAACAGCAGCAGATCGAACAGAGGAACCCACCTTCAACTTACAGGCCGCAAATGGAAAACCAATAGCAACCTTTGAAAGGGAATACGCCTACCTGAGCGTAGATTTACGCAAACCCATTGAGTGGATTTTCCTTCTCACTGACGTCACAATGCCCATCATTGGCACGGACCTACTTAATCTTCATGATTTGCTCGTAGACATCCGCCGAAAACGACTGTTTGACAGACCTACTAGACTGTCTATCAGAGGAATCACTTCTATAGGTGCCAGCTAGTTACTCGGTAAGATGAAGGCAATCCTTGATCCAACGTTCCAAACGATAAGTACCCGGAACTTAATTACCCGTCTAACGACCTACCGTACATAACCAGCAATGTTATGAATCACATCATAACCTCAGGACAGCCCGTGACATCTAGAGCGCGACGACTTGCTCCTGACTAACTGAGACTTGCCGGAAATGAGTTCGACCATATGCTCACCCTTGACATCATTCGGCCATCGAATAGCCCATGGGCATCCTCACTGAATATAGTACTGAAAAGAGATAGCAATGATTGGAAACCCACTGGTGATTACCCGCGAGTGAGCGCCTAAACAAACCCTAATTGCTATCCATCGCCTCACACACACGACTTGACAGCAACATTATCTGACGTAACTACTTTCTCCAAAATAGACTTGGTTGAAGCGTATAACTAAATCCTGGTGGCGCCAGATATTTCAGAAACGGCTATCACCACGCCTTTCGGACATTTCGAATTTCTACGTATGCCATTTGGTCTCCGAAATGCATCACAAACATTCCAACGCTTCATCGACGAAGTATTTCGCGGTCTCGACTTTGTATACAAATACTTAGACGACTGCCGCATTGCCATACCAGACAAGGAAACTTACATTAGACACTTGGATTCGGTATTTGAGTGGTTACGCCAACATGGGGCTACCATCAATATTCGAAAGTATCAGATAGACGTTGACTCACTTGACTTTCTGGACCACACCATTGACTGCAAGGGTATTCACCCACTAGCTAGTGAATTTGAGGCGATACTGAACTTTACAGAACCACAGACAGTGAAAAGTCTCCACACTTTAAACGGCTTGGTAAGTTATTACCGACGGTTTATTCCCAACTGTGCCTCTCTGATTCAGCCATTGACAGACCTTCTACGAGGGAATAACAAGTCCATTGAACTCGACGCGTCTACTCGAAGTTTTTTACCCAGGTTAAGAAAGCTATTGCGACAGCTACACTCCTGATGTATCAGGATCCAACGGCACCGTTAAGTATCTGGGTCGATGCATCAGACATTGCAGTCGGCGCAGTTCCGCAACGACTAGTTAACGGAGAGTGGCAAGCAATCGCCTTTATCTCAAGGTGCCCTCAATTAGCTGAAACGAAGTACAGCACATTTGGCAGAGAACCTATGGCTATGTACTGTGCTATACGGCATTTTCGACATTCAGTAGGGGGTCGTGAATTCATAATTTTCACTGACCACAAACCTCAGACGTACTCTTTGAACTCAGCTTCAGACAAGTATTCACCTAGGGAATCATGACCAATGGACTACGTTTCAGAGTTTACATAGGATATTCGCCACGTATCCGGAGTGGACAACACTGAGGCAGAAGCCCTGTCGCGCATTTGTTCCCTCACCTAAATAGATGACACAGACCTTGTAAAACTGTCTCGTCTTCAAAAATAATACACTGAGCCTCAACAAGAGTTGTCGAAAACAACTCTACAATTAGCCGAGTAACTCTTAGATATGGGAAGAGATACTATTCTATGTGACATTTCCGCGAGCACTTCTCGCTCCATCATGGCTAAAATATATCACCGCTACGTCCTCAATAAGTGGCGTGACTTGCCACACCCAGTTATTCGAACTTCCGTCAAGCTCATTACTATACGTTTGTGTTGGCCTGGGAATAGTGAAGAAGGAATTGGGCTCATATTTGCCTAGCTTCCCACAATTACAAGGCAGTAAGTCACACATGAAGCTCTATTAAACATCTTTCTTATCCCCGATGATCGTTTCGAACACGTTCATAAATATTTGGCTGGACCCCTTCGAAAATCTCATGGATATACCTGTGTTCTGACCTGAGTCGACTGTTTCACAGGATGGCCTGAATCGATCCCCCTCAAGGATGTACCTGCTGACATGGTCACACGCGCCTTTGTCAAACGATGGAACGCAAACTTAGATGTCCATCTTCCATAACAACTGATCGCGGGCGGCATTTCGAAAGCGGCTTATTCTTCGCCCTGAATAAAATCATGATTTATATGCGATTTAGAACATCAGCCTACCATCTTCAAGCTAATGGTATGGTGGAGCGTCTACACAGACAGTTGAAGGCTGGTTTGTCAGCTGCAAACATTGCACATTGGTCTGAATACCTTCCGTTAGTTCTCCTAGGGATACGAAACGCCTGGAAAACTGATGCTGGTCGTAGTAACGCCGAGCTAGTATATGGCACAACACTACGATTGACAGGTGAGTTTGATTCTCCCTCAAGCTTCCCATCGGTGGTACATCCCACTTCATACGACAGCAGCCCTACAAACGCAATGCGTTCAGTTAAACATGCTCCTCTTCGTTCACAGTCCATTGATGTTTTTATCTACCCGTGTTTAAAAGTTTCTTCACATATATTTGTTCGTCGTGACTCTGAAACTCCCATACAATAGATCATATAAAGTCATTAAACGTATGGATAAATTGTCTTAGACAAAACAGGCGGCGAAGACACTGTCTGAATCGACCGTCTGAAACTGGCTTACTTGGAAGGTAATACCATTAGCCTAGAGCTGAGCGCACCCAACAATCCACAAGTAATCGAATGTCCTTTAGTCGTCGAAGAACTCACTGGCACGGCGAAAGCCACCGAACCTTCCGACGAGCCCTCGAAGAAAACACGTTCTGGATGAGACGTGAAATTTCTCATCAAAAGGAAAAAATCCGATTAGATGGATCAAATGGGGGAAACCATGAAAAATTTTACTATTAGCTAGATGTTACTTATAAATTATGAATTGTCAGTCACGTCTCGTAAACCGTTTGTCAATCACGTCTCATAAACCGTTAATGCCCAGCTCTCGCTACGCTCGGGCCCACGCTGTTCCTTGAAGATTTCAGAAACGCTTAGTTATAACGGACGAGAAAACCAAAACACCGATCTGCCGCTTGATATTTCTTTATTGTTACACCAACATATAGAAAGAATAAGTGAACTAAGGTCTGAAAACAAATATTACAATAATAAATCATTGTATTACTTCTGACGATGTTTCACTCTTCTTTCTGAACAGCGACCGATGAGACAATGACTGTCGTATTGATGACTCCGCGAAAATTGGGGAAGTTGATTTTGAGCAAACAACCAAGAATTGATCGTTCAGTCTTCAACTCCATCGGCACTCCCCGGCAAAATACGGATCCAACCCTTTTTTCCTTCACGACCAATGCACGTTGACTTGGATGCCATTGCGAGAACCTGGGTCACACGGAAAGAGCTGAAATGGAAAACAAACAGAAAAGCCAACACACCACAAGCATACCCACAGCACAATCTCACACATTAATGACGACCTGCGCCTCCAGACAGAGACCTCCTCTTGACATCTCGCAACACAATCGCCACTTGCTAGAATGACTCTAGCAGAATGCAACGTGACCATAGCACCACCTCACGATACTCTACGCACGTCTCATCTACTCAATACCAATTACCACTGCAATCGCTTGTCACTCATTCTGCCTCAGTTCTAGTAGCGGTGACGCATGCGAGCCTCAGCCGTTTACACTCTTTCTCCCCGGCGTGTCGGACCACAGCTAACAATTATCTCCGTGTGCATTTCATTCTCAGCAATAGGCTAGCCTCCCCGGCGTATACGACCCATCTGCCGTCCTTAACATCAATCAATTCATTCACGGATGTAGAAGAGTGGACACAACTTCAGAAGTAATCACGACGAAAATTTTAACAAAATTACGTAATAACAACGAGGTACGAAAACAATAAGCAAACAGAATGGATCCCAAAAACACCAATTGATATGACACACCACACGTATATACAAACAGTACACACAAACTCGCAGTTCATGTCTTGGTGGAATTCCTTTGAAGAATCGCAGGACTTACACCAGTACGCCTACAACCCTTGAGAGGTTGACGATTGTAAGTTGTGGAATGTCCGGACACAAACAAGATTAACCAACAATTACAATAATTGGAACTCACACAATTATTTTACACAAACATATGTACAATCAATACATCACATATTGTGGATTCTGACACGACAAACTACCCTTGAAGAACTGTAGGACTTACAGCAGTACGCCTACATTCCTTCTCAGGTTGATGATCCAAGTGGAAGTCGTCCGGACACAAACAGAATTACCAACAGCTAGATGACAGATGATATCAATTCAGTATATACAACATGAACATATGTACAAAACAACACACCAAGCACGTTTGGCTGCCCATTGATGCGCTACCCTTTGAAGAATTGTAGGGCTTGCAGAAGTACGCCTACAACCCTTCTCAGGTTGACGCCCCAGGTTGGAAAATCGTCACTGAGTTCATTTGCCGACTTCCTTCTGTCATCTATATCCTCAAATCTGAACGGTAACGCGCCCATGTCGTTGTATCGTAGAATATAGATGACGAACAAACACACGACGTATCTGATCAACCAAGCGTAGGCGCAGTGTAATTTACACCAAAGATAATAACATTCAAATGGTAACTTGAAACAAGAAATTCCTTTATTCATGCAAGTCAATTTAACAATTACTCTTTCGTTTACACTTGGCTTATCCTCACTAAACTGACCAATATCTTTCGTCTTTTCAAATGCACCAATACTATCATAGTCATTGCACAAGATACTGGAGTTGATGGGCGACTGTTTCATTGTGGATGACAACACCAACGACGACTGATTGATACCAGTTGATGAACTTAGCGGTGCATCAGAAGCTGTTGTGGTTCGGCTTTCAGATAGTTGCCTAACTGCAAGACCACCACCACTGCTGTCTTTTACTATCAGCTCAGGTTTAGCACTAGTATCTGATGATAGGTGGGCTACATGCTGATCAATCACACTGACGGTCTAACAAGTATGCATGCCTTCTGCAACTGCATCTGCATTTATTTCTACTTCACGTTCAAGTTCTACAGAACCTTTATTTAACTTAGCGGTAGTAGGCTTTCCCTCCATTTCATCATGATCAACCAAAGACAAATCTGCACTATCATGATCATAATCATGAATATTCACCTTACGTCAATTTCACCATTTTCAAACTCTTTAATAACAGAGGTAGACAATTTTGGTTCCTCCTTACAAATCCTTAAAGGTTCTATATCTTCACTCTGACTAGTAATACTTTGTAAACTTGTGGGGTCAGAACTGCACTCTGAAGCAGCAACTCTATTCTGTGACGCTCTATTCAACAACGGCTTACCAGTTGCAACTACAGACTTCTTCACCGCACCGTTTCGTTGAACAATTCGGAGTCAGGCCTGGAGTTTACATTTAGCTTATCACTGAACTTGCTCACCGGTTCACAGTTCACCTTTGTATGCACCTCTTGCAAACGTGTAAAACACAACCGTGTCTCTCTTGCAGCTTGCAACTTATCTGTTGAGGATGTACTACGAAACCTGTTACACTCATTAGGTCTATATGCATTACTAGACATCATGGAGCCTTCTCGATATCCACCTCTCTGATACCTATTCGTCATCAATGATTGCATTTTGCCCTCAGACTGCTCTATTCTAGGGGTGAGATGTAATAGACTGGCGAACTTGCTCATAGACTGATTGACACTATCTTTTACTAGTTTCAGGATATCATCAAATTTTGGCTCGATACCCTCATCCTCCATACGGGAGCTTATCTTCACCCACTTCCTTTGCAGTCGAGTAGGTAGGCGTCTTGCTATTACTTCTAGTGTAAAACTCGAGTTGAGGTCACTCATGCGATTCATCGAAATCAATGCATTCTTGTAAATTAGCAAATTGTCCAAATCTCAGTGAGTGCCTTGCAGTCATCTTGTAGTTGACCGCCATTATCCTTATCAGCCTCGAATAATTTCCCTACAATCATCGAAGGTCTTCCAAACCTTTGACGTAATATGCTCATAGCCTCGTAGTAGCCCTCTTTTGGCTTCATAAACTTACAGCACTGTATAGCTCTTGCAGCATCTCCAGTGCAATATCTCATCAAATACATTAACTTCGATTCATCAGTTAATGAAAAACTACTCAACATGATCTCAAACTCCTTTACAAATTGTAAATAATCAGCTGGGTTTCCATCAAAACACCGTGGTTCAAATCCGGGGAGTTTGATGTTCCTATTATCCCTGAACGGCGAAACAGCAACATCAACCATGTCATGCTTAACATCAGACACATCGTTACAATTAACAGACAAGTCACCATGACTTACTTTCCTGTTTGCATCCAAGACACTCTGTCCCTTCTTTGACCCAGGCATTGTTGAACTTGACCCAATTCCAAAATGTTCCAGATATTGCTTGTTCAAAGAGGAGTAGACTGGCACCAGGAAAGATGAACGGTGACTATCCAAACTTTCACCAACTGTTTGAATCCGCCAGATCTGTTTCTATCGTCAGAAACTGTCAATCACGTCTCATAAACCGTTAATGCCCAGCTCTCGCTACGCTCGGGCCCACGCTGTTCTTCGAAGATTTCAGAAACGCTTAGTTATAACGGACGAGAAAACCAAAACACCGATCTGCCGCTTGATATTTCTTTATTGTTACACCAACATATAGAAAGAATAAGTGAACTAAGGTCTGAAAACAAATATTACAATAATAAATCATTGTATTACTTCTGACGATGTTTCACTCTTCTTTCTGAACAGCGACCGATGAGACAATGACTGTCGTATTGATGACTCCGCGAAAATTGGGGAAGTTGATTTTGAGCAAACAACCAAGAATTGATCGTTCAATCTTCAACTCCATTACACCGTTATTTCCCAGCTCTTGCTACGCTCGGGCCCACACTGTTCCTTGAAATTTTCAGAAACTCTTAGTTATAACGGACGAAAAAACCAAAACACCGGTTAGCCGCTTTGGAATTCTTTATTGTTACTCCAACATATAAATCAAGTATGACTAATTTCTGTGAACATGTATTACAATAATAAATCATTGTATTACTTCTGACGATGTTTCACTCTTCTTTCTGAACAGCGACCGATGAGACGATGACTGTCGTATTGATGACTCCGCGAAAATTGGGGAAGTTGATTTTGAGCAAACAACCAAGAATTGATCGTTCAATCTTCAACTCCATTGACATGAATATTTCAAATGTTCTGTCAAAATTACGTTGCCAGTATTTCAATTGATGTGTTTATCTTAATGTAATTAATTTGAAATTTTCCTTTTGATTCTTTTCCTAAAATCTGACGATCATGAAACAGAAGAAAGTGCTCACACTTCAAAGCTAGAACGGCAGTAGAATTAACCTGACAGCCTAAGTGTTTTCCGTCGTACGCTAATTAAGTGGACCCACACGAATACAGAAATCTGTATGTGTGTATGCGTGTGTACACATGTATATACATTGAGAATTGCGGCCAATAGCACTAGACTACAGTCACACTGAGAAATCGACTTGTGAATTGTTATTATAACTTTGTGATAATATAAGGAGTCAGTGTACTTGCTAATAATGTCACTCATGTGACTCATTGTTTATAAAGGAATGTGTTATTTGTAGGTTCATGCTTAATCACCAATCACTGGAGTCTATGAAAACATAAGTGGCCAATATTCATCTCTGCGTAACACATTTTTTTGTTGGGTTACAGTCGAACGTTGTACGCGCCTTTTTAAAACTATACACAATGTGGGCAAGTGGTGGCTGCGGTTCAAATAAAATTTTTCCTTAGTGTAACTATAAATGCTCTTTATTAAATATGAAACGATTACGTCAATGTAACCAACGTTTGGACTACCATAACAGGACATTTTACAGAAGGTATAAACGTATCTATGAGCGGTTACTGGCAGAGATCTCGGTTACGTCGACGTTAACATAGAATGACAGCCATGAACTTACCGAGAAAGTGTGGGGGGTTCAATGGAGTTATTAGCTGAAGGCCATTGAATGTCACATCTTCCTCCTTTACTTAGGGCCTGTCTAACTTAAGGACAATATGCCACTCAGAATACACTGCAACCTCCAGACTTATTTTAGCATTTTCCACTATGTCTCACAAGAGCTTTTATCGGAATTACATGGGAGGTTGCAGATATCGGCGGGTAAACTTCCCCATTGAGTTTGAAGTCATTTATCTCGGGTAACACTTGGTTTACAATATTGATTATCTGCGACACAGCCGCAGATTTCAATGAAATGGGACCTTAAGAATCGTTTACGGCGTTCCCATTTGAGTCTTATATGCAGTCATTTAGGCGTTCTTTATATTCCAATAGAACGGTTCCTGAGCAGGCGGCAGAAAGATTTGCTAAAAGGGTATTTCACAGCTGAAAATTCAGAGCATTAGACAATAACGATTTAAATAAATTTAAAGTAGATGTAGATAGGCGAAAAATTCACACCAGGTGTACAGTAATAACATCACCAGATAACTTCGTCATAGATTTCAATAGACATGGTCTAATAACGCAGATACACAAGAAAAGACTAACATCCAGAACTTATGTAGGTAATCTAAAACCAATTTAATGGAGACTGGGATGTCACCGATAGCCAAGCAGCGCACTTATTTAATATTCTCCTTCTTTCAGCACCTCCGGTAGTGACGACGCCGCAAATCACCCAGCCAATTCAGCAAAATATGCACGTCAATGCAGTTGAAGAATGAACGATCAATTCTTGGTTGTTTGCTCAAAACCAACTTCCCCAATTTTTGCGGAGGCACCAATACGACAGTCATCGTCTCATCGGTCGCTGTTCAGAAAGAAGTCAGCAGAAAACCGTCAGAAGTAATATTGTGATTTATTATTGTAATATTTGTTCACAGACCCTAGTAAAAACATTATTTTTATATGTTGGTGTAACAATAAAGAATCCTCGAATCACCATCGGTCTTTTGGTTTTTTCGTCCGTCATTACTAAGCGTTTCTGAAAATGTACAAGGAACAGCGTGGGCCCGAGCGTAGCAAGAGCTGGGCATTAATGGTTTATGAGACGTGGCTGACAGTTTCTGATGGTGAAGTCAGTATTCGACGGCTTTGGGACGCTGGTGACAGTTTGGATAGTCGCCGTTCATCTTTCCTGGTGCCAGTCTACTCCTCTTTGAACAAGCAATATCTGGAACATTTTGGAATTGGGTCAAGTTCAACAATGCCTGGGTCAAAGAAGGGACAGAGTGTCTTGGATGCAAACAGGAAAGTAAGTCATGGTGACTTGTCTGTTAATTGTAACGATGTGTCTGATGTTAAGCATGACATGGTTGATGTTGCTGTTTCGCCGTTCAGGGATAATAGGAACATCAAACTCCCCGGATTTGAACCACGGTGTTTTGATGGAAACCCAGCTGATTATTTACAATTTGTAAAGGAGTTTGAGATCATGTTGAGTAGTTTTTCATTAACTGATGAATCGAAGTTAATGTATTTGATGAGATATTGCACTGGAGATGCTGCAAGAGCTATACAGTGCTGTAAGTTTATGAAGCCAAAAGAGGGCTACTACGAGGCTATGAGCATATTACGTCAAAGGTTTGGAAGACCTTCGATGATTGTAGGGAAATTATTCGAGGCTGATAAGGATAATGGCGGTCAACTACAAGATGACTGCAAGGCACTCACTGAGATTTGGACAATTTGCTAATTTACAAGAATGCATTGATTTCGATGAATCGCATGAGTGACCTCAACTCGAGTTTTACACTAGAAGTAATAGCAAGACGCCTACCTACTCGACTGCAAAGGAAGTGGGTGAAGATAAGCTCCCGTATGGAGGATGAGGGTATCGAGCCAAAATTTGATGATATCCTGAAACTAGTAAAAGATAGTGTCAATCAGTCTATGAGCAAGTTCGCCAGTCTATTACATCTCACCCCTAGAATAGAGCAGTCTGAGGGCAAAATGCAATCATTGATGACGAATAGGTCTCAGAGAGGTGGATATCGAGAAGGCTCCATGATGTCTAGTAATGCATATAGACCTAATGAGTGTAACAGGTTTCGTAGTACATCCTCAACAGATAAGTTGCAAGCTGCAAGAGAGACACGGTTGTGTTTTACACGTTTGCAAGAGGTGCATACAAAGGTGAACTGTGAACCAGTGAGCAAGTTCAGTGATAAGCTAAATGTAAACTCCAGGCCTGACTCCGAATTGTGTGACGATAACGGTGCGGTGAAGAAGTCTGTAGTTGCAACTGGTAAGCCATTGTTTAATAGAGCGTCACAGAGGAGAGTAACAGTCCCAGAGGACAGTTCTGACCCCACAAGTTTACAAAGTATTACTAGTCAGAGTGAAGATATAGAACCTTTAAGGATTTGTAAGGAGGAACCAAAATTGTCTACCTCTGTTATTAAAGAGTTTGAAAATGGTGAAATTGACGTAAGGTGAATATTCATGATTATGATCATGATAGTGCAGATTTGTCTTTGGTTGATCATGATGAAATGGAGGGAAAGCCTACTACCGCTAAGTTAAATAAAGGTTCTGTAGAACTTGAACGTGAAGTAGAAATAAATGCAGATGCAGTTGCAGAAGGCATGCATACTTGTTAGACCGTCAGTGTGATTGATCAGCATGTAGCCCACCTATCATCAGATACTAGTGCTAAACCTGAGCTGATAGTAAAAGACAGCAGTGGTGGTGGTCTTGCAGTTAGGCAACTATCTGAAAGCCGAACCACAACAGCTTCTGATGCACCGCTAAGTTCATCAACTGGTATCAATCAGTCGTCGTTGGTGTTGTCATCCACTATGAAACAGTCGCCCATCAACTCCAGTATCTTGTGCAATGACTATGATAGTATTGGTGCATTTGAAAAGACGAAAGATATTGGTCAGTTTAGTGAGGATAAGCCAAGTGTAAACGAAAGAGTAATTGTTAAATTGACTTGCATGAATAAAGGAATTTCTTGTTTCAAGTTACCATTTGAATGTTATTATCTTTGGTGTAAATTACACTGCGCCTACGCTTGGTTGATCAGATACGTCGTGTGTTTGTTCGTCATCTATATTCTACGATACAACGACATGGGCGCGTTACCGTTCAGATTTGAGGATATAGATGACAGAAGGAAGTCGGCAAATGAACTCAGCGACGGTTTTCCAACCTAGGGCGTCAACCTGAGAAGGGTTGTAGGCGTACTTCTGCAAGCCCTACAATTCTTCAAAGGGTAGCGCATCAATGGGCAGCCAAACGTGCTTGGTGTGTTGTTTTGTACATATGTTCATGTTGTATATACTGAATTGATATCATCTGTCATCTAGCTGTTGGTAATTCTGTTTGTGTCCGGACGACTTCCACTTGGATCATCAACCTGAGAAGGAATGTAGGCGTACTGCTGTAAGTCCTACAGTTCTTCAAGGGTAGTTTGTCGTGTCAGAATCCACAATATGTGATGTATTGATTGTACATATGTTTGTGTAAAATAATTGTGTGAGTTCCAATTATTGTAATTGTTGGTTAATCTTGTTTGTGTCCGGACATTCCACAACTTACAATCGTCAACCTCTCAAGGGTTGTAGGCGTACTGGTGTAAGTCCTGCGATTCTTCAAAGGAATTCCACCAAGACATGAACTGCGAGTTTGTGTGTACTGTTTGTATATACGTGTGGTGTGTCATATCAATTGGTGTTTTTGGGATCCATTCTGTTTGCTTATTGTTTTCGTACCTCGTTGTTATTACGTAATTTTGCTAAAATTTTCGTCGTGATTACTTCTGAAGTTGTGTCCACTCTTCTACATCCGTGAATGAATTGATTGATGTTAAGGACGGCAGATGGGTCGTATACGCCGGGGAGGCTAGCCTATTGCTGAGAATGAAATGCACACGGAGATAATTGTTAGCTGTGGTCCGACACGCCGGGGAGAAAGAGTGTAAACGGCTGAGACTCGCATACGTCATCGTTACTGGAATTGAGGCAGAATGAGTGACAAGCGATTGCAGTGGTAATTGGTATTGAGTAGATAAGACGTTGTGCGTAGAGTATCGTGAGGTGGTGCTATGGTCACGTTGCATTCTGCTAGAGTCATTCTAGCAAGTGGCGATTGTGTTGCGAGATGTCAAGAGGAGGTCTCTGTCTGGAGGCGCAGGTCGTCATTGATGTGTGAGATTGTGCTGTGGGTATGCTTGTGGTGTGTTGGCTTTTCTGTTTGTTTTCCATTTCAGCTCTTTCCGTGTGACCCAGTTTCTCGCAATGGCATCCAAGTCAACGTGCATTGGTCGTGAAGGAATAAAGGGTTGGATCCGTATTTTGCCGGGGAGTGTCGATGTAGTTGAAGATTGAACGATCAATTCTTGGTTGTTTGCTTAAAATCGACTTCCCCAATTTTCGCGGAGGCATCAATACGACAGTCATCGTCTCATCGGTCGCTGTTCAGAAGGAAGTCATCAGAAAACTGTCAGAATTAATATTGTCAATGGAGTTGAAGATTGAACGATCAATTCTTGGTTGTTTGCTCAAAATCAACTTCCTCGATTTTCGCGGAGGCATCAATACGACAGTCATCGTCTCATCGGTCGCTGTTCAGAAAGGAGAGTTAAACATCGTTAGAAGTAACATAACGATTTATTATTGTAATATTTGTTTACAGACCTTAGTTTTCTTAGTTTGCTTAGTGATACTTGATTTATATGCTGGTGTAACAATACATAATACTCAAGTCAACAATTGGTGTTTTGGTTTTTTCGTCCGTTATAACTAAGCGTTTCTGAAAACTTCAAGGAACAGCGTGGGCCCGAGCGTAGCGAGAGCTGGGCATTAACGGTTTATGAGACTTTGATGACAGTTTCTGACGATAGAAACAGATCTGGCGGATTCAAACAGTTGGTGAAAGTTTGGATAGTCGCCGTTCATCTTTCCTGGTGCCGGTCAAGTCCTCTTTGAACAAGCAATATCTGGAACGTTTTTGGAATTGGGTCAAGTTCAACAATGCCTGGGTCAAAGAAGGGACAGAGTGTCTTGGATGCAAACAGGAAAGTAAGTCATGGTGACTTGTCTGTTAATTGTAACGATGTGTCTGATGTTAAACATGATATGGTTGATGTTACTGTTTCGCCGTTCAGGGATAATAGGAACATCAAACTCCCTAAATTAGAACCACGATGTTTTGATGGAAACCCGGCTGATTATTTACAATTTGTAAAGGAGTTTGAGATCATGTTGAGTGGTTTTTTATTAAATGATGAATTGAAATTGATGTATTTGATGAGATATTGCACTGGAGATGCTGCAAGAGCTATACAGTGTTGTAAGTTTATGAAGCCAAAAGAGGGCTACGATGAGGCTATGAGCATATTACGCCAAAGGTTTGGAAGACCCTCGATGATTGCAGGGAAATTATTCGAGGCTGTTGAGGGTAATGGTGGTCAGTTACAGGATGACTCCCAGGCACTCACTGAGTTTTTAGATAATTTGCTAATTTACAAGAATGGAATGATTTCGATGAATCGAATGAGTGACCTCAACTCGAGTTTTATACTAGAAGTAATAGCAAGACGTCTACCTACCCGACTGCAAAGGAAGTGGGTGAAGATAAGCTCCCGTATGGAGGATGAGGGTATCGAGCCAAAGTTTGATGATATCCTGAAACTGGTAAATACTAGTGTCAATCAATCTATGAGCAAGTTCGCCAGTCTGTTAGATCTCACCCATAGAATAGAGCAGTCTGAAGGTAAAACGCACTCATTGATGACGAGTAGGCCTCAGAGAGGTGGATATCGAGAAGGCTCCATGATGTCTAGTAATGCATATAGACCTAGTGAGTGTAACAGGTTTCGTAGTACATCCTCAACAGATAAGTTACAAGATGCAAGACAAACACGGTTGTGCTTGACACGTGTGCAAGAGGTGCATACAGAAGTGAACTGTGAACCGGTGAGCAAGTTCAGTGATAAGCTAAATGTAAACTCCAGGTCTGACTCCGAATTGTGTGACGATAACGGTGTTGTGAAGAAGTCTGTAGTTGCAACTGGTAAGCCGTTGTTGAATAGAGTGTCACAGAATAGAGTTACTGCTTCAGAGTGGAGTTCTGACTCCACAAGTTTACAAAGTATAACTAGTCAGAGTGAAGATATAAAACCTTTAATGATTTGTGAGGAGGAACCAAAATTGTCTACTTCTGTTATTAAAGAGTTTGAAAATGATGAACTTGACGGTAAATTGAATATATGTGATAATGATCATGATAGTGCAGATTTGTCTTTGGTTGATCATGATGAAATGAGGGATATGCCTACTACTGCTAAGTTAAATAAAGGTTCTGTACAACTTGAACGTGAAGTAGAAATGAACGCAGATGCAGTTCCAGAAGGCGTGCATACTTGTGAGACAGTCAGTGTAATTGATCAGCATGTAGCCCACCTATCATCAGATGATAGTGCTAAACCCGAACTAGTAGTGAAAGACAGCAGTGGTGGTAATCTTGCAGTTGGACAACTATCTGAGAGCCGAACAAGAACAGCTTCTGATCCACCACTAAGTTCATCACCTTGTGTCACTCAGTCATCGTTGGTGCTTTCATCCACAATGAAACAGATGCCCATCAACTCAAGTATCTTGTGCAATGACTATGGTAGTATCAGTTCGTTTGAAAGGACGAATATCAATGGTCAGTTTAGTGTGGATAAGCCAAGTGTAAAGGAGAGAGTAATTGTTAAATTGACTTGCACGAATAAAGGCATTTCTAGTTTCAAGTTACTATTTGAATGTTATTATCTTTGGTGTAAATTACTCTGTTTCTATACTTGGTTGATGAGATATGTCGTGTGTTTGTTGGTCATCTATATTCTACGATACAATGACATGGGCGTGTTGCCGTTCAGATTTGAGGATATAGCTGATAGAAGGAAGTTAGCAAATGAACTCTGCGACGATTTTCCAACCTAGGGCGTCAACCTGAGAAGGGTTGTAGGCGTACTGCTGTAAGTCCTACAATTCTTCAAAGGGTAGCGCATCAATGAGCAGTCCAATGTGCTTGGTGTGTGATTTTGTACATATGTTCATATTGTATATACTGAATTGATATCATTTATCATCTAGCTGTTGGTAATTCTGTTTGTGTCCGGACGACTTCCACTTGGATCATCAACCTGAGAAGGAATGTAGGCGTACTGCTGTAAGTCCTACAGTTCTTCAAGGGTAGTTTGTCGTGTCAGAATCCACAACATTTGATGTGTTGATTGTACATATGTTTGTGTTAAATAGTTGTGTGAGTTCCAATTGATGTAATTGTTGGTTAATCTTGTTTGTGTCCGGACATTCCACAACTTACAATCGTCAACCTGTGAAGGGTTGTAGGCGTACTGGTGTAAGTCCTGCAATTCTTCAAGGGAATTCCATCAAGACATGAAATGCGAGGTTGTGTGTACTGTTTGTATATACGTTTGGTGTGTCATATCAATTGGTGTTATTTGGATTCATTGTGTTTACTCGTTGTTTTCGTACCTTGTTGTTATTGCATAATTTTGTTAAAATTTTCGTCGTGATTACTTCTGAAGTTGTGGCCAGTCTTCTACATCCGTGAATGAATTGATTGATGTTAAGGACAGCAGATGGGTCGTATACGCCGGGGAGGCTATTGCTGAGAATGAAATGCACACGGAGATAATTGTTAGCTGCGGTCCGACACGCCGGGGAGAAAGAGTGTAAACGACTGAGGCTCGCATGCGTCACCGCTACTAGAACTGAGGCAGAATGAGTGACAAGCGATTTCAGTGGTAATTGGTAATGAGTAGATAAGAGGATGTGCGTAGAGTATCGTGAGGTGCTGCCATGGTCACTTTGCATTCTGCAAGAGTCATTCTAGCAAGTGGAGACGGTGTTGCAAGATGTCAAGAGGAGGTCTCTGTCTGGAGGCGCAGGTCGTCATTGATGTGTGAGATTGTGCTGTGGGTATGCTTGTGGTGTGTTGGCTTTTCTGTTTGTTTTCCATTTCAGCTCTGTCCGTGTGACCCAGGTTCTCGCAATGGCATCCAAGTCAACGTGCATTGGTCGTGAAGGAAAAAAGGGTTGGATCCCTTTTTTGCCGGGGAGTGTCAATGGAGTTGAAGATTGAACGATCAATTCTTGGTTGTTTGCTCAAAATCAACTTCCTCGATTTTCGCGGAGGCATCAATACGACAGTCATCGTCTCATCGGTCGCTGTTCAGAAAGAAGAGTTAAACATCGTTAGAAGTAACATAACGATTTATTATTGTAATATTTGTTTACAGACCTTAGTTTTCTTAGTTTGCTTAGTGATACTTGATTTATATGCTGGTGTAACAATACATAATACTCAAGTCAACAATTGGTGTTTTGGTTTTTTCGTCCGTTATAACTAAGCGTTTCTGAAAACTCCAAGGAACAGCGTGGGCCCGAGCGTAGCGAGAGCTGGGCATTACCGGTTTATGAGACTTTGATGACAAATATTGTGATTTATTATTGTAATATTTGTTCACAGACCTTATTTGTAACATTGTTTATATGTTGGTGTTACAATAAAGAATTCTCGACTCGCCAATTGGTGTTTTGTTTTTTTTGTCCGTTATTCCTTAGCGTTTTTGAGAAACTTCGAGGAACAGCGTGAGCCCGAGTGTATCAAGAGCTGGGCATTAACGGTTTACGAGACGTGGCTGACATCTGGGAATCCGGAATTTCCTCAGTACTATGTTTTTTTATTACCACCATATTAACGCAAACCAGATATAACTTGTTCAGGAATTTCTGATATAAGGATCCTATCGAATAGTATACAGCTGCGAGAAAGTTTAAACCTCAGGACTAGTTGTTTCTGAAGCCAGGTTAAATCGTGAGGGACGTTGTGCTACTCAGATATCCGAGAATTACTGCAGTTATCTGTTTCTTTTAACGGTCGCGTCAAACAAGACGATTGCATGGGGAAGGATGACAAGGGGGTGTGAGCCAACAAACATGTGAAGCCAATCTAAAATATCCCATTCGAAATGTCTTTTAATCGGGGTGTAAGATAAAGTGCATAATACACATCCATATCGAGAAAAACATCAATACTGCACAATAACTTAGATATTCAATTTAGACTAGTTGCCTTACTGAAGGATAATGTGTGCCTCTAAGTCGAAAAGTTAACTGAGTTCCCCGATTATCAACGATAAGGAAAGTTACCTCGGCCATTATCGATTCAACTTTCCAGCTTTTAACTCATTATCAAAGCTATACAAACTCCTAAATCTTGAGTTCCAAGTACTTAGATTATATTTCGATGTCTAAACTTTTTCTTTCAAGTATACAAACAGACAACATCCCTTTGCTCCAGTAAAATTGTGGTGTATCATGGAGGAAAGCGTTTACTTTTAAAATTTTCGGTTACATGCTTTGAAGTCTTTTAACTAACGAAAAACGAATCGTTTGATGCTAATCCATTTGTGTCCTATTATTTACACCGTTAGCTGTAGCCATGTAAAAAAGTGCGAAGGAGTTGCACCATGACGGTTAAAAAGAGCGAATTTTAGAGCTAGATTATGTATGTTTTTGCAGCTACATGTATTTTCTCTTGATTTAATGTGAACCGGCCTGTTTACGGAATGGAAAACATCATATTTGTCCGAAAAAGCCATATCCGTTTGGTTACACACTTACTCGAAGTGAAAGAAATGAGGTCAGACAGCCGGTAACTACAGATTGCTCTTGTGAAGGCCATGAATTTACTGAGAAGAAAGAATCTGACATGATTATGAGCAATCAATTGTGTTGTAGATGTCATCAGTAAATATTTCTATATAACACTGTGAGAATTTACCAAAATAAATTTTTCCCGTAATAGAAGAAAGGACATAACCAGAATGGTAACTGAGCCAGCTGATACTTATCGTTCGCACCACTCAGTAGTGGTCGTTCCAGGCAGCGTGGGTCATTGCGGTCTTTCTTCACGCAAACGAAGAGCTCGTGCAAGTTTCACAGAGATATGGCAATGCCTGAATAGCAGGCTGTTTTCTAAGAGGGAGTCAAGCATTTAGGAACATGATGCTAAGATAGCTCCGAATCGTCCCCACGCTTCGTATTGTCTTCAATAATCCACCATTTATTTCTGATGTCATTTCTAGTAGCTTTTCAACTCCTTTGTTACTTCACTGTTCTTCTTTCGATTGCCATATTTCTTGGGTGAGTGCGAAAAAATCAAGTTTAAAACGACGAGATCAGTCATGTTACTGATTTCGAATTGCTATCTGATTTAAAAGAAAGAGAGTTGGTTGGGCCGACCACTTGGATACCTTTCAGAAATCAAGAACCGTAACATAGCGGCGAAAAATTATCCTCCTTTAAAGCAGCCTTTGACAGTGATTTAAGGTATAATATCTTTTATTCCTTCACATTCCCAGGGGAATATTGGGCTTCAAGCTAGATGCTTGGAGTTTCTGTGGTAGTGTTTATTTTTACAGGATGGGGTTGCTAGCTTCATGCTCAACCTTTCCTCTTAACCAGCTTTTATGCCTAGTTCAGCGAGGTAAAGGAGTACGTCGGCCGGGGATCTAACCCTGGACAATGAGCATGGTCGGCGAACGTCCTAACCCCTTAGCCACCAACGCGAAGGTACAACATAATAAGTGGTTTAATACAGCATTTTATGCAACTGTATGTAGAGTCACTTGTTTCAGAAGAAAAGTTTTATCTGCATTGTTAACAAATATTTTCAGGTCAAAACTGTTTGGCAATTTTTAAAACGCTACTTACCATCAGTGTTATGCCTATATGCAAAGCATCTTTTAAATGAATTTTCCTGTGATAATTTTAGTTTTGATTTTCGGTAATAATTTTCGTATAATTAATTTGGTGTTTAGTTGTCAACTGCCGGTCTTTGAAGTTCACTATATCAGAATATCCATGGATCAAAGGTTTGTAGATGATTCCAATTAAGTTTTGTAGCTTGCCGAGTTTGGGAGCGGGATTGTAACAAACCTAATCCGAAACACATACAACTTGCGTATATCAAGTTTCTGTATGGGGGATGTACTCATATAATTGGAAATTTAGTTTTATGTGGACTTGAGAAACTTGGTAAGATTGCTAAATGGCTATTACGATTTTGCCAGTTAATGGATCTGATCCTGACCTGTCTTTCCTTGGAAAAATTGAGGATGTATCTGGTTACGTGTATATTGGCAGGAATAATGTAAAATCAATATCTTTGCCATCATTAAAAGTAATTCGAGGTGAACCGGGATACCCTATTATGAACACAAGTGCTGCACTTGTGGTAAACCGAAACACTCTTGAAATACTTGATTTAAGAAGCTTAACATGTGAGTGTTTTTCATACTTTTCGATACTTAAACAGTGATCACTTGTTTTTGAATATTAACCACTTCTCTCTTTTAGGTATAACCGCGTTTTTTATCAATTAGTCTTTGCTACTCCTGTAAAATAGATTGAGTCCATTATGGATTTCACTTATTTGATAACTTAAACGCAAAGAATAGATGTATTTTGTCTTCGGTGTTATTCGAAAGGATATTTTGGCTACCAAATATACATTAAGTTGAGAAACACAACCTGGTGCTTCTCCGGACTCAGTTCTTTAAAAATATATTTTCTTCCATATTTAAATCTGGAGTGAGTTAGTAGGCAGCATGGTTTCCTGAAGGTGGTTCCATATAACATAGTGAATTGATGTACTACACTTTCGTGTAAGATATTGCTCATGCTTCAGGTAGACTAACTCCTACAGACAATATATCTTTTAATTTTTTAAGAGACATATTTCTGATTATTTTTTGGGTGATTTGTGTAAAAATTTTGTATCACAAATCATCCTATTTGTAGCACGTATTATTATACACATGCGACTTAATTTGTAAATGAAGAATCTATTTCGAAAATCACCTACAGAGTTGATTCGTGTGAACACAGTGTGAACAGCTAAGTTTCGAAGAAAATTTACTGCTTTATAAGTGTCGTGTGTTTCAAAATAGCTCGAATCCCTTTTTGGATTCATTAACTTGTCTCTGCTATTGCTTATTCGCAGTGCACATGTTGCATCACAAACTCTGGTTCATTTTGTATAGTGTCTTCTAATGGGGTTCCCTAAAAGGTCGGTAAAATCTGTGGATAAGTTCAGGTTACTCCATTTTTCAAATAGCCCTATTCTAGTAGCTATTTTTATCAAAAGTTCTGGTTTTTTTATTGAGGGTGCTTTTCTTTATAAAAATAATCACTTAAATTAAGTATAGGAACCCTTTAGCACCTTTGTTAATGCCACTCTAAAATTTCTGCCTTTAATTGTATGGATTTCTTTATGTGATTCTTTATTAAATTTCAGGATGTGATTTCACAAAACACTTGCATTTTATTGCATTGTATCAGCATGCAGGTTGTATGACGCTAGCTCTTTATTTCTTTTACCAGCATGCATGACGTCAATTCACTTACTTATCTTCAAAATACAGAAGTCCTTTACGTTTAAACTATAGAACTTTCTAACCGAAACAATTAAAGACTTTTAACAGTGTTTCTTCTATCACGGCATAATAATATTACTTAGTTTTGCCATCCAGAAGTGATACTTCCTCCATAAAAGTTGAAAAGTATTACTTTAAGGTGTACTTGCCCTGCAGTATTGAGAGATTTCGTTGTCATATCAGATCACGTCTTAAATCCGATCTAGTGGTCTTCATCTGTGTGAAACTAAGAGTTGTTTTGGGTTCAACTTCATATTTTTATACAAAGCGACATTAGATTCTTGTTGTTTATCTTTTCAGCTATTCAACGCAATCATATAGTGGCGTTTAATAATCAGTTTCTCTGCAACTTTGGTTTTACTATTGACTGGCAGCAAATCTTCGAGGATAGTCGTAAGCAAATGTTTATACCAGTTCGCAAAGCGGAGACAATTTCCCATGCCGGTTGTGATATAGGTGAGTGCGAGTTACATTTCCGTTTTTTATATCGGTCGAAGTCAAAAGATGCCAGTTTTATATGTTTTATTGTATGTAAGCGACCTTAATACTTAGTAATCAAATACACATATGCATTTGTATATCATATACGACCATGTCACTTAATGGCTTTATTACTTTTACTTCGTTAGCCATACGCAAATATACTGATGGTAGGTATTGCTTGCTTATCACGTCATACATTGAATGGCGTTCACTTGGGAAGAAATTTGGGTATTTTTTATTTATATTGCTTGCCATACGTATGATTTCATTTTGCTAGACAAGAAACTATGTGGTTTCAGTCAAATTAGTACAAATCAAGGCTTCTTTCATTTCCTTTTTCCGTACGATAATCATATTGTTTATAGCAGATATACTTGCTGTATGTCCGGTGATTTTGCACCCCAGCTGATTCTTACTGGATATAATGTGTGGATTTATGTTTCATGAGTAATAAGGAATCTGGAGAAACACTGGTTTTACTCCAAGTTGTTGTTTTGAGTGTGTACAAATAGTAGTAACCAGACAAACTATTTAGCATTTGGCCCTTCTGTAGTAATTAGAACTTATACGCATTGTGTATAAAAATCCTAACCTGATCAATACTGAATGTTTATATATATATAGTGTATAAGTTTGACCTTGTCTTGAAAAAAGCTGGAAGGAAGGGCTGGAAATCGTGAAACACGAAACAGCTATTTGGGAAATCTAGGAATATATGGTAAATGGTGTCCCCTAAATAACAAGGGGGGAACTTCTAAATTATACCAAATATTCTCATCCTTTTTAGGTTTCCCAAAGCATGCCGCACCTTATTTTTAGTAGACAAAGGTTTGAGGAGGTACTAAGTGATGATAAGAGTAGTTATTTTTTTAAAATACACAATGCCACACTTCTAATGTCTTAGTGTGCACAATGTATTGAGTTTCTTTTTGGGTTTGAAGTGCATGAATCTTTTATCAAAGAAGTGCATGAAATTAAAAGTTTACTAGCTAACAACAATCTACTTACATCGGTTTGGGTTAATTCAATAAATTTTTCCGGATATTTTTACTTTGTGATGTGTTGCTGCAGTCATTATGCAGAATTTTTACTTCTGTGGGGATAATGGTCTTCAGTATCTTTTTTTGTTTTCAGCCTTTTGCCTGAGTTTTATAGTTTTGTAATTAGTAATATACTGCTGGTATTCCAAAGCTTATCTCATGGTTATAAAAATCGGTTCTAAATGTCTGCTGATTAACTATTAGGTTGAAGCGTGTAATGACCATAGGCTCGTTAATTTTAAGAGTGAAAGGAACGCTACGCTTAATGAAATGTATTGCACTGAAGATGGGAGTTAGAAACACGCTGTTTACACAGGAGGTGCATCCAAGTCACAAGTCTGCCTCTGTTATTTAAGATAGCAATTCACCTAAAATCATTCATGTCCTGATAGTATCTGGCAATAAAACTAATATGCTGTCAATTTTGTCATGGTTAGTGTATTTAAATGCTTACCCTTGTATCATGTCAATATTTATCAAGAATTTGTTTAATTTCAACTAGTATTTACGATTTATTAGGCGTTCTTTTATCTGGAAATAGAACCGGTAGTTATCGACTGCTTGTTAGTCACATACGGTATTAGTCTTTACCAGATGTTACTTCGTTCTGCAGAATTGAAGAAGTCAAATCTATGTTTGTGAAATTCTATGCTGGGTTTTTCCTGTTTAAACCCTATAGTAGACAAGTTCTGTAGATCGTAACTGACGTATATGTCTACGAAGGTCATAAAAAAACGTAATTACCTAAACACCACGTAACTTTGTCTTATTGTAAACCGATGTGTAAAACGTTCTAATTTTTTTTGAAATATAGCAATAGATTCCAGATGAACGGTCAGACGCTGTTTTAAGCACTGGAAATAATAGTATTAAATACTGCCTGTACTTTATTGAAATGTATTGTTTCCATTTTCTACAGCTCAGTCGCTAGGCAGATGAATTCAAATTTGTTTGCTTTGTTTGCTTGAGTAAATGTTAGTCTTTGTCTATAAGACTTTTCACAGAAACATATAATGTGAAATGAAGATGATAAGTTGTTAAGAATAGACATACAAAATAACTGTATGATAGATTTTTGATCATCTCCAGCCTTTGAAAGGACTTAACTTTTATACTTGTTAATGTTTTTTATCGATCATTCAAATTTAGTGCTCATTAAGTATACACCATACATCATATTTCAAGGTTGATAATTAAATTTGAAAGTAACGGCAGCTACACAATCTAATTAAAAGGAGGAAATAAATAAAATGAAGCGTTTCACAACGATTCCTTAAAATACATTTAAATGTGGAGGTGAACGTATGATAACCAGTAAACAATATTCACTTATTATCCTCAAAATACGTCTTTCCCATTTCGCTTCTGAAAATATCCCGGCTGTAAACAATTTAGTCATCCAATAAGGAGAGTGTTAAACACAGAGCAGTATGATGCAATTGTCCCAGTTGAGATTATAAATTGGATGTCCTTTATTTCTTCCACGACTGTCATCAGTCACTAGTTACCTGTCTTCTGATATTTATTTTTTTCTTTGTTTTAAGCTATCGGCAGCATTTTTGTATATCGTCTGACTTAAATTAGGCGAATTTATAATCATTACTTTTGCTGAGATTGAATGGTTTGAATTCTAATGCATATGTATACTCAAACTTCACAGTCTTGTTTGCCTTTCATCAAGATAGACAGTCTATCTTAAAAACGATGGACTGTTGAATAGATACACATACTAGAGAATATTGGCAAAATATACTTATGGTTCAGTACATGACGTGATACTTGTTCTTTTCACTGACGCACATGCACACACGTAGAATAATTTATTTAACTGGGTAATGGAAAAGTCATGTTTTATGACAGGATTCCTGGCATCTTAAAAAATAATACTCATTTTTATTATTTATTCTGCAAACGCTACTGTATATGATGAAAAAGAAAGTCAGGGATTAAAAGGATATCATATAAACTATCTTTATAATCCAGCGGCTACGAATACTGTAGGGGCATTTATTGCGTCTTCGGCACTTCTATGTAGTATTCGCCTCTTTCATTCACCCACCTTAAGTCTAGAGTCTCAGATAATCTATCTCTGTGAACAAGTGTAGACTGGTAGAGCGGAGTCGACTGCATGTATACTTGGCGGTATTTTATTTGAAAGTGTCTTCATACCACTCGATTTCTCACTAGTTACTTAAATGATTACTGCCGTCTTAGGCGGAAACTAAATGTAATGTAAACTTGAACATAAATGCTATTTGTAAGACATCTTACTTGTCGTCATCCAATATAGCCTAAATAAGCATATAACTGGCGAATTAAATAATGTATAAAACCAAATCCAATTAAACAACCATCTATCTAAAAATGTTATTAAAACGGTGTTAATGGATTGGGCACAAACTAATTGTAAGTATTCGTTGATTAGTAATGCGTAAAGCTCATTAATAACTGACTTGGGTTACAAGCACACTGGGAAAGATAATGCTGCAAGTGTTTATAGGAAGTTCAAAAGATTAATCTCTACAGATCTTTTCTTAGGTTTAGTATAAGTAGCTTAACCCTACTGTCATTTTATCTGGGTATAACAGATACCGGAAAATAATTTTCACTCAAATTTCGTTCACTAAAATATCACAGGGGAAATTTAGGAGTTTATTAACTACTTAGTAGTGAAGTACATAAGCCTTAAGAAAATAAAAAAGAAATCTGGATGATTTCTATACAGCTAATAATAGATAGGAAAACTTTTTGGAACATATGGATCCGTAGGGTTCTTTTTCTTTTTTTTTGATTACAGCTTGATTACAAACCGTATTTTTGGTACAAGTATGGAATTTTCAGCGTGGATATCGGTAGCCCAAATTTCGCAGATCGACCATAGATGTCAGGTGTGCGTCGGCGAGGGCTCGAAGCCCGGACCATGTGCAAGGTCGGCGAGAGTCCTAACCACTGTGCCACTGACGCACCAACTAATGCCAATCACTTATTTCATTTTTGGCATATCATCTCTCAGGTAATTAGTAAAACTAAGTAGAATGAAATCGAAAGGAAGAGAAAAACCACTCGAATGTAGTGTTTTAACTCTCAAACTGATTGTATCACTATTCTTGAAGTGACTGGTTGATCGATACGGGAAACAAAACTGTACTGGTAACTGCCGATGACGCTAGTAAGTAGTGTGGAGAAGCGAACAAGCTGAAGTCATTTTTAAGCAGTCAATGGATTTTTGTCAGTGGATGTAAGGCTACGTTTCCGTTCTCTATAACATGGAATCTATTGCCATACTCACGAAATATCACTATTCTCAAGACTGAAAATTTTCAAATTAACTTATTTTAAAGAATGAACGTGAATGCCCCAAACCTCCAATTCTCTTAAATTACGAAATATGTCGACAAAAAGATGGTATAGTTATAGGCTCACTAGTTGGCCAGCTGCTTGCAGATTTTTTCAGGTGAAAGCCAGAAAACACACATCTAAAGAAAATGATTGACATCCTTCGGTTTTACAAGAGATACGTGGACAACACTTTCATTATCTCGGACAATGAGGAGAATTTGGTGAATATCTTGAACTTCTTCAACAGCTGCCATCCAGCAATTCAGTTCACACTAGATAAAAAATCCGACACAAAAATATCTTTCCTGGACGTCCCATTAGCAAGACGCTAACAAGAAGGAACGCTAAAATACCCATCTATAGGTATGTCGGCCTTACCAAGCGTTTGCTGTCCAAACGTATCATCGGACACCTCGTAGCTTTATAAAGGAGAAAAAAGGTGCCCCCGAAGCTCTATTCTGGACTACCTGATCGAATCAGGATACCAAGCAAACCCAGAAAACGACTTAGAATTTATCTACAGAATATGTGGGAATCTTGCCAAAAGAGTACAAATCAAACTCCTTCAAACCACAGAAGCAATGGCAATTCAAATCTTAAATCCTGAACTTTGCAAGCAAAAGAAATTTGTTCAATCAATTAATCTGCAGTGGACTTGACTTATCTTGACACCAAGTACGGATTTTGTTTCGTTATATTTGCTTGTTTGTTTCTTAACTGTATTATTTTCTTCCTCCAACCCTTATTAAATCTCCACCCCTTATCACTACTGTTGTTAACTTGCTTTCTGTTTAGTTTTAATTTTAAGTGGGCTCTACTCAATCCCATCAGCTAGATTACGTCAGTCAACTTGTTTATTTAATCTTATTTTACTTTCTAACCAATTAACCAAATTTTGTCATCTAAAGTGTACAATTCCAACATATATATATATATATATGTGGGATTGTACAGTTTGAGAATGATATCGCCGAAAAGAAAAACTCTTTCCTGAACACCTTTTCTCTTTTATATGACTCAAGAAAATAAATTACACTACAGGTTGATGTTAGGTTAATAATGGAAACTGTTTGGTTTTTACCCACATTTCGAGATTTGATTATGGATGTTAAGTCAAAAAGGTTTTCAGCCTCATCAGTAGAAAGTCCACTAGTGATTAAGCACCTTAGATCAAATAGCAAACACCGGAAAACACAGAATCCCTACACTTGTTATAAGCTAAACATTATCTCTACGATCGAATAAACTTCAACACTGACAGTTTAGACCTATCAAATGCCTTTTCATATTTATACAAAAATTATCATCTCTAATCCTAATACTAATTCACAAAGTTTTGACAAAGCAAAGATGACTGGATTTGTTGCATAAAATGACGTCATTCGATTTCAGTTGTTCTTATCAGCTGCACACTACATGTAACTACAACAGTCATAAAAGAATGCAAGTAATATACTTCAATGTTGGAATGATGACGGAGAAAGTATTCCAAATTAATGCATCTGAAATGTAAGCATTAAAATATTTTAGTTGAAGTTATCATCAATTTATATGTATTTCTAGGTTGAAGTAGAAGAGAATACAAAAAAACAGAAAGGATGTGCAAAGGATAATAAAATTACTATGATTCTCAAAAGCGATTGTAATCAAGCGTTTTCAACCAAACTTATGAATATATACGGGCTATGATGAATCTCTCACCACCGTGATAAACGCATTTCAGTTTTGATTACGCTGATGGCATAATGACCCTAAACAGTTATTTTAGCTTACTCAACTAAATTCAGTCTTATGAACTTTTATATTTCTTGTTTCTTATGTAACCCTATAAGCTAACACTTATTTATTTTTTTCTGTCTTCTCCTCCCCCTCATTTTTCAACTTCGAAAAACATATGAACTGATGATAACTTCATCTAAAATATTGTAATGCTTACATTTCAGATGCGTTAATTTATAATATTTTCTCCGCTATCATTCCAACATTGAAGTATGCTACTTTCATTCTTTTATGACTGTTGTAATTACATGTAGTGTGCAGCTGATGAGAACAACTGAAATCGAGTGAAGTCATTTTATATAGCCAATTCGATCTTTCCTGCTTCATCAAAGTACACAAAAGTTTACCGTCTACTGGATAAAGAAAGACCACACTGCTGAAGTTCTCTGCATATTTTACTCCTGAATAATCCTGAAGACGTCTGCATATATAGATAATAATTTCTTCTTCTCATACAATGTCCCGTATTTAGCAAATTTATGTGAATCAGAATAGAAAATGGAAACTAACTTGAGAGAGGAAGTTGTTAACCTTAACTGTTTTATTGAAATACTCATACAGCAATAACTAATCTACCAGGTGAAAAGGTCAGCTTGAGCGGAGTATTTATTTTACACTTAATTTGGCCATAAAGTTCATCACACTTGAAGCCATCTTTACGAATGCACACTTCTTACTGTCTATTATATTTTACAGTTTTTGTTCGCATTTATTAATTTCCATTAGCTGATTCTTGTGAATGTTTTTTTCCCGGATACACTTATGGAAATTGATGATTACCTTTGGAAGCATTTCTTCTGAGAAGAAATTCTGTATGCATTTCAAAAGTAATTGTTTTTTATCTTCTTCTGTAAGCTGTTGACGTTAAAGCACATCCCACTTCATATTTCTTTAAAGAGAATATATTTTAGCTACTTTTATTTATAGTCCATTGAAATCTGAGGTATAAGTGTGGTGAGAGCAGCCTGCTAGCCAATTGGTTGACATTAATCTACGTCAATGTCTAGGTCACTAATATGGACCGTGAGAAAATATGAACAAGGCTGTTTCAACAACCAATCACAGCAAACTTAAACGTGGGCAAATATGATTCACAGATAGATGGCTCTACTTTCCGAGGAACCTGAAAACAACCAATCAGAAGACTGCGTTTGTCTACTTGACTAGGCTATAATAATGTATGTGAAATTTATATAAATACGTGTTGATTTTCGTAATAAAACGATCTGTTGCCTGGTCCTCGTCTTCTGTTGTTACATAAGAAATGCATTTCTCAACTTTACTATTGTTGCATGATAGATCCATCTTTTTCTATGCTCTTTATTAATCACACCAAACGTAAAGTAAACATGTAGTATGCTGACTTATTTATTACAAATTTTATGCAAGTTTTCTTAATGTTCCCCATAAATAATATCCACTAAGGTATTGCTGATAGCAACTCTGTCAGACTTATGATATGTAATATGGTATACACAACTGAAAGGTGTGTGAATTCTTTCTTTCAGTAGAATTAAGACCAAGAGAATTTGCATTAGTGAACATATCCAACAGTGACAAAAGCTCCTTCGAATTGGCCAGACTTTTTAACTTCTAAGCCAATGAACGGTGTGAACTGCCAGGTCTTCCCCAATCTTTTCCTGCTGTTCAGGCTATTGAAAAAAACCCAGGTCACTAGTTGGACAATTAATTTTTCTCAAACGTCTAATAACTTCGTGTGGTTAACTATAATTTTAATTTGAAATGTACAGAATTACCACTTCAATTCTTCTTTGAAACTCGACACAGATTTCCAATTACTTAAATTTTGTGTAGAATTTTTTAAATAATTTAATAATTCCCATTGTAGCATTAAAAACACGATATTCAGCGAAGAGACTCTTTTCAAAGAATTTATTGTCAAGCTGTACAATCGCATGTGTATGGTTTTTAAGGAATTATATCTGGCGAGGGAATTACATCAAAGGTGTGAACACTTGAAATAATAATAGTATGATTTGCGAATGTGAAACAAATAGGCAGGAAGAAATGAAGATGGATTGGCCGTACCCTGAGGAAACTATCAAGTGACATCACTAGACAAGCCATTGATCGAGTGGAACCTGAAAGGGAAGCGGCGAGTTGGTCGTCAGTGCAAGGGTGACTTGGAGGAGGTCATGTGAGGAGGAGATGAAAGCATGTGGGCAGACTTGGAGCGGGTGAAAAAGTTGGCAGAGAACTGAAGGCAATGGAGACGCGCAGATGAAGACCTATGTTCTTCTAGGAATTAAAGGATATAATAATAATAATAATAATAATGATTTGCGATTAAAATATTTATGATCATAATTATAGTTAAATGTTAAGTAGCAAAACAATTAGTGTCATATATAGAATAATTCATAAGGTGTATGAATGCTGGAAAGGGGTTTATAATTATAGGTTTAGTAGGCTAATATAAAGTCTTACATAACATGTTGTAAAATTCGCTAAGATAGAATTCAATATTGTAAAAATAAATTTTGGATTTAGAATGACAAGTGTGACAAGCGGAAACATTTCAGAGTGAGAATAGTCCTCCTTTTCTTTTTTCTTTCTTCCTGCGCGACCTGTCCCATTTAAACGAAACTAACTTTGTCAAATATGCAGATGATCTGACTGTATCACGGCCTATCACTTCCGAGTCTGACAGCACCAAACTTAATAGCTTTCTGTTGGACATCGACAAGTGGTCTAAGTCAAATGGTCTTATGTTAAATCCTTCCAAATGTCAGGCAGTTAACTTTATTTTCAAGCATCGACGTGACTTACATGAACTAGTTAGTTCGCATGATGCCTGTAGCATAGACAGCACGGAAATTGAAACCAAGTCAAGCATTAAACACCTTGGATTAGTTCTTTCCTCTGACCTTTCATGGTCATCACACATCTTATCTATCTCTAAGAAAATGTTTCGTCTTACCTTCTACATTAAAAAGTTAAGACAATCAGGTATCAACCAACCTTTAGTTTTGCAATTTTTAAACTCCTGTATTTTACCTATTGTACTCTATTGCTCTCCGTTAATCTTTCCTGGGCTCTCAAAAAAGACTATATCATATTACGAAGAGCATTAAATGCTGTGAGTAGGGCTTGTGGTTTGCACCTGCGTGAGCTCGCCAATACTATAGTCGATAGACACATAAATTCCTGTACAAAGTGGGCAAAGGCTGTACTGTCAAACCCTCTGCACCCCCTTTATTCACAACTATCCCCTAGTATCTCATCAGGTAGGACGAGAAGTCAATATAAAAAGTTATATGCTCGTACCACTAAGTATAGAAATTCTACAATACCCTATTTAGCCCTTACTTTATGTGACGAAGACTCTGTTAGACGTGAAACACATACGTTACTATGTAATTAGCACACTGAATCGACCCTTTCATTGTTCATCTTTCTGTATTTTACGGTGTCACACTTTCTATCGTTTAATCATAACTCTGCTATTTCATTTTAGTTGGTATTACTATTATTACTACAATTTTATACTTTATGCATATTTTCTCCGTATTGCATAAAGTAATTTGCTATGTAGCTGCTATAACATTCGTTTTATTATTATTATGTAATGTGTAATTTTAATTTTTTTGTCGTTTTTGAGTAAATTGGATGCAATATTGTACTGAATGCTCAAAATTCCTTGCTGTATCATTAGTACTGTTTTTGGAATAAAGCGAAAAAATTATTATTATTAATAATCGTAGTAATGAGGGAAAGGTACGTAGATCAGCTAAAGAAACAAACTAAATAAATAAATGTTTATCCCTCTACAGCCCAGGCAGAAGTAGGGATTGTACAAACTTCTTTTGTATACAAAGGTCTGGCTTAAATTAATGAATAGCTAAGGCCTCCATTGTCTTTTGAAGTTTAAAATGAAGAAAACGTGGCAAGTTAGCTTCGATTCGGTAGATTATCTTAAAATCATGGTCAGGGTTGGTAGAGTGGATCAGGTGTTCTAGAATAGAGCTTCTCACGCACTTCCTTCCTCGATTGTAAAACAATGGTGCAATATGTACTCAAATCCGTGTGGAAAGCGTTCTCTGGCTACGGCCAATTTATCTTGCTCCACAAGAGCAGGTGAACTGATAGATGCACATGGAGGCGGCCAGACAGCTTTTCAAAACAGCATCAAAGTTTTTAATAAGGGTGAGTATTATGAATTAAATAAGCTAAGATGTCATCAATACCTTTATCTTTATTGCAGCGAACTTTTTAGAATTATAATTGCTTTTATTTTACAACTTTGCACTTTGAGTTCTCGACTAATTTTCATGAAGTCACCTAGTTAAGTTAACCTGTGATATATCAGCCAGCTGCTTTTCTACGAGTGACTATATAGGCTGCAAAGATTATGTTTTCTATTCCCTGTTGTATTTGACCTTCACTTAAGAACTGAATTTTTATTTATTTGACTTGGAACCGAGTTACATATTGCCGATCGCTAATGCCCTATTTCAATGTCTTCACACACGCTTTTTGGATATGGTTTACTTGACATTCGTCAATGACAATGTCATATATGGTTGAATAGTTGAAAGAAACAGTTGTACTCTGGGTACATGAAATAAAAGTTGAGTTCAAGTGCACAACAATACTCACTTTCGTCATTGGAATATCATTTTAGAAGTGAGAATTAGCACTTAAAATTAAAATCAAAATGTTACTTTTCATCATTTTCACTAAAGAAAACTGTCATCGATCCCACTCAACAATTCATTTGATTTTTATACCGAGCAAGGGGAAAAATAATCTACGATCATGTTAAATCGACTGAGAGAAGAGAGAAATACATTCATTATTGACTTATTATTTCATTTTTTTCTATAGCAAGCTTTTAAAACTGTCTGGTTAGGTCAGAGTGAAAACAAATGTATGTAACTACACAAAGTTTTGGTAAGATTTATTGGAACAGCTGCTTTTTATGCACAAAAGAATATATATATATATATGTACATATATAAATATATGCATTTGAAATACATGCTATTTAGTGACAATCTGTTACCACTCGCAACAGAAAATTCAGTTTAAATATTATTTGTTCATATCTAGTTTTAAGTAAATTCGTTACTGTTTATGTTTTTTATGCATAATTTTAAGTAATTGTATAATTATTAAACTGGGTTCATCTGTATCCTTATCATTTAATTTAGCTCTATTTAGAAAGTCCATTAACTACTGAACATTTCTTCTTTTCAATAAATTCTTTGTACCATATTTGCACAGAAAACTCTAAATTAAAGCGATATCATCTGTTCAAAGTAATGAAATGACCAACTGTGAGGAATGAATCTGTTTACCGATAGATTTTAAAGAATATTTACCGAGTGTAAGAACATTCATCGTATAGGGAAACGCCTAATTGTCTTATTCATTTCTTACATTCTTTCTGTACACAGCCAATAAGTTTGAGAAACGGATATAATGTGATCACATGCAGATATTTTCTTTTACAAAGTTTACTGACAATTAGCCATGACGTAAACTAGTGTTTCAACAAGTGTATGGATTTTCATTCCCCCTACTGACACCAGAGATTATCAGTAGGTAAAAGAGAAAAATTAATTAAACTGTATGCGTGTTTTATATACGCCTTTGGTGGTTTAATAAAGCTTCCAGATGAACGTATCAGTATACATGCCGAATGTGATGAGGCATATTTTATCAAATGAAGTGAAATTAGTAAATGCACAGTTTTAATGTGTATTAACGTGGCAGTGTACTTCTAACTCATTGATATGTCATTTACATCCCTGCATTATAATATTATTAGTATTCGTCCCTAGTACAATATAGGGAGGAATATTGAGACATACAAATACATCATAGTTCGCCGATAAATATATAGTATAACACTTGCATTTTATGTTCATTGCATCATTTTCTGACGTATATTATATTAGCTATGAATTTATAACGAGCAACTAACTACTAAAAAGATACTGGACAGCTGTTTCGTTCTAGTTTGGGACCCACAGACAGTGCGCATCCACCATGGTTTGAACCCATGACCTTCCGGTTACAGGTCGTAAACCATTCAGCCAGTGGAACCCTAGTCAATGGCCAATGAATTCTAACTTCTACCAATTTGCGATTTTTGCACCACCACTAATAATGTCCTTGGTTAGTATTCCTCCTCACTTCCAACCGGGTGGATACCAGTCGGAGGATTCTTAAAGATACTTAATTTCAGGAAAACAAATTTAATTCAGCTTTGAAGATACGAATATACAGTTGACTTTCACTTAAAGTTGATAGTGTAACTTAACACAGAGATTATTTATTGTTCTGTATTATTTGTAACCTTGAAGGTATATTGATTAATTTATGAATGGGTATCAAGCAAATGACCTAAAGTATTTTGTTGATGTAACATTTTGGAAATTATTTACTAAGTATTTCTTCGTGCGTGAGTACTTTGATTAAACTCTAGTTAGTTGATTTTAAGAATCTAATTCGCAAATCATCTGCTCGTATAATGTATTGTGAATTAGTGCATTTAAGACAGTTGACTTAACAAAAACAATCTGTACAACTTGGCTGTTTAAACTTAGATTCTTTAGAAATGTGTATAATGAGACGCGTTAAGAGAAATATACTTTCCTTGTGGTATGATCATTCCAGTTAGAAGAGTGCGGCTAATAGATGTATTTTACAGGTATGACGTGAATAATTGTGCGATATTGATATACAGTACCACAGTAGACCGGTTCCAGAGTAATGCTGACCTACGCTGAAGATTTTGAGGTGAACAATTAGTCTGAAAAAATTACTGTGTAATTTTACAGTAGTATTTTAGGTGGTACACGTATTACGTAATGCCACAACTCGTCTAAAGCCGTTATGGAAATTCTGTTTTTCATTTCAAGGTATTACTAAGATTTCATGCTGATTAGCGATAATTTTCCGATTTATGTGGAAATTTTACCTAACCTGCTAATCGAGTTTGACCGCGGATTATTATCAGTTATTGAGCCATTAAAAACCGAGAAGTACTGGAGAGCTGTTCCATCCTAGTTTGGGAATCAGCAGCAGTACGACCCCACTGGGGTTCGAAGCCTGGGCCTTCCGCTTACCTGGCAACCTCGTATACCATTCAGCCACTGGGACCCGATTCATTGGCCAGCCCATGAATTCTTATTTATACGAATTGGTGATTTAGCGCGATCACCAATAAATGTTATCGGTAGGAAATCCATCTTCACATCCCGACTGGATGGACGTCACTAGTCACACCTTCTCACTAAAACTCCAAAATACTCCGGCCTGTTGCAAGTCAATAACCGGTTAACTTTAATGGTTTTAAGTCAACAGCTGTAGACTCTGTGAGCTGAATGCTTTAGCAATCTCAGCAGAGTTAGCAAAAAATCAGTTCATAAGTGCATTATGACCAAATTTACTTTTTATGGCCTCCCAATTCCCATTTTACTAAGTGAAAACTTGTAGTTGGTATGAATGGATATTGAATAATAATTTCATCTGTATAATACAAATATTGGATTCTTGTATGCTTATAATCAAAAGTTCCTTGATGTCTGGCTCTGTCAAATCCATTTGTCTTTCATTTTATTTCTACACGATAAACTGAAATGCAAAAGCTTAACGTCCACTTGAAAAGTACAGTGTCAGCAGATACAATTCAAAGTCTTCACTCAAAGTTCAACACATACACTAATTAATGAACTCCTGACTTTCTTTAGAGAAAACGATTTTTGACATTTTGAAGTATCCAAAAGCACTGATGTTTCATTGTTGCTTCATAAGCCCCTTTACTGAGTTTAGAGGAACTACTTTTTTCTTTGCAGTTTCCCCCTGAAATATTAACTTTAATCTCAACACGAACATCTTTCTTTCACCTAGGTTAAATTGATTCGAAATCAAATGAATAAATTTTTTTCTACCAAAATGCAGTGAAGCTAAGCTTGCATTCAACGCTAACAGAAAGATTTAAATGATTATTTCCGAGTTCAGAATAAAATTAATATTTATGTGTTTTCTGTGAGGATTAATTAATCGAATCAGCAGGCGTAAATATATTCACTGCCATTAAAGCATATATATATATATATATATATATATATAATTATTATTTAAAAAGTTGAAAATTTCACTGACTTAAAATAACCTATAGAATTATTATCAATATTATCCACTGGGTAACTTTTAAAATCCCCACCTTTTTTGTTAGTCAACATACTGGAAGCTGTAGAGGCGTAGTTGGTTGGGATTTTATCAGTTTTTATCCATACCCATGTATTTTCAAGATTTAGTAGATTAGTTACAGCCAAGTATGGAGTTATGTTATATTTCTTTCCTCGGGAAACTTTGAAAATACGATATGCCAATAGTGGTCGCAAATTTAAATGAATATTTAGGTGCATTCTTTCAAAGTATTTTTGAAACTCGATGGTGGAAGTCTTCTAGGTGCTAATGCTTATAGTGCAAACAAAATAAAAGAATGAAAAGAAGGTTTTCAAGGGTTGGTTTTTAGGGAATTGATTGGTTACAGGATTTCATCATGAACTGACATTGGTTAGAGAACCATTGGAAAACCTGGGAGTACAGGACAGGTGCTTCATTCTAGTTTGGGAGTCTTTAACAGTACGCACCCACCGGGGTTCGAAGTTAGAATTCATGTGCCATTGGATTGGGTCTCAATGGATTAATGGTCTACGAGCTCGTCTTGTAACCCCAGTGGGTGCGTACTGTGAAGAGTCCCAAACTAGCTGTCCAGTATCCCCAGATTTTCCAATGATTCTCTGACCAATGTCAGCTCATGATGAAGTTCTGAAAACAAGGTTTCATTTTCAAGCTAGATATCTTCATATAAACGGTTTTATACATTAACTTATCACTGGGGGCTAGCCATTTTTATGTGTCTGCTAACTCCATTCTGTTACTTTTCAATATGGTCTTCAGACTAGATGACTTGCAATTGCAGTGTACTTTGAGATGATGTTAGATTGTCAGAGTCAATCTGCAGGATGACAGTTTTATTTTCTGTCTAGTGGATTTACAGATGATATCACTTAAGTCAATGATTGTTTGATGGAACTGATTAGTGAACTGAAAGAAACACTTTGTAGTGATACTTTTTATCCTATAGTTGCGTTTTGGAATAGTGCACCTTTATACATTCTACGTACAGTTTTCGCGTACTACAGTCCAAATACTACTGAACTGGCACTTGTATTACCTACTCATCTTTCATATGTATTTAGTTAACTTGAACATACATCTGATTGAGAGGTCATCTGCAGAATTGTGTTTCATTAGGAAATAGTCTGTCATTCAAAATAATCTAACAGTCAAGCTCATACACAGTGTTGCTCTTAACTAATTTGTAATTCTTACCGTTTCGAATAACATAACATACACAAAACAAAACGCCTTATCAGTTACGTTAGTTATGAACATATGAATAGATCTACTTCACCACTTAAATTTGTGTTTTGTAAAGCTCTTTAACGATAGAACCTAGTAACACAAACTAGTAAAACTGAAAAATATGTTAGGCATACGCGATAAATTTAATGAATTCGTATTGATACTTTGAAAACTATTACAACCTTAGTAAATCGTCAACATTTTAAAAGCCCATTATAAATGAGATACCGATCGCAGAGAGATAAACCTGAGAGATCAAGTTTCCTTTCTTACTTATCATAGTAATTATTTCGACTGATATAACGTTTTAACATGTGTCTGTATTTTTGTTCTCTCGTGTACACAATATACCGCATTCCTGAAGACATACGATTTTCGTTATAACCGAGATGGCTGGCATTAATCGAAAGTTTAATTCTCATTTATCTCCCACCCACCTATCACCCCAGTTGACCATTAATCTAAATAATGAAAAAAATCTTGAGAAAGTTAGAAACACTTCACCAAATCATCGGGTGACTATACATAATGTTAAGAAAGAAAGAAAATAAAATTCCATTTTCCCATCATTCTCATTCTTACCTTATTTTTTTCCTCAAAATTTGAGGTGGCTGTGAGTTGACTTCTCACTATTTTCCGGTTAGCTATGGTTGAGTAAGCATTTTATTTGCAGTGTGTATGCGACAATCAAGAAAGAAAAGACATAAATTTTCATAGGGCATCATTAATAAATCCTCTGTTTTCTTATTTAGAAAAAACAATCACATGCATTTCTTTAAGCTTTTTCCAGTGACAAAAATATTTTTCAAATGGCAACACTGAAATCAGTTACAGTAGAGAAGTGTTCCTTCCACCACAGTTGTTTTTTTTATAATAAGCTGCTATTTTAAGATGTGAATAAACGAAAAAATATGTACCGAATTGATTTCCAGCAAAGGAAACCAATTTCGAAAAAGCCTTGAAGAAATGTAAAAATAAGTAGATAATTGATTACCTTTAGGATATGGGTTTGAAGTCCGGAAAGGATCAACCTTAGTCGATCAGTCCAAACATACCAGAGGAAGAGATAGCATATAATGCTATGGCAGGTATGATAGGTTTTTGGTGCAAAAGTATGAAGTATGGTTTGGATTTCAGTATTTCTGTATAACTGGCCAACTTTGTGAAGTGAGGTCTTGATTTTTTTGAGTAGCGTCTTTTGTATAACAGTAATACTATTATAAGAATGATGGGATTTGAAATCCTATACATCTCGTGCTCATTCACTGGCGCTTTTAACAATAATGTGTCAGAGTTTTACCATCAAATTATCATACTATTTAGCACTGCTTCTTTTGAACATAAAAGGTTTCTACATAAGATGGAATTATTTTACCTTCTCTTACTTATCATGACTGAGTACTTGTGCTAAAGCCTCCAAAGGACGGTAAGAGGATCCAAATGGTGCTTTCTCTCCCCACCATTTAACAGAGGTCTTGCCAGTTACTGGTCGATTCTCTTCACTTTTTTCAGTCCATGAAAAAGCGTTCACATTTGACCGATCTACCTGAGACAACCTTAATTCCTAGGCGGCCTTTAATATGGTCTTTGAGATATAAAAAAAATTACAGTCTCTGTGATAAATCAAAGTGACTGTGATGTTTGGTTAATTTAGTGAATGGATTCATAGTTGACAATCTCAGATGTGAAATAATCAATATGACTAGGAATATGATCATATTCGTATACCTTGTTTGAGTTGTTGCCTATCAAGTGATCATAATGCAACATAACTCTATTGGTGAGCTGAATTTGTCTGAATATAGAGTCAGCGTTATCTATGTTTTACTACAAATCGATTCATTATTGCTTATCAAACATTGATAATTCAGTTATCATTTGCAGATGACTAGACTGCCTGGATAACGTTTTGACTTAGCAAGAATTGCACAAATGTGAAGGGTGGAAAGCAATTTTATCAGTCAGTGTACCGATAAAATAAGCGACAAAAACAAATGAAAAATCAATTCGACAATGAAAAAAGGGAACACATAATAACGAACAAAACTTATTTAATGAAGAACAGATGTTCAACTTCTCATATATTAACCTACTTGGTAATCTTAAAATTACAGCAAAAAACAATTCCAAATAAAATTACTGCATGTCTTTCTGTCTGCAATTCAAATTTACTTAGGTACATATTTTTAAACGTTGGTAATTTATTTTGTTAATAACTAGGCATATATATATATATATATATATATATATATATATATATATATATATATACGTATATGTGCACATGTATCCAGCATTTGTATGCAAATGAAAACTGATCAAACGTTTTGGTGTTTCATTTACGACTTTCTATTTCTATAGTCATATGATTTTATTTCTTGAGCATAGTCAGAATCCTATATCATATGATGAGTGTTACAGAAGATAAGAGTTGGACATATGTATCTATAAGTCCAAGTTTGTCGAATTTATTTGCTGTTTTTTAATACTGTTGCATAGCTGTCAACCGAAAGACTTCGTTTACCTAAAGCACTCGACTCTGAAGTTCTGTTTGGCACTAGAGGGAGCAGAAAAACTTGGTATCAAGTTTCATTCAAGGAAATATCACCATTACAGTAGGAATCAAACATATCGTTCTCTTCTGTGATATTCAGTCATGATCAACCTCTACTAGACGGTTGACTCACAATGTATAGTTTGACTAACCCTAATACCCTGATTTTACTGGCACAATGCTTTTATACGAACATTAAGGAATGTAAAAAAAGAAACAAAGCTCGAATTCCGCTAAATGAAGGAAATTTATTTTTTATTGCGGTATTACTTACAAGCAGTTATTAAGAAGCTTAAGGTCTAATTCTCGACTTCTCATCTGTCATATCAGCAGTTTTTTGAATGCCTATGCTTCCTTATATTCAATTATCCTGGCCGTACTCGTCACCATTTGGTTTTCAAGATTCTATGCAACCAAGTTGGATAAATGACAAACCAGTTTCTTCAGTCAGTAGTGATATAATTCTATTGATCACGTTTAATACTAAGCACACCATAAAAAGTCAGTTTATACCCAGTACACTTCACTGACTCACTTTTTCGGATGCATTAGAGAAATATTTAAATTCTAGTACTGCTTCCCAAGTTAATATGGTCAAGCACACTTTTTCACCTGATTAACCATATCTCTTTCGGCTACATACAGTTGCATAGATAAGTTTGAAATCATATTCAATATTGAGTCACTAGGTGTAATAAAACGTTTGCAAGCTATTTTTTCTCGTTTTGTCAATTCACTTGTATCGACCGCCTTTATCAATGGCTGCATCTAGTTTTATAAGCTTTACAACTGTTACATATTTGGTTTTATTAAAAACAGTATTTTATTACTATAAATTAATGAATTTCCTAAAAGAATTTTGTGGAGGATACAGGTACTACCATGTCTGATTCCTCCTTTGTTCCACTCCTTTATTATAAAGCGTGACCTTTTGAAATCCTTTCATTAAACATTTGCGAGGTGTCAGAGTAGTGCATTCCTCCGTTGAAAAGTTTGCTCAAGTTCTTATATTGGGCTTCCCGTCTCTAAAATTTCAGAAGGAACGAAAAAGTTCATCAGTTAGAAAGGAAACTGTACGCACATAGTTTTTTTGTTTTTTTTTTCAACAAATTTCCAACACCTCTTTATCATAGTTGGTACTACCTTTCATATCTTCTCTCTCTTTTTTTCTATTCATCTCTTTTTCCGTACAATTATTCTGAAGAAAGTTTCCTATTTAAATTGTTTGAAGTCAACATCTTCCATAGTGTTGTTATTACTGAAAACTTACATGTATGCATATTATTATTGTTTCATAATAGCACTTAGCCTGTTGTATCCACATATTAGTCCAACTCTAAAATGAATCGATAGCTTAGTGTATTTGTGATTGTACCGTGATGCCAAAGTTCACCTATAATTCAGATAAAGTCTACCATAGTTTACAGAAGTTTAAGTTTTTCATATTAACTGATTACATGAATTATTTTACCAGCTGAAAATATACCTTTTACTCACATGCAACTGGGTTTGGTCAAACAGACACTGATAACACCACTTGTTTCAAGCTAGTAACACAGAATTATAATGTACCAATTTTTCGCCCTCAACCGGTATCGTATCATCAAGGTATATTGCAGAGAAGATAAATAAGAGAAAGCCGTGTGTTTTGTTGGTTTTTAAAATAGCTTTAATATGACAATGAACAATTTGATTTTTTATGGTTTCTAATTCACCTCACGATTTATGACAGATTAATGGTTGTAATTCCACATAGAACTTCATGAATGCTAGGTAGGCAAGAGATACTTTAAAAAGACCATTGTAGTGGTTCAACTGCTACCGTCGTTATAACTTCTGTAAACGACGTCTGCAATTTTCAATGGCTAGAAAAGGAATTATTGTTAGTCTGCTAAAAAATCTTATAGGCTGAATAGGTTTTCACTGCATCAGATGTTGTTGTTAATGTCTTTTGGAGTTGTTAGTGAATTTATGATAATATTGAGTCTTACCTACAATAGAATGTCATTAGAACCTATTTCATCTATATTTTCACTTACTGTATCTTAGTTCAATGAGCTGTTTAAAAATGATCGAAATTAACAAATAAGCATATCATATAATCCAGGTTGATCTAAGGATTTCTAAAAGATTTGATTGAAACATTCGAATTTGTTCCGACTCATAGACCAATAGCCCATTCAGCTTAGTACAAAGTTTATGGCTTTTTTCGACATCATAACTTTGGCTTGCACGCCAGATATCCTTTCTATTACATTGAAGCACGTGACGGCAAAAGATAAATGTGAAGTTATTCGTGTGCAGTAGCTGTGATCAATAGCAATCCTGAACGAAGAATATCCTTTTCAATAATTTCTCTCCAGGTTCTTACAATATATAAAATATAATATTTTATAATTGTAAGAACCTGAAGAGAAATTATTGAAAAGGATATTCTTCGTTCAGATTGACTTTCAATTCATAATATGGGAATATTTCACACTATCAAATCTAATAGCAATCCTTGTCATTATATAATGAAAAAAACATGTCACACAATAAACTTCTACTCATCATTTTCATTTTATTGACTCTTCTAATAAATAATAATAATGATTTTTCCTTCACGTTCCCCAGTGGAAAATAGGGCTTCAAGCTAGTGGCTTGAAGTTTCTTTAGCAGTGTTTATTTTACAGGATGGGGTTGCTAGGCCTCATGCCCAACCTCCCCTCTTTGCCAGAATTATTTCTGCCTCAGCGAGGTAAAGGAGTGCGTCGGCCGGGGATCGAACCCTGGACCATGTGCATGGTCGGCGAGCGTCCTAACCACTATACCACCGATGCACATTGACTCTTCTACCTGAACAGTAAAATGAGTCTGGTGGTACATAAATTAATCATCTTTCTAGATGCTGTTGTTTCAAGTGAATTAAAATTCTATAAAACGCCGCATTTTTATTACTCGTTCTTTTTCTTAATTCTATTAATATCGACTCCATCACGTGGTTGATTATAAGCATCACACGAACATGTTTTGATATATATATATATATATATATATATATATATATATATATATATATAATTAGGCGTATCATTAATATTTACCTGACGAACAAACAAACAAGTTCTATCTGCATGAGACCAGTACAAACAAGCTGAGGAAGGCGAATAGATTGTTAAATTATCTAGTTCTACATTTTTGATCTTACATAAAATACATACTAAGCGCACACTATCACACATGCACTGACTGCATTTGATAATAGAGATTATTCAAATGAAATAGTTGAAATGACTGATGGAAGGAAGGTATTAACTGATGATATATTAGGCATATCCTTTTAATGTAGTTTTTCCACTAGATCTGAAGGAATTTGAACTATCACTCTTCACATGGAAAAGACATTCCGATACTTCAAATCACATGCTTATTTATCAACTTAAAGTCTTTTAAAATACGGAGAAAGATAAATGTGAGAAAACAGCTTGTGTTGATGATATCTGCTCGTTGTCAATTACCTAGCAGCCAATACTCTGATTTTAGCGTAGTCTCCCAAAATGGCAATACAATTTTTTATAGTTTTATTATTGTTCTTATTCAACAAAATTTCCTCTCTTCACTTACTCCTTATATTTATATGAATTTAAGAAAGCTTCATTTTTCAAAATGATATATGTTTTTGAAATTGTAGTAGTAGTTGGTTTGGTTAAAAACTACAGACAATCATTTTTATCCGAAGAAGAATCATGTTACATGGAACCATTCAGATCATTGTCAATACAACAGTTTATTCATGTAAGCAGTACTTAGTTTTTTGGAGATAACTGATTTATACACAGAGGCATTTAGACAAATATTCTGCATACATCAAGAGGAAAGTACAGCAAAATCGTTTATAGCCATTTTTGAAAATAGGATCACTATTATTATTAGTAAAAGTTTTATTATTCACAGACACACAATAAGACACCTGAAGTGTGTAAATTTATTATCATCTTTTATCGCATGATAAATAACATTTCTTGGTCTTGTACGTCCATATTCGCTTATTGGTTAATTTTGTTTGTACTTTTGTTCCTATGAAGAAGAGATTAACTGCTTAGTAAGAACACACAAACCGGCAAAGACCTTTTTTCATGATTGACGACGAAGTGACTTCTGTTAAAGAACCACTTAAAACCAGTTACTGGTGCTCACTAGTGACCGAGTACACGGTAAACTTGCCTGAAATTCTAGCGGGAAGTCGAGACCAGCCGCATCTACCAAGTCAGGTGCAAGGACAAGTAGTCATCGATGAAACTGGCTTGGCGATCGCGCTATTTATTGCAAATTGGCGGAAGTTAGAAATGGTGGACCACTGGATATCATCCCAGTGTCTGAAAAGTGTACGACTTCCCCTTTTAACCTGAAGCTCCTCTGTTCAGTTCTTAGTCCCAAGTAAGGACAATGCTGCCTGATTTTCAGCGCTTCTCCAACTAAAGTCCGTTCGTAATCAATTCTGAAATCAGTCGAATTCCTTCAAATCAAAACTTGAAAATATGTTTCTTTTCATACGTCCACTTAAAAGCCACACAGTTTTTTTTAAAGGGTTTTTATGTACATGTCAACTCATGATAATAATTAGAGGTTATCGTGAGTCAATAACAAAATAAATCAGTGTATGCTAAGTAATAATGTTTGGGAATTACTGATTAGTCTTATATCATCCGGAGAGATGACAACCAATTGGTTAAGTGACGGATACATATCTGGAGAAAATTGATGAGAAACAATAGCGAAAAAAATGCAGACTGATTCACAACAGAAATATATAAAGTTTATGATACAACAAATCAAGAAAATCAAAAAGTGACTTAGGCCATGGTAGTAAAACAGACTAGATGAAACCTTTCCGAACAAAAAGATCAGGTTTTTCGTTGTCGCTGACTAGAGCTTTGGCTGCATGGAAAAGATTTTGGTAAAACTGATATAAGAATAAAACTTGTGCACCGTGGTAGAGTATATTTCCATTATGGGTAAAATTTATTTTAATAAAGTCACACGGTGTTATACAGTAATATTTACACACGGTGCTTCGAGCACAATTTATTGCTCATAATCATATCAGGGTACTCACACAACTTTCTAACTTCGTTTATATAATTCCATTATTTTCCGTCACTTGACTTGATTGGTAGTAGACAGGCTTAGTTAAGTGTCTAACAAATCGAGCAGTGGCACTAACTAGTACAAGAAAAGGCCTAAATGAAATGAAATAAAACAGATAGAAGAAGTGTTGGTGAAAAACAGCTATCCTATAAAATTCATTAGGAAGATCAGAAAAGGTCAAAAGCAAAATAAAAATAATGGGGAAACTAGTAATGATAACATAAATAAGAGATTAATTAGACAGCAACTAGAGTAAGATTGATTTAGTAAGTTAGATGACGTAATATAATTGACTAAAATGTTTCAACTTAGGTCAGGGTAGCAACAGAGGTAAATACACGTAGAGATTAAGTAGAAATGGAGTAGATAATAATTCCATTGAAATTGAGCAATTAAGTTGGATGACGCAACGTAAATGAGTGGCTAGAAATCGAGCGATGGTCAAGTCAGTAACAGTGGTAGTGAGGTGTAGAAATTAAATCGGGTGGGGGTAGAGAACAAGAAAGTTGAAAATGCAAAATATTACAATTGAGAAGACACGATAATACTAATGAAGAGACAGAAGAGAAAAAGATTAGGTAGAATTTACTTGTCGGGTAATAAGATAGATTACGTCCATTGCAAGTGTGGTGATTGAACGAACTTCTTCTGTATGCAGGGTTCAGGGCTCAACAAGTGAATCGCCATTGCTTCTGCAGTTTAAAAAGCTCAGTGATTGCACTAAATGCATTAACACACAACCACACAATAGGGTAGGAGAGGGTTAAAATTCTAAGAAGTAATATAGGTAGGTGGAGAGAGAGGTTGATTACCGAATCCTTGATCATCAAGTCTACACCAAACAAGTGTAATAGGAATGACTCATCACTCATACTGGAAATATGGAAAATACTACTACCAATCAAGTCAAGTGACGGAAAATAATGGAATTATATAAACGAAGTTAGAAAGTTGTGTGAGTACCTTGATATGATTATGATCAATAAATTGTGCTTGAAACGTCATCGGTAAATATTACTATACAACACCGGGTGACTTTACCCAGAATGAAACATTCATAAAGTCCTTCTGAATGACTTTATCTTACATTATATATGACACTAAATAAAGTCCCTACTGGTGATTACCGACTGGAAGTAGTAATATCCTGCAGAATTGATCTGCTGACTGTCCTATTATTAATATTATTACTCCCTTGGGTCCCTAGTGTAACATAGGGCTTCAACTGCACGTCTCCATTTGCTTCTGTCTTCTGCTGTATTTTCCATCTGCATCCATGTTAGTCCATGGTCTTTCACCTCTTCTTCACACGATCTCCTCCATGTCACCCTTGGACGTCCCACGCGCCGATTCCCTTTCGGGTTCCACTCGAAGGCTTGACGCGCGATGTCACCCAGCGGTCTCCTCAGAGAGTGTTCGATCCATCTCCACTTTCTCTTGCATATTTGTTGGACGATTGGTTCTTGCTTTGTTTGTTGCCATAACTCCTTGTTGGTGATTCTTTCCGGCCATCTGATCTTCAGTATTGAGCAAAGACAGTTGTTAATAAAGGTCTGCAACAGGCTGTTGGAAATATTCTTTGTGACCCGCCCACCAACTTTCTGATCCGTATAGAAGAACTGACTTGACGTTTGTATTGAAAATCCGACTGAACTTTGTTGTTGATGCTGAGTTGAGTGACGAAGATTCCCTTCCAGATTGGTTTCAGGTTGATGAATGTGTTCCTCGCCTTCCTGATTCTCGATTTGACATCCTTGTCCGTTCCGACTTCCTGTAGTTGAGACAATGCTCCCTAGATAAGTGAATGAAGTAACCTCTTTCAAATTCCCCCGTTGATGGTGATTGGCGATGGATGTTGCTGTTGTTGTTGTTGGTTGGATATTTTCACCACATCCATCTTGTCTATGTTCACTTGGAGTCCTGTCTTCGCCGGCTGCTTCTTCGACCAGTTTATCGGTTCCCGCTTTTAAGTCTTCGATTTTGTGTGACATCAAGCATAAATCATCCACGCGTGAAATCCAGGTATTCTAGGTTCTTCACATCGGTCCAGGATATCCCTCCCTGTCTTCTCGTTTCCCATTGTCTGACGCATAATCCAGTCAGTCCACCACAATTAGGAATATCATTGGTGATAATAAGCACCATTGTCTGACTCCTGTGTTTACTCCAAACGCCTCACTGAGTTTTCCGTTGTGGATCACTTGACATGTGTTGCCGTACAGCTGTTAAATAAGGTTGATGAATATTTGGGGTACGCCGCAGTACTCGAGTAATTTCCAAATTACCTCGCGATCAACGCTGTCGAAGGCCTTTTCAAAGTCTATGAAGTTGAGGTAGAGGTTTGATTTATGGCCATTCCATGCTTTGTTCTGTGATGATGATGCGTAGAGTTGCAATTTGGTCAGTACATGATTTGCCTGACTTTCCTGAATCCAGCTTGTTCTGGTCGGAGTTCTGTCTCCAGTGCGTCTTTTAATCTCTCCAGGATGATGCGACTCAGGATTTTACTTGACGTCGACAGGAGCATGATTCCTCGCCAGTTCTTGCAGAGTGGGGCCTGAGTCGCCCTTCTTTGGTGGTTTCATGAGGTAACCTTTCCTCCAGTCAGTAGGCACCTTTCCCTCCTTCCAGACCTTTAGCAATAATGGAGTCAGCATGTCTGCTGTAGTGTCTGGGTCCACTTTTAGTGCTTTAGGGGGTATTGCATCTGGTCCAGCTGCTTTTCCAGCTTTCAGAAACTTGATTGCGTTCAAGACTTCAGCTTTCGTTGGAGGATTGGTGTCAACTTGCAGTTGTGTGCGCGCTGTTGTTGGTATTTCTGGACGGGTTGCAGGTATATATATTCTCCTTTAAACAACTCCATGACTGATTCTTGATAATTTCCTGCTAATACGGCCTGTATACGTAACCCTGGAGGAGCAAGTGAACTGGTAAATACTCACTGAATTTTGAAGCCATGTATTCTTGTCTTTAATGAACAAAAGCTTGTACAGATGAGGTGAGGGAAGAAGATGCAACAAAGAACGTTCCTCTATTTCCTCTGAATAAATGGTTTCGGATAAGTTTACTAAATGTAATAATTTCGAATTTCGTACTGACAACTAGTTGTTTTTCTGGCACACCAGGTTTTTCAGAGCATCGATCTGTCTCATTAAATATTTTCGCATGTAGGTTGTACATCTGTGAGTATTTCTGAAGAATTACGATTCCTTACTCGATGTATCTTTGGTGCAAGTGCGATATGATTCTTGTCGCTAGAGTGGCTATCAATCCCATTTTGGTTTGTACTTAAATGATCTTTGTAAATTGCATATGCTCGTCTTAAAAGCTAGATATATAGGAAGGATAATTGGTATTCCTGCTCTACTTCAATTTTACATTCGACTGATCTAGAAGCAGTGTTGAAGATTTCCAGGATTTTATGTAGGCCAGTCTATTCGTCTATTATATATCGTCTATGGATTGTTTGTAAGGCTGAAACTGACTGATGGTCGATTTGAGGCTAATGAATACCAGATACACCATAAAGGAGTCGGTAAAAGGTGAACCAATTGATTCTCACCTTTCTGTCATTATGTTTGACTGTTGAAAAAAAACTGAACATTTAGGGTGCCTTTTAAGATACTTGGTGGGTATATCAACATTCAGATTATTTGAGCCAATGAACTCACATAAGTAGCGCATGGTTTCCGTTCGTTGGATATTGATGAAAAGAGAAACTACATTCACTGAAGCCATAACTGTTCCAGATATATTCATTTGTTTTATCAAATCCATGATTTCAAACGTGTCTTTCGGAAAAGGTTGATGATTAGATTTCTCACAGTTTGTAGTGTTTCTGTCATTATGCTACGGGAAGGAAGGGTGATATGGACATGTCTAGGACTGAACGCGTAGGTGATCCGTATTTTGTAGATTTTTTAAGCAAACTATACACGCGTGAAACTGTTGAACCAGATATCTGAATCAGCTAATAGGTCTACGAGATGATTATTGACTGAAACTTGTTTCTTTTACAGAAGGACTTTTATTAACTCATTTTCACTTTGTGTTATGTTGTCTTTATCTTCTAGCTAGCTTGAAAATGTTTTGAAATCTTTCGAATGTAATCTGACCTGTCCAGCAGAAAAAATGAGTTGCCATTATCTAGGCGCTTAATGATCAGGTATTTATTACTGTGCAACAGTTTTAATTCGAAGATACACTATATATGGTTAGAAGTCAGTGGTGCTTCTCTTTTGAGTTTTGAAACAGTCAAGTACAGCAGACTTGATTTACTAGGTTTTCCCTATAAACAGGAACTAAGTCTCTCTCTCTCTCTTTCAAGTCTAATATTCAGACTCTCAAAGTTGACTTCATTGTGAAGATATAAACCTTAGAAGATTGATGACAGAAGTTGGTGCCAAGTGATAATACTTGAAGTTGGTTTTATGTTTGTCGCAATTGAGATCTCTTGACTGACTTATCTATTCTGCATTAAATCACATGGAGGAGATTAAATGACTTTCAATAGTGATTTCGATCTAATTCTAAGTTGATAAATTAATAAATCTTGTATAAATTGACAATGCTTCGTAGGTGCCTTACGCTCATCATATTATATAAATTTCATCAACCTGCTTGATTTATTTTCGTGATGCAATTTCCACTGGTTTTATCGCCCACACTTAAGAAGCGATAAAAAATGCCCTTTATCAGACTATGGTTAATGAAGTGAACTTTACAGCAGAAGACTAGTTTTGATATGAATAAAAGTATTTTCAACTGATAGTTTCCGGTTTGATAAAAATCACTCCATTTCTGGCTGTCTGACTTTTGTTCTTCTTTAGAACTGATTGTTTTTCATACATATAAATAAACAATCTTTACTCTTGTTATCGGCGTAGGGGGCTGAATGTGAACGACATGTTGCTAGGCTATTCAAATGAATTAGAATAAATGTATTCAATACTAGTTCCCTCATAATGCTATATCTTTTAAATCGTTTAACAACACACTGGTTATTTTCAGTCGTGCAGAACGTGGAAAAACAGTTTGTGTAAGTCAAACTATAGGGAGATAAGCAGCTTTGATGGCAATAAGTTATTAAGTGAATGTAGGAAATGAATGGTAGACATTTATGTCTCAAAGGGATTCTGATAACTACAGCATACACTACAATCTATTCCCTTAAAACATTAAAACAGAATGAAAGTCTTCCGAGAAACTTATGCTTAAAAGAAAGCAGATATTTACAAAGTTACCAGACACCTTGTGGATACGGGTCATTTTGTTGAGATTTCCAAATGCTTCAAAATATTAAACATACAAAGGACAGAGAATCTGCTACGATTTGCTGAAGCAATTACAATCAAACGTCTCAGACCAAACTTATGCACACAGAAAGAGAGTGTAGTCAATCTCTCACTTCCATGGTAGCCGTATCACTTTCATTACACTAATTAGTCATACACACTAGTGGGCTCAACTCACCAAGCAAGTTTTCAAATTGATGAGCTTTGACCTTCTTGAGTTGACATGTTGACACTGTTTATTAGATTTTTCAGTTTTCTGTCTTCTCTCACCCCCCTTTTTCTTTTCTCATAGTTTGATAGTATATAAACTGATGGCAACTTAAACTATAAATTGTAATAATTATATTCCAGATGCGTTCACCTTATAATGTTTTCTGTATTACCTTTCAAACAATGAAGTATGAAATATTATTATTATTTATAACCATTGTAATTTTAGGTAGTTTGCAGCTAATGAGAACCTGTGAAACAGAATGATATCATTGCAAATCTGATCTTTCTTTCTCTATCGTAATTTATCAAGGGAACCAGATGTATGAAGGAATAAAGGTCTAATCGGAAAATATCTCAACTGTTTACTTAAAAACACCAGGAATCTAATTTACTAACTTCATGCACCACTAAATAATACTCTGTTACTGTACTCACTGAAATGTATCTTAATAAGGTTACAGTGGACTTTATTTTATTCTATCCGTAATGTAGTCAACGCTAAGGGAAGAAGTACGTAATTACCTAGTATTCATGAGGAACTCCTCAGTTGCCTTGGTCTGATATACGGACCAAGTTTTCCCATAGAGTCTTTTACAACAAGGTTGAGTACATTAACTGTGAGACTTTATCAAACGAGGGAAAATTTTAAAATGACAAGTTGTCAAAGTCTCATGACATTGTCATGAATTAGAGGAGACAGAAGTATCACTCTGAACACTCCTCCTTAGACATTATTATAATAATACACCCTGACCATAAGGACTGTACATTGATAGAGACCCACAAACCAAATGCGTCGGTGATTTTAAAGTTACTCCCGGTTCACTGATAAAAAAAAATGGTGACCTTGATTTATTTACTTATTATACGTAATTTAAGGTGTTTTGCCAATTTTTTTTAATACAATGGCCTTAAACGCTTTTACGATACCTTTGCATCTGATACATCTTCATTTGCCTTATTAAAATCCCAACTATAAAATTTACTTTCTGCCTGTTGTGAACAATTTTTCTATTAGAACAAGACATATAAGCGAACAATATTGTTTTCAATTAGATCTTCTTCAGGCTTTACTCTAGTTTACATAGACTTATATATATAAAATTTTAACCAATGACGGTGATTTAGTGGATCAAATAATAATAGTAATCATAATAATAATAATAATATTAATCATAATAATAATAGTAATAATATTGTGGTAAATGTTTTGAAGTCTATGTAAATTAGAGTAAAGCCTGAAGAAGATCTAATTGAAAACAATATTGTTCGCTTATATGTCTTGTTCTAATATTATAAATGGGAATATTTAAAGATTTGAAATTTTTCTATTTTCAAGCTCAATGGGTTACTTGCAAGCTTAATAGTAACAATTTCTGAATCTGCTCATCACCAAATTTTTTTTACACTACATAAAACTATTTAACTAAATTTTGCAATTTCCTTACTACTTCAATGCATTTTGTCATCAAGTGACATTAGTGTTTGTCCTCGATTAAAATTTTTCTATGACAGTTTAGAAACACTATCTAAATATACAGTAGCGACAAGAAGTCACGAAATGAACACATTTTTGCCGAACTATCTTTTTCTAAAATAATGGCGAAAAATAACTGCCTCTATCTTTTTATTATCTCCTGTCAGTAATTTTTGCTTATACTTAATTAATTTTATGCTTTCATCATTTTATTTAAATATGTGGAAAGCGTTCGTTTGACGAGATCGCGCAAATGCATTACACAATTCAAATAAATTATATCTTATTGTTTTGAGAAAGCTGTTTGAATATGGTATTGGTATTCTAAACAGTTGAAGTAACCGTTGTTGGAAATGGAGTCGTTAAGTACTTAGACGTACACATTCGCATAAGTATCTTTTCATGAAGCGACACAAAAATGTGAAAATACAATCCATTCAGTGAATCAAAAATGAAGTACACCACTGATATGCTTTTCATCTTACTGGTTAATTCACAACAGATTTGTACCATTTAATAGCGAAAGTTTTCATCCGTACCTATGCTGAGTTTCTACCATCAAATGATTTATTTCTGATCAACAAGATGTGTATTTTCATCCAAATCAATATTTTAAGCTTTCATCACGAGTGATGACATGATCGAGAAGTTGAAGGTGTAATATTAGATAACACGCTAAACTTTTACCAGCCGCAAAAATTTGTTAACTATTCAAAGTTATCTGTTTTTTGAAAAAGACATTTTTTCTTGTTTTTATACTCTTGAGTAACAGAAGTCCTGTTATTCATCCAAGTTGAATTTATTCTGAGGATTATCAGTTAGGTGCGTCGGTGGCACAGCGGTAAGGATGCTCGCCGACCATACACATGGCCCAGGGTTCGATCCCCGGCCGACGCACTCCTTTACCTCCCTAAGCCAGTAATAAGACTGTCAAAGAGGAAAGGTTGGGCATGAGGCTAGCAACCCCATCCTGTAAAATTAAACACTGCCACAGAAACTTCAAGCCACTAACTTGAAGCCCTATGTTCCACTGGGAACGTGAAGGAGAAAGAAAGGTTATCAGTTAGATCCAATTAATGCTAATTACTAGTATCGTTTATATTACTCGACGATGGAATATTTTCATCTTGCTCTGAATGAAGCGGATAGATAGCATAGTTCAGTGAATAAACCTAAATGAAATTATTCAACATTCATTCGCTAACGTATTCCAACAAAAATACCACTAGTCTCTGGTAAGTAACCCAAGATTTAATTAAAAAATCTCTACATTTGATAAGTGATATCTAGCTTTCTTTACCTTGCTATTCGCTACATTACTTTCCTGTCGAAATCTGCATCATATTATGTAAAATAAACTCTGGTTATTGGATAATTAACTATTTTACATCCATATTCCTTCTTTCACAACTATGACCTTTGACTTGAAATAATTTTTGGAGTGTGTTATATATTTTTGCATTTCTAATAGCTTATGCCAATTTTCGAGGCTACTAACAGCTGATGAAACGTTGTAGAATAATCCTGAGAATCTGTTTGTTCTCGCCTTGTTAGTATTCAATAATTCAGCGCTGTGGTCGTATCCTGATCATATTGTAATGAGTTTTCTAGACACATAATTAGTATTCTAGAAAGTTTACTTAGTCACAAATTTATTTTTTTATTATTTTTATTTTTGATTGCAGCTTGATTCCACACTGTATTTTTGGTACAGGTATGGAATTTTCAGCATGTGTGATATCGGTAGTCCAAATTTTGCAGGTCGACCGTAGATATCAGGTGTGCGTCGGCAGGCGATCGAACCTCGGACCATGTGCATGGTCGGCTAGAGTACTAACCACTGTGCCACCGACGCACAATTATTATATAGAAAACACCCCGCTTTTTATAACGAAGTAATAATAAGATGTCGAATCGCTTGCCCAGTAATGCTAAATACATGTCTATATTTGACACTTATTTATGCTTATATCGTTTTATTATTTTTCAGTTTATTGTTCAACCATATCCACGTTGATACATATGGTTAAATATTCTGTGGAGTAATACACATTACTGCAAAAAACACAAATGACATAATAAACACATAAATATCTTTAAAATTTCGTAAGATCAATAATGAAATACCATATATGTATGCATGGGAATCGATTTATTTTTTGTTTTATAATGACAATATAGGTCAAATGTTGCTCGAGATACTAGAACTTGATTTAAATGTATGCAATCTTTATACTATCAAAAGTTACCAGTCTGCCACGGATAAGTAAATCTCAGCGAGATAAGAGGTATTTTGGTTGTATAAGAAATATAATATGTAGCATTGATTGTTGTCCAGACCTGAACTTTTGTCGCATAGGATGTCGTTCAGATGCAGACTTGAATTCTAAGACAAAAGTTTGTATAGGTAAATGTTCGGTAAAACAGTTGATCCTAATTAGAAAACTAATAGAAGTGCCATAGTAAGTAGACAGCTAAAAATCACTTTGAAAGTAAGACGATGCGGCTATTTAGCACTCGCTATGTCGTTACTAATATCTTCATTGTTGATATTGTGTATCATTAGTTAATTCTATACCCCATCCCTTAGTGCTAAGGAAAACCATAGTGCCGCCTTCTACAGTGTTCCCATTAACCCTAATAAATGAAGCAGCCACTGAATAGAGTTCCTTGTGGGATGATTAGAAGTAACTGACAAAATATTGTTAACCCTTTAAAGAACTCTAACTCAGCTCTTGAAGAATTTTCTTCGTTAGAATTAATGCTAGATGACTTTCATTATAGGAAAAATCCACATTTAGACATTTAGAAGGCAAAGAAAAGATTGAGTAAAGAATATTCTTTTCGATAACTTCCATATCAGGCTCTGCATTTTTTTTTCCTTCAAGTTCCCACTGGAACATAGGGCCTCAAGTTAGTGGCTTGAAGTTTCTGTGGCAGCGTTTAATTTCACAGGATGGGGTTGCTAGCCTCACGCCCAACCTTTCCTCTTTGACAGTCTTATTACTGGCTTAGCGAGGTAAAGGAGTGCTTCGGCCGGGGCTTGAACCCCGGACCATGTGCATTGTCGGCGAGCGTCTTAACCGCTGTGCCACCGACGCACATTACATACATGATATTTAAAGAGCAACTGTTATTGACAACGTTGACGCTTCCTAAGTAACGCCAAGTTGTTAAGTCCAAAAGCATATATAAGTGATAATATACATAAATATATTACTTAACTGAGTATCAGATAAGGATTAAGAAGAAAATTAGGGGGACAACCATAGATAGTTAGAACAATAGTAGCTCATACAAGGCTTATAAGGAAGGGGAAATTGTCAGATTTGCACAGTTGAATCACGATGACTAAGGTAAGGAAATTTTCTGTACGACCTTCTTCTGAACACATAAGTTTGGCTTCTTTAGATGGATGCTGTTGGTTTCAACTATATATGGAAGATGAACTCGTAAGGCGAAATTAAAATTAGTAGGAATACAGTAGTTAACTTTAAATGCCTTGTTGGCATCGAAGTAATGTTAGGTATCTGTGTACGTGGTGAGTTGAAAAGAAGCATAATTGATCACACAGGTTAATATTCAGAAATCTGATGATGAACATGCCTAATTGTACACCCTACGTAACTAGCTCCGCAGGGGCAGTCAGATTGGTGTATACATATGGAAGAGGCAGAAAATGGGTAGCTTATCCTTATTTGCCGAACGCAAAATTGGAGTAGTTGTGAAGAGAAAGTGTACCTCTCCTACACTGAGTGGTCTTTTTACTGCTTCTTGAAGCTTTATTTTATTATTTCATTGGTTTTATCACCATGAAACTCCAGTTTTAAGGACAAAGGCTTCTTTGTAGCTGATATGTAATTGACACACTAGCTTGCCTTGGCAGTGAATTCATATTTATATCAACCATGTTTTCTGGATATCCAATTTCACTAGGTACTTTTTTAACAATTTTGAGGTAAATATCTTTTAGATTCAAACTGAAGTATTGACATACATCAGAATAATCTAACTTAAGGCATAAACGCACCCACTGCGGTTCGAACACAGGACCCTCCGGTATACCATTCGGCCACTAGGACTAAGTTCCTCATTAAGATAGCCACTAGAGAAGATTACTCTAGCTCTTAGAACCAAACTCTACTAAACTGTTTAATTTTCAAAGGTATATATATATATATATATATATAAGTACTTCAAGGAATGAAATCCTATCTTTTCTTTCTCGAATTATTCACGAAAAGTGGAACACAAGAATAATTTAAATCTACTCTAGTAGTCGTTGCATTTCGATTACCAGTAATAACATGATAAAAGGAATAGTAAATATTTACTCTCTTTTGGAGACATAAAAACAGAACAGTATTTTTTGTTGCCTCCACCCCTTTTTTATTAACATACAGTCAGTACGGTTTCAGTTGGTGACGATGTATGAATTCTCTTTTTCATATGCATGTTCATTTTAACGTGCGACATAAACAGATGGCAGGGTATCTTTATTTTCATCTATTTTCGCTAGTTTTTTGCATTTTCGGCCCATATATATATATTTATAAATATATCGTAATCAATATTCCACCATATTGCAATCATTTTGCTAATTTGATCATATTTCTCTGTCTTTAATTTATCCTCTAACAATTTAACGCGAATTATGTATCCTGTTGAACATTACAAAAAGCTGTTTAACGTAGAAACGAATAAATCACCTTGTTAATTTGATATCCATGCAGTTCCGAGAACTTAAGACGACATTATGGTTTGTGGTCTGACAAAACTGTTAGCATCCTAACATCTTTTCTTGTAAAATCTAATGCCTTAGGGCCTTCACTACAGAGACAGAACTTTTTTGAGAACCAGCACACAGTACATTTTGATACATTTACATGAAACCTACTTGTCTATTATTGTAAACATACTTTTCCATCTTTTTCTCTCTGGATGAAGCCTTTGAGAAACCAATCTTTAAAAGTATGGTCAGTAACTGGTAACAGAATGGGCTTATGAGGACGATTTAGTTCTATACACGCATTTAAGTAGTAAATTTCTTTTAATTTTCTAAGCTTAACTGAGACTTCAGGAAAATCTTAGCATCCTTGTTTATTTATTGTGAATTCTTGACTGTCTTTATAAAAGGGATGCAGTAATACTTCTCGTTCGTTGACCTTGATTTGTATGTAGGCTGCGATTAATAGACTAATAATTCACTTATCCATCTTCTAGAATACATTTTAATCACTTAATTCCCACATATAACTGTATCCTCAATGAACCATATTTCCCTGATCTTTTTCAATTAACAGCTGACTGTAGACCAATTCAGACCACCATCATTTGTGGAAAATATTATGATCCTAATTCCCATCAACCAACACAAGCTTAACAGTAAATTTTCGATGTAGAACTGAAATGCATTTATGTAGAAAAAATGACTGAATAATTATAAATTGTGTTTATGTGAATAATTATATCAGTTGAACAAAAGGACAGTGAAATTATCACTGTTACTGAATTCTGATAATAGAGAAAATCTAAGTGCCAAAATTATGGCACTTTCAAAGGGTTCAAAGATTTGGGTGGTGAATGATGTGTTTCATTACTGTTATATGCTCACGTTTTGCTTCTTGAACGAATATATATGCAGTTAAAAAAGGAAGCTTGCACTTCTAGTTGTTGGCATATTTACCATGATTTCTGCAATAATGCTCCTTCTCTTGCCCAGGGATTATTTAAAGCTGTTTTCAGTCTAATAAATGTCAGTTCTTGAAGTATGCTTAAAGTAACTTGCACGATTTTTACTGTAAGAGAGAATAAGCGGTGATCTGTCAATACGAGGAAATGTTCACATATTGAATATCACCAAAGAAAGTGGGTTCCATTCGGTTTTAACATAAATGTTGTTGGTTGACAGGAATTTATTAATTGCATGCTGATCAGCAGCAGTTAAAACTTTTCTCATGTAAAAAAAATTAATTTATCTAACTTTTTTCAACTCCTAAACAGATCGAACAAAACATTCATGCCATGGTTCATGTCCAGTGGTAAATGAACGCGGTTACTGCTGGGGTCCAGAGCCTGAAATGTGTCAAAAAAGTAAGCTTACTCTCATATATATATATTCTATAGTGGTTTTAGAACATGTTTTCATTCTGCGACTGATACAAATTTATTGTTGTTTAGATGAAAAGTCAGTAGTGAGGCTTTATTTCCAGAGCATTTTTAAGATAACTAGTAACTGGTTTAAGGAACTATCCAACAATTACCAACGACTGCTCTTTGTACCTTGTAGTCAACCATTATTTGTTGTGATGATCTATTGGTATATGGTGCTTTTCCTCGTGTGTTTACAGGCATTGCATTTAGGCTGAAGCACATTTTCATTCAGACAGTATTAGCTTGTCAGGCATGGTATGTATTTATTTATCTGCCTATGTCCAACAGAAGCTGGTGACAGTGTGCTGTCATACCTACAATAGTGTATGAGCATGCTACTGTGGAAAAAATGTATCACCATTCAAATGTCACTGCATGTAGCATAACATTTTCTAATTATGAAATACAAACTACGGAATAATTTGCTGACCTATTTTGAATTACGTCTGGTTAACTGTTATTACTGGTGATGAAAGTAAATTTTGTTTCAATGATGTCTTTAGATTCTACAGTTTATGCCTAAATTGTTTGAGGGACAAAGGTATTACCAATATTACATTGAGTCATGCAATCAATACATCTAGGATGTGTTTATGAGCAAATTTTGACTAAATTGCAATTCACACCAGACATTCAAGTAAATCATCACGAATTTCAATGAATATTTACTGCTGAATGCATATGATTAATGTTCACATTAAATTTTATTCTCTCTGTTTATCAACTTTTTATGAATGAATGTTAACTTCGAAGACAGGGAAAGAAAGTACAGTAGAATGTAGTGTGGTGTGTGTATCAGTGTATTAATGAGTATAGGAGTGAGTGAACAAAGATAAACTGAGGAAAAAGAAGTCCTTTTCTCTTAAGATCTGTTCAGGGTTGTTCATCCCTCTCTGGAGTTTTATTTATATTTTTAACTTCGACCACAAAACATGGATTCATTGGTCGTTGTTCACGAGTTCAATTAGAAAATAGTCCTCTTTCTCTTTATCACATAACATCCACTTAACATGCACATAAGTAGTCACGTTGATGAATACTGAGTCAAAATTTCTGAACCAAAAATAATATTTGATTAGAATTCGTACTCCCCTACGAAAAGAGACTTGAATGATAATTTATGCAGATCGAAATATACTCAGTATTGTAATTGTCGTAGCTGCGGTTCATTCAGCTGAGGAAAAAACCCGTAATACTCAACAAATTCAGCTAGTTTAGATTATTTTTGGGTGTTTTGTATGCCAAGGGTTAAGTGAAGACACCAAGTATTAATCCACGTGACCGTGGTATTTATTGATATGAGCATTTGTGTTTGCGTGTGTGTGGGTGTGTGTGAAATGTGTACAAGCAAAATAAAATGTATATATAAAGTGCTTTTTTCCGAAAATCTCCTTGAGGTCACTAAATACCTTATTTTTGTTGTTGTTGTTGTTGTTTGTTTGCTTAATTTTATGCTTTGTTTTAAGTGAGTGAGGCTGTGCACACATAAACGGCTGTAAACTGGTGTCATCATTTACAGTTAATCTGATCAACTATTGGATAAGCAGTGCTGTTACAAATTCATGATTTCATTATTGATCAATAGATAACAAGCACTAATGCACTCATTCTTTCTTGAACAATTCACAAACTGTTTTATGTTGATGTGAAAAAAAATTGTACTGCTTTAGAGAAGAGTTGCACTGAATTCCCTCTCACCAGTGTTGTTTTTTAAAATTCAGCAGAAATCAGTGGTTGGTTGGAGCTGCGAGGTTCAAAACTTAGCTAGATTGTAGATTTGTTCGCAAGAAATGTATTTCACGTGAATCTGTGGAAGATTAGGGAATGTGATCATACTTCTATCAAGTGCTTCTCCTCTTCCAGCCACTAGAAGGAGAAAACCTGGGCACTGTGGCAGAGTATAATTCCATTGTAGGTAAAATTTTATTTTGATAAAGTAAGTAAAGTAAAGTAAGTAGGGGAATAAATTGTGCTCTAAACGCTCACTAAATACTAGTGTATGACACTGCGTGACTTTATGCGAATAAAATTTTATCCATAATGGAATCTCAGCTGCTAAGTTACATGTGAATTCTTTCATAATGTGGTGAAAAATAGATGAGGTTTTTTTGTTATTCTCCATATTTCATTCAAAACTGCTCTTTAGCTACACTATCTTTCTGTTGTACAGACCTCAACTAAATAACATGCTTGTCACATTAAAGTTTCTGAGATTTACAGTGATAAAGTGGAATCTGTAGAGTCTCTTTAATTAAAAAAGGTGATAAACCACAAATAATAATATGTTGTGTAACAGAATGTGTGGTAACATTCATCAATTAGAAGAATACCTTCACTTGATTATGATAATGACTACATGCTCACCTCAGTACACCGAATGTTTTCGTTTTATTTAGTGTGGGTTTAAGAGTGTAATCTATAGAGCGGAGGTTTAAATAGCCTTGAGCATACTGGAAAAAAAGATGGACTATTATTTTTCCGTTAGATTTTTGGATGCGCTAATCGATTGGTTCGTTTTTTACAGATTATAGTCACATGGATTCCTATGGAAGCTACCAGCTTGGACAAATGAGCCAGCCACCTGCTACCAACTTTAGGTCTAATATCTATTCATAATGTGAAGACTATTCTCATAGTCATTCAAAATCTGTTATCATCACGCAATGAAATTATTCATTTTTATTTCTAACTAAAAAGAATTTAGCTCTTGTCCTTATTCAATTATGTGTCTATCTTGGAAGCATACAAACACTGGAGGTGGATCCCTGTTTTCAGTTTATCAGACAAATGAGTTTGATTCTGTTGATAGGAGTAAGAAGTCACTAGTCATATATTGGACAGACAAAATAGACGACAAAAATATTTAGTGAGCATGATTTTCAAGTTTTCAAAGTTAGGATAACTACATAAACTCTAGCCTTTGTCCCCTGAGATAGTTTGTCATGTAAAATTAAAAATCTAACTGGCGTATGAAATGCTATGGCTTTTTTGCTCTTTATAAGTGCTAAGTACGTTATGTTTACCTTACTAACGTAAACAAACGTAAACTTCAGTCTAATTAAGCAGGCTTGTTGGTTTTTACTGCTTGTCTGTATCTGGAAGGTGTATATATGTTTGTGTGCCTGTATGCGTCACCAAGTCTTCATATATATCACATGCTACTAAATCTTTGAGCACTGAGAGAAATGTAAGGTAAATAGAAAATGTGAATGTAAAGTGTTCATCGATTAGATGATTATCGATTTGGCTATTAATTTTGTAATACTTTTGGCTTTGAATGCCCCGTTTGTAATTTAGCAAACATCAATCATACTTACTATTCAACAGAAAACGAGCAAACATTTGTTATTCACTATGACAGAGATAACGATATGTTAACAGTTCAGATGCTCTGGAATCTATTATAGCAATTCAGCGTCTATTTGTCAATTCTAACAACCTCGAAATACTTGGGGAATCTCAGCTTACTATTAGAATATTTTAGTCGACCAATGACCGTGGTTATCATATTGAAATAATCGTGCCTTCGGGATTTGTAACGAAAGGCGGGGCTAACCTACCAGTTCCACTGATTGACAGTTAAATTTTCCAGGGCAAGGGTGTAAACTTTATTTGATCAAAATGCATACAGCATTAAGTGTGGTCTGTGTGACAATAAAACTGGAGTGCTACTAGGTGTTTGGTGGTTTTGGATGATTGAATACTTGTACAAATTAATGTCCACCATTTGTTTGGAGACTTGTAATCAGAAAAATATGGTATGGAAGTGTATTGCTTATGTGAATTCATCACCTACCTAGACCCTCATTATTGGTTAAAGAGGCAGTTACTCGTGAGAGCTTAACAATGACCGGACCAAAAGGTATATGTATGTAACAACAGATGACGAAGGCCAGGCAACAGATCGTTTATTAAGGAAATCAACACGTATTTATATATTTTCATGTACATTATTATAGCTTGTTCAGGCAAACAAACATAGTCTTCTGATTGGTTGTTTCTCACAGAAAGTTACCCTTGCATCTCTTTGTGACTGTTTCTTGAATGTCAGATCATCTATATGTTAACTGTATCTGCCTACGCAAAGTCTGCTGTGGTTGGTTGTTGAATCAGTCTTTGTTCATATTTTCTCACGACCAATATTTGGGACATAAACATTGACGTAAATTAATGTCCGGCAATTTGGCTAGCAGCCCGCTCTCATCACATGTATACTTCCTGTCCACAAGTTTGGTTTAGTTAGTTTCACAAAGAGCACATATGAAACTACTGATAACAGGTCACAAGATTAGTCAAAACACTGAATTCTCAAAGGTTTTTAATTGCATATTATTAAACAATTTTGATTGAGACCATCATCACTAAATATTACTGTATAACACTGTAAGACTTTAACAAAATAAATTTTACCCACAATGGAACTACAACTAAAGTCTACATATGCTAGAACTGAAGTTTTTCTCCAACTAGTAAAGCACTTAGTCGAGTCTGCATTCATTGCATAGTTGGGGCGAATGACTATACCAATGTCGAGTGTACGATTTCATAAATCCTGATGGAGCAATAAACATTGATTAGTTATGGTAGAAGTAAAGTCAGATTAATAACAGGAAATATTTTTTTATTGAAAAGACGGTTGCAGAGAAGAAAATTTTCTTTTCGCCGAAGTCATCATTCGTGTATTTATGTTAGATATGTGGGAAAGTTCCATACTTATTTTCGGTCAGAGGTCAGAATAATAAGATTATTAAGTGGCACTGCTCTAGAAATATTTCAAGCCAAAAGTCAAATTAAAAATTAATGAAAACAAAACACTTAGTTCAGCGAAGAGTCTCTTTTCGGTGAAAAAAATTTGCTGAAAAGAAACTCTTCATTGAACTACGTGTTTTGTTTTCATTAATGCCAGGATGAGGATTATCCATGAATTGAAATTAAAGACTGCAATGTGTAATAATCATGAAGATTGGGTAGAAAAGACAAAATAGGATTGGATGGAGGATTTTATCATAAGCTGACATCAGTCAGAGAACCACTGGAAAACCCGGGAGTACTGGACAACTGTTTCATCCCAGTTTCAGACTCTTCATCAGTACTCACCCACCGGGGTTCGAACCCAGGACCTTCTGATTACGAGGCGAGCTCGTAGACCATTGAGCCACTGGGACCCGATCCAATGGTCCATGAATTCTGGCAATTCATGACATAGCGCAACTATTTCGCAATGTCTTCTTCGATGAGTTACTGCCTCAACTTCAACCTGCTGTGTACCCTACTGGACACGGCTCCCCACTAGAACCTCAGGATCATAATTACTAGAAAAATAGTCAGTTTGTATAATTACGGGTTAAGGATGTAGTACTAAGGATATCGGTGGGAGTTTCGGACATAAAAATAAAAACATTAAAAAAAGCATGTAATTAAGTCTGAAGGGGTTAAAATATTGAAAATGATATATGCATATTTTGTAAGTATGAAGAATGTTAACGATTGTGAATAAACCGTAAGTGTTCGGTTTTTATTGAAATTCATACACTGAAGTAGAGAAATAAGACACCTTTCGACTAACTAGTCCTATCAGATGAATTTACTAACTACAACAAATGATAAACTGAATTACATTGAACCTTTTATACACAGGAGATACGGAGAGAGATTTTTCTCGCGAGTGCTGCAGTCCCAAATTTTTTCTACTATCTGATTTCTGTTTTTTCAGTGTGTACCTAATGTATGTTGCTTAAATTCAGTAGTCATGCCAATAAGTTTGCTGTCTAGGTTACATAAAAAATCATGTACCGTACGCTGTTATTACCTTAAAAGCTGTTTTGTCTAAAAATTTCAAAAAATGTTCTCCAGAGTTTTAGTCAATCTGGTCATATGATCATTATATACTAACCTGTACTTTGTGATAATAATCTGGTAAACAGTAAGTATTTCAAATGCTTACCGTGTACAGTAAACAAACAGATCAACAAATAATCATTTTGACAATAAAATATATGGTAGTCCTATCAGTTACAAGTGTTTGTAAAACAAATCGGACTGAGCATTCCTGTTTTATAGAGATTGCAATTTAGAGTGTGTTTTTAATCAGTGTAATTAAGACAACTAACTATTTCTATGTACAACAGATACCCGAAATTGTCTGTTTTTAAATACAGTCGAGTTCTGTTGATTACATTCTAATTAGGTGTTAAGAGATGTTGTTTTTTTCAGTTGACCTTGTACATCCTGAACTTCACTTCATAGAGCTTAACAGGTGCTACTTCTGGAATGCGAACTGATTGCCATTTTTTTTTAAATAATAATAATTGCTTTATTCCAAAAACAGTACTCGTGATACAGCAAGGAATTTTCAGCATTCAGTACGATATTGCATCTAATTTACTCAAAGACGACAAAAAAAAAATTAAAAATACACAATAAATAATAGTAATAAAACGATTGTTATAGCAGCTACGTAGCAAAATACTGTGTGCCATACGGAGAAAAATATGTGTAAAGTACAAAATTGTAGTAATAATAGTAATACCAACTAATATAAAATAGCAGAGTAACGATTTAAACGATAGAAAGTGTGACACCATAAAATACAGAAAGATGAACGATAAAAGGGTCGATTCAGTGTGCTAATTACATAGTAACTTGTAAGTTTCACGTCTAACAGAGTCTTCGTCACATAAAGTAAGGGCTAAATAGGGTATTGTAGAATTTCTATACTTAGTAGTACGAGCATATATCTTTTTATATTGACTTCTCGTCCTATCCGGAAAGTGGAAGTATGAGCATAGTCTTTTCATAATCATTAAGAGTTTATTTGACTTATCACAATTAATCATGCAAACAGATATTTGCATTAAAAATTTTTTTTTGAAACGATAAAATGTACATAACACAAAGTAGATCACTTGCGAAAACTCTCTTATTCTTATGAACTTAGATAAATGGAATTACATGAGTCGTTTAATTTAACTCATAACTTCATGGTCAGTCAGCATTGATAAATACTCCTGGACTGCATACATCAACAATGAATTCACTTTGCCCAACCAATAATATTGAATTAACACCATCAAAAACAATTAAAAAGGTATGCTGAAGATGCACTTTTAGATACCCTGGGTTTATATCACATTATCTGATGGTTGGAGGTAATTGGCAGTCTGCACAATAAGATGACTGCACACACGACACTAGTTACTAACTAGTGCTTAATCAAAGCATCCAATACGGTTCTACAGGAGGTCAGTTGCGAGACTGAATAGCTCAGTGTTAACATCTCTGACTGCAGCACTGGGTGATATTGGTTCGATCCTTCTCAGAAGGGACATGAATTCCTTTAGGATGGCGGATACCCTTTGCTGCACGAAAGCTTCGTCCTAGCAGGGTTTCCTGCAGATTGCCTCTAACCATCTAATAACAAGAATTCTGAATGCACCATGATAGCGAGGCACCTAACATGGTGGCCACATTGCAAACTTGACAGATAAAATTCAGTCTGCATCAAACAAAAGATTAGACACATAACACTAGTTACTGCCTAGTGTTCAATCAAAGAATATATCACATTCTTTTCGCACCGATCAAAATTCTTCACTCATATTGAGAAGATGAAGAACTGACACAATTTGGTAATAGTGCCTGTTAGATTTACTCAATCACCACACCATACTCTTTTCTTTCTCTAATCCTACACCATATCTTGCTTCCGATCAATCTGTCCTACATATACCAATAACCAATAACTACTGTGATCTATACAATCTATTCAGCCCTGCTGGTATTCTTTGTACAAACGTTCCTGAAAAAGTGATCCATTATCAAATAATCGGACTTTTTTCATATACATGACTTAAAAGGATTGCATTATCATCCATTACGTGTTGCTTCTCATTACGTTCTCAGTAGTGACACAAAAAAGACTTCACCAAATTATATAAGTAGTTTTTTTAATCAGAATTTATTTTTCTTTAATGTAGTGAATCAATTCATTTATTTTATATTTATTTTTGGACGCTGATTGCCATAATGTTTATCTCTGTGTTTGGAAATTCGTTCTGATTTTATCCTACTTGTATATGCCATAGTTAATTCCATTCCTTATGTCAGTTTACATCCTAAAACTGAAGCTTACTGCTATTTGCATATTCTTACTACTCAAACGATCCATCAATAATATGACATTCAAAAAATATACTGTAACTCGCTTGATGCAGTCACAGTGATTTTGCTATAGGTTTATTCCAGCAGTTGTGATTGGCGTTTGTTGAATAAGAAGCACACTTCATTCAAGCAGCTCATTTAGGTTTTATACGCATTTCAATGCAATTTCCATCTTTTTTTCACCAATTTTTATTAACATTTGATATTTAAAGTCATAGGATAATAATGAGGTGGACGTATTACATTTCACTTAAATAGAAAGATTATTGATGATTTATACGATCTGGTAGTTGACCAGGGTAGTTATCATCGTACATGGAAGGAGATGATGTGGTGTATAAATGAAATGTCGAAAAACACTGAAATTTTGCTATCAACTTCTTTAGTGAGTAATTCTACTTCGTTAAATAATTTCTGAGGATTATGCAAAATGGATATTGTGAAAGCGTTTCTGAATATCAGTAACACATCGCTCTGTCGTGCCAGACACTCCAAGATGCTACAGAAGTCAGAAGTGAGTGTTTGAAAACAATTGATACGAAACTCTAGACTTCCATTTTTACCTACTCCCACTGTTAAATTCTCCCTGGGGGTGTTAACTCACGTCGCCCGACTCTCTAGTCGGCCTAATTGTCACTTTAATTGTGTCCATCGGTTCTGTTGAATAACTGTTAATGGAAATAATATCATAATGAACTGTCTAGATATTATGCATTAACTCAGAAACCAGATAAGTCGGTGGCACAGTGGTTAGGACTCTCACCGACCATGCACATGGTCCGGGGTTCGAGCCCACACCGACGCACACCTGATATCTATGGTCGGCCTGCAAAATTTGGACTACTGAAATCCATGCTGAAAATTCCACACTTGTACCAAAAATACGGTGTGGAATCAAGCTGCAATCAAAAATAAAAAATATAACCAATTGTCTTTAAAATCTAAAACAATGTGCCGTGTGTTAATACAGTGGTTCACTTAATTTTAAAAACTATATATTTTGACAAGGTGCATTCTGCGATGTAGGCCAATATCAGATAACTGATTAGTGTAATGAAAGAATTTGTCTTTTAGCATCAACAGGTCATGCTATCTGTCAGCTGGTATTGGCATTTTCATCTAATTACTGATGAAACTATTAGGGATTCCACAAGTTATGTGATTAATTCTTATTTTAAAAAGCAGAAGTATAGTCTTTCCATTTACTGGTTATACGTAAGCTGAAGCTATGAGACTTTGATAAGATATAAAGTTAGTATAGCTTTGAAATGACAACGCTTTAGTTACTGGACTACTTTTAATTACTTATGAGCTTCATGAGAGTCACCTGAGCAAGTTTAAATTACACCTCATCTCAACCAAATACCCCGGGAACTATGTTAATTTAGAAAAGAAATGCGAAAGATAATTTTGTCACTGAGCTTATTTCATGTAGAACAAGTTTATTTCTTACAGCCAAAACTACAGAGTTGGTCAGTTCATCCAGCTGTTCAGGTAGTTGCGTTGTATTTTCTGCAAATTAGAAAATTAAAAATCATTGTGTCGATTAGATTCCATTCTAACTACAGCATAATAACACTAATTCTGACAAAAATTACCCTGCTTTTAGAAAACTGGTGAATAAATGTCAATTTTCACATAAGGGAACACTATCAGAATTCATTTACGTAAATTGAATTCCATCACTGACTTCTTATATTCTTTGTTCAGTGTTTCTATTGATCAATGTGATTGGATGTAAATGCTGTGCGTATACAAGACGCAAAAGGCACGTGAATGCACACATACAATTACTGATAACCTGTCTCTCCATCTGCTTTAAAACCTGTACGAATGTGTGTTTGCGTTGATAGTCTAACAGAGTGAATCAGCATTTGCTTATAACGATTGAAAGGTACAAGTTTATTTGTTTGGGTTATTATGTACTATTACGTGATTAATTATTGATTAATCTAATTACAATTGCACAGTCTTGTTCAATTAAACACAGCTATGAATAGCATTCATAGAAATGCGTGATTATCAACAAATGACATTCTCAACAAATGCAGAATATTTTTCACTTACGTCGACCGTTAGTCATATTTAATATATGTCGTTGCTAGAATCAGTACATCAATTTAATTGAAAGTAAACTCTTAGGACGTACAGGATTTCAGACGTCAGAAGTTGTTTTTAAGACTATCTTATTGATCCCTGTGCACAATGTTTCCTACTCTGTGACCTGCACTAACCAAAGTTTGAGCGCTTGTTTTTTAAGCAGCCACAGCAGTTATCACACCCTGTTCACTTTCCACTCATGTAAACTCATAAACAACTTATGGTACAACGTATTCATCTATACAGTGTTAAGCATTGCGGTGTAGATTACTTCGCTTTTGATTAATGTTCGTTTTACTTCATAAGGGTTGAGTCAACTGAGTACAAATAAAGTGGATAAAATACACAAGTAATCATGGTGATAGAATTTCTCGGCTTATTCTATCTAAATGAATATCCAATTCATTTTCGACGAGTAAAACAAAACACCAAAATCACACACACGACATGCACGATATGCTGGAATTCTGAACAATGAGATTATGAAGAAAGTAATGACACATTTATGGAGTAGAGATGGAGTTATCCTGGAATGTGAAGGTGAGACAAGATATAGGTAGGAGTGGTTGCATAGTCGTTGTAAGGATTTGCTAAGGAAAATGAACGTGATAAGTGTGAATGAGTTAATGAGATGGTAGATGATCAAGTGATAAAGGTGAAAGGAGAAAAATGACATGAGAGTTTGAAGTTGCGCAATTGAAGAGGTCAGTGTCATTGCGTAGGGAATTAGTTCAACAATTTGAAGATAGCTTGAGTTTCCATAACCACCTTAAAATATTCACATTTTTCTACTTGGTGTCTCCTACCACTTCGGTACCACAAATCTACCACCATGTGAGAGAGATTGACATTGACATCTGAGACAGACTCTTAGATTCTGCAGCACAATTGTCCCTCAGTTCTTCCTATCTACTGACATGTGAATTAATAAATGCACTTCGAGCTACTTTCACATTCTTGACAATGGTTAATTTGATGTATCTGTTGAAGTCACTTTAAGTGAAGAACTCGTTTAGTTGGTGTGATATCATGTGGATGACATGACATCTTTGTCTATGATTCCGGTCGTCATTTGATCTTGCATAGAGGTCGCCGTCCGAAGGCTTGTCTCACTTATAATTCTAATTGTGCTTGAATCGCTGAATACATTTTGCACACAGAGACTGATATACTGCCTCATAAGGTGTTCAGCAGTTCTTCATATTTCTGAGTGTGGTTTCTCTGCAGTGAAGCAGCAGTGAACTGATTCTCTAGGTCTACGAATAGTGTAGACTTTTCACTCTCTGACTTATTTCAGCCACTACAACATCGCGCCTTTCACTGTGTTTATTGTGCATTGTACCTCGTCCCTGTCGCCCATCTATTCATGGATGAATTTCTATGCAATACAATTCAGATTTGTCCTACTGGTCATTATGGACTTTTTATCTCTGCATCCAATCGGCTTGTTTTACAAACCAGTAGAAACAGACATCGAATAATCGTAAAAATGATAATAGTAACAATAGTAATAATAATAATAATAATAATAGTAATAATGATTGTTATTATTACTTGTCGTTTGGATTGTCGTCACTGCAATTAGATTATTTGTCTAATCGTTGTGTCGATAATTATAGTGTTTGTATCATGATAACTATCTACATATGTTTACTTAGGTCATACAAACATGAGACCTGGTGTAAGTGGATGATGTTGTTTGTGTAAGCATGTATGTGTGTGTGTGTGTGTCTATGTATATGTTTCATGTCCTCCTGAGTTGTTATTTTTGTTTGTCGCACGGACTTTGTGTGTTCTCTTCCGGTGTAGTTGGTGAAGTGTAAGTGAACGAGAGGCGGAAATATGAGGGGGAGATTTAGTCAGTAAGTAAGTAAGTGAGTTACTTAGTTAGTGAGTTAGTTAGTGAGTGAGTGAGGTAGTGAGTTAGCGAGCTGGTGTATGCCTCCGATTAATGTGAGATATGGGATTGTATAAGAGGAGATGTCTGTGTAATAATGAGAATTTGTCAGATATTGATTCTCGAGTTGTGGAGATTACAATGAAGGTGAATGTTTAGGAATGTGTGTGGGCATTTCTATTGAAGATATGTTGGTTTGCATATAATGTTTAATGGACTTGTAAAGATATAATTAGTGAATCGTTTGCAGGCTGAGTTTATCAAGACACATAAATCATAAGTTTGATGTTGTCAGAGAGAAATGAATACCTCAATTTTAATGCATGAATGTTGTTGGCGAAGACTGTAGCCTGATTGAACTGTTTTAACTGTACATATTTTTTCAACGCTACACTTTAGCCATATCTGATCTGTCATGATTAAAAATGGTAACCTGTCATTTTTATTTGATTATGAGTTTGCCCACGGATTGATATCAGTTAGAGAACTATTCAAATCAGGGAGTACTGGAAAACTGTTTAATCCTAGTTTGGAAATCATCGGCAATACGCACCCACTGAAGCAAACCATTTTGGCAACACATCTTGACGACTGACAGAAATTCGTAAATGTGTTTGGTACGGTGCACTTGTCGTTTGTATTCTATCTGATAGGATTTCTTCTCAGGATTTCCAGCGTCACCTCACATTCCTGTTTTTGAATGACTGTTTGAATAACGTAAACAATATAGCAACGACTCACAGCTGTATGATAAAAACAATATATAGTTGAACACTTCCCTTCTTCGAATAATATCCTATACTACGAGGCTAAAGCAACATGCATGTGGTCCGGGGTTCGTCTGCTTGCCGACTCAGTCCTTTACCTCGCTAAGCCACTAATAAGACTGGTGAAGAGGGAAGCCTGGGTATGCGGCTAGCAACTCCATCCCGTAAAAATAAACACCACTGCTACCGATACTTCAAGCCTCTAGCTTGAAGCTCTATGTTCCACTGGGAACGTAAATGAATAAAAGAAACATGAAATCCTAATCAGTAGCATGCAAATTCTCCCTCCTTCGTCTATCAAAACTTTGGAGATCGCTTTGGTGTTTGACTGACAGGCATTTCTGTAGATTTATTTATTCGTTGACTGACAAGCTAGAGGAAACTTTCGAAGGTGTTTATTTTTACCATCATTATTTGTAATTTGTACACACTGATTGGTTTATATTGGAGAACTCTTGAGAAGTATTTTCTCTAATGGAGTAGTGAAAAAGCAGAAGAGAATAGTATCTGAAGACAACAAAGTAATTAAAACTAAAATAAAAAAATCTTGAAAGATTGAACTGAAATACTAATAGAAAGCTTCTTGAAAGTTTTGAGATGTTCACCAGATAGAGAAAGTAGTTTCTCAATATCTTTTGAGTTCATATTATAACTCAATTATTTTCTGTAATATTTGTGAGCGAACCTCTTTGAAAGTTTACACTTGCTTACCTGTATCTTTCATGTGCAACAGTTCATGAAACAATGCTATTAAGTGTAGAAAAAATGTAGAACAAATAATTGCGAAAATCTGTATACAAAGAAAATATGTTTTGTAGTGTCTACAGGAAATAGGATGTTTGTCTACTTTTGACTCTATGAGCATCATACTTTTTCGTGTTCTCAAATAAACAGATAGTTGTCTAATGACATTCTACAGTCTTTGTTACTCGATCAATTTGTTAGTGAGATGAGTACATAAATTTTTTCCTTCTTGTTTTCTCAGAAGTTAATTTTTCGAAAATTGACCGAATAAGATTGTACCTAAAGTTTTAAAGTAGCTTTTGAATTAGAAAATGAAAAAGTATAACTTCCGATGTTGAAATGTAAAATAAAATATAGCAGAGACGGTTCTTTATGTACAATCTTTTACAGAAAATCACCACACACCTAAAGATTATTATGATTCCTTGCGGTTTAACATGGTACATAGAGCTTTAGCAGAGCATTCACTTGTTTCCAGTCCACTGCTGTCATTTTTATTTGGTTCTGTGGTCATCTATAAGCTTTAATCTCCTCATCACTCTTGGACGCCCAACTCGTCGTCCTCCATCCAGGTCTCGATGGGGGCTTGTGTGGCACGTGATGTCACTCAATGGTCTACTCAGTGTGTGCCCAGTATATCTGAATTTACTCCGTTATATTTGTTGAGTATTGTATTTTTGGTTTGCCTGTTGCTGGAGTTCTTTGTTGTTAATTCTTTCTAGCCATCTACCGATGGATACTTAGATTTAATGTCTTCTCATCCCATTCTTGTGGAGATATGTTTGATAAAATGTTTGAGGAATGGAATCAGGATGTTGACTAGCAATCCATAGAAAGTTTATTCACGGGCCACTGGATGAGGTCTCCGTGCCTTAATGGTTTAGGAGTTGACTTTTTAACGGGAAAGTTCTGGCTAAGAACCTCGGTGGTTGCTCTTGGTGAGTACCAAACTCGTAGAAAACAGCTGTCCAGTACTCCCAAACAAATATTGACAGGACTGAGGTCTGAGGGAAATTTGAGTGTACAGACTTGCTGAAATAGAAAATATTCAGGTTAAAAGATTATATAGGTACCTATAAGTCAAAACATTTGAATAGGTTATATTCCACATTATCATTTTGAGATTAGATATATGGATCATTCAGGGTGCATCAGAATATATGAATACAAAAATTGACGAAATGTAATCTGAAAAGTTAGAGTAAAATAAGTAATCTCGGAAAAGGATCAGATATCGCATGTATGCAGTGACTCATAAACACACTATAGAGTATAATACAATGAGAATATAAAATTTAATGTAGTTGTACATTATTGATTTGAGACCTTATCAAACCCCAGTATATTTTGTTCTTCAAGAAGTCTTTGTGCTTTACCCCTAGTGTTCTGAGAATTTATCGCGCTTGTCTTAATCACACCCCACTGTTAGTGTCGCTTCATAAATCCACATTGATATTGTTGAGGAAATCATTAATTTATATCATATGAAATTTACCACAATCTGTTTCTTATGTGTAATAATATGAGGCAATCTCTAACCTCCTGACTCTCACCATTATCAGTCAGGCTGTTTGTTTGATGTTAACACTTGTAATAGTGATCTGAATATTAATCCAGAAGACTAGACCTCATTATAAGCTAGTGAATAATTTTACATCTGTTTATTACTAGAAGATGCCAACTGACATTTCCGGCGGATATGTTTGTTGAAGCCAGACTTCAGCCAGGTGGAACATTCTCGACTTATGAAGATAGTGGTATACCAAAGATTATTTTAAATTTGTGTACCTCATCTGCCTTAGTAAAACTGGTTTCTTGTGTTCAGTAATACAGCAGTAATAAATGTTATCTGACTACACATCATGTTATGGGCTTTTCGTGCTAACTGAAGCTGTTGAACTAAATGAATCATCTTTATCTCAGTAAACATTCATAGTCTTTTAAAACTCAAATCAGGCATATTCATTGCTGTGAGTTACATAGTACTGCCTACCATGACAATGGAATCCGAGACGTACGTTTCTCCCATTAGATCTTCCTCTTCAATGTCAAGAGATTCCAACACTTGTCAATGAAGTCGTCACAAACCACCTACAAGTGTGGCATGATGTAGGAGGTAATTGTGCGCAGCTAACTTACATCTTAGGGAATCGATAAGCTAATTCGACCAGATAACGTACATAGCGTTAATACTGTAGATTTTTTGACGCAGAATTTTTTTCTACCCTGACCATATATTGATGATGTTGTACAACAACTTGTTTTTTATAATAAATGTTGCCTGACTGCATTTCATGCATAGACTATAATATTACCTTAGTGGCCAGCCGCACCATAAAGCGTTAGTGAGTGAAAAATTACTAGATAAGAATTTCTGCTTAGTTAACACTTATTACTTGATTGTTTGAAAGATTAAGCTGCAACAGTTACAGTTATCAATAATAACCTCATTCAAATGAAGTGAATAAATAAAATACACTAAAAGATTATTCCTTTTATTCAATAGTTCATTTATTCTTCCCTTGTCTGTGCCAACTAATTGTTTCACAACTGAAAGGATTCTGTGAGAATGAAAGGCTTCATGTGTGTGTGTGTGTGTGTGTGTGCGTGAATAATTTGTTACAAGTATCTCATTTATTATATACGCGATATTAAGTAGAACGTTTACATTGGACTAAGGAGAAACTGTGTTATTTCTCCTTTCTAAAGCTTAGTCTCATGTTGTGAGCTAATTAAAGCCTGTAAAATATCAAATACTTTTCTCTTTTGCTGTTCCATAGGATTGAGTAAATGAGTAAAGTTGAGGAGAAACTTTTAATTTGATCACAATATCCATGAATAAATAATTGTTGTTTCTTTCAGTGGTCTGGATACTCTCGTTCACAATGGTAAATAGACAGTAGTTAATTACGTGGATTTTTTTTCTGTATACATCTGTTTACATTAGTGTGTTATTTGACATATTGATGTGTTTTTATGATGCATGCTAGTTAAAACAATGATTCTGTTACTGAATAGAAAATAACTAAACTGGCTCACGTGTATCTATCGGAAAGAGTTATTTGTATACAGCTAAAACAAAAATAACACACTCTAGCATCTTTGGGCAAATAATGTTGGTAGGACTTCATGTTTTTATTTTTGATACTGAATGGTAAACAATTTTTAGACTTGCCTTTTGTTGACTGCAGACTATGAATTTTATCTCTTAAACTTTCTCAATTATGTTACACGTTTGCACTCTAATCACAGACTATTTTGAACGTTGGTCTAGTTACCATTTTCTGTATTGATTAAAAACAAAAACAATTTAAAGCCAGGTTAGATTGGCAAATATGCAATCAATTACATTTTCTTCTTTCGAAAAGATCCAGGTCTTAATTGTAGCTGATGTTCTAATTATATTTACTAAGTTTTAACTGGCGAAACTGTTAGAAGATTGTAATGTTTGACATTGAAAAAAACACACATTTTTTTATCAATTGAAATCCACCTACCATACTAATTGGTGCTTTCCAGGGTACACATGCTATTTTTGTTTATTTGGAACTTTAACTACCACAGAATTTTTCAGTTTGCACTATTCCGCTGGCTAATCAAGTAGTTATCATCCTAGTTAAACATATTTCACTTGAATAGTGCAATTTATAATGATGTAAATAAGACTAGTGAAACTAAAAGACTTGCTTTTTTCTGTGACAAAATACATAATGAATATTGGGCACAATTCGCAAGTAATAATGCCAATGTTTTCCTTGTCTATTTCGCATTAGATTCTTCTCCGTGTTATCCCACTTCTTCGCATGCTTTCTCTTCACTGACTTTTCTACTGATACACAAATTATAACTGTTTATCCCTGCATGTTACTCCATCTGATTATAGGTAGCCCACACTACATCAACACAGAAATAATTTTGAAAGTTCTCAGATGTTACACTGCTAGAAGAACTTATTAAAAACGAATACGTTGGAATTATTCACCCACTTTTTACAGCAGTTTGTTTCTGTTGGTATAGTTCTTAGAATCAAACAAGAAGAATAATTAAATACTGAACCACTGATGATTTTTTCATTTGTATGTCGATAGATTTGCTGACGCTGCTTTGTCTGACATTTATTTTTCGCCAAATAAGAAACTTTAATAGAGGACTGTAAATAAACAGACATCTTGATGGTATAAGATGGTTGGAGGCAATCGGCCACAGGAAGCCTTGGACCTAGGTTTCGTGCTAGTTGGTACTCGTCAGCAAGGCGTATCTGTAACCTTGAAGGAACTCATTTGCCTTCTGAGATTCGAACCCGCGTCACCCAGTGCTGAAGTCAGAGACGTTACCACTGAGCTATTCGGGCCCCCGATCGACCTCCTGTAGGACTGTAGTGGACATCTTACTGAATCCTAATGCTGTAGTACAGGCATAGGTTATTCCTAGTAACTTCAAATCATCAGAAACAGAAAAAGGCTAATGAACATCTATTAAAAAAACAACAGATGAACAACTTAGCAGTATGTAAACAAGTCGTGTGTGTGTGTGTGTGTTACTAGTCGAATTCAGCTTACCATCTTTAAATAATTTTGGCAATTAACTCAACAATCTAAACATTTGGTTTAAAAGTCTTCCAGTACAATGTATGTATGCATAAGGGTACTAAAAGGTATTATATTTGGATATTTTTCATCTCAGCAGCTTTCGATGATGTCATTTATATAAAATGACTTATTGATTTCGTCTTAATTCACATTCACTTTAGAAATGAATTAGTTTATGCACTATTATTTTGTGACCTGTATTTTATATTGAACAGAGTTTGTTTTCAAATGATGATGTGTCAGTTATACTGCCAACGGATTTGTTAAAATACTCTTATACCAGCAATTTTCGGAAATAAAGTTTGACTTTAGTGTTCAAATACAAAATAATATGTCTATATTAGAAATATACTGCAAGCTGGCTACCTATAGATAAATAATGATTCACAGTCTAATGTATGAATCTACACCGACTACTTAGTTGACAAAAATAGGGCCATATATCATCAAAATCTTGAAATTTACCCCTATCAATTTCAGCAATTATGTAAAACTGTAATGAAAAGAAACTAATTGCAAACAGTTTTAATTGCTTCATTAACCTATATATGGTACCTGATTACCAACGCTTGTAACACTGCAACTTAGATTCAAATTCAAAACAATTTAACACTTATACCACATTTAGTGCATATATAATTGTCCTTAATTATCCTGTAGATTTTATTCCGAAGTACTTTAGGAAAGAGTTTCCAGTATTCTAAAGTCAAATACATCAGTCAGTTGCAGGTGAGAAATCGTCAAAGGTTTTGTGAATAGCGATATCCTTATTTTATGTTGTATTACCCATCCAAAGTGATATCGTGAAAGGCACATGTGTTCTTGATAAGCATTATTATTAAATGACTGCCACATCTGCTGTCGTGTTTACTGTTTCTCTGTCACTAGACGGGAAAGCATGTCATCAGGTGAAATTTTCACATTGCTTAGTTACGAATTTTTATGAAATTCAAAGACGAACTTCCTCATATATCCTATGTTTTGTCACGTACGAAGTTATAAACATACACTAATAATTATTATTTTTGATTGGTAATGAACTAAAACTGCTGATGTATTTGAGAAACACCCGTGAGAGAATCTACTGACATTCCTAACAATAGTAATAATAACAATACTGTGTTTTTATATCTGTCTTTTTAACTTCTGCTGACTTCAATTTACGTTGTAGCGGTAGAAGATAATGGACTCGGTAAACAGATGTTTATTTGAAATTTGGTATCTTTATATGTTGCAATAATGTACACATCATCTGAAAGTTGTCATTTTCGCAGATATCTTGTTTTGGGCTACTTCTGGGCGTCATATTATGTTTCTTTGTCTTCTTTTAATGTATCTCATGTATCTCGGCAAAACTGAGTCATTCCTTCTCTTTGATGTCAAATCTATCTCTCCGCTATTTGGCATTTTTGTGCCGATGAACTTTTCTTCATGTTATCATTATTCCCTTGGGTTCCGTGTTGAAAATAGGGCTTCATCAACACATCAATACTTTGTTCTATTTTCTGCAGTCATCTTCAAATGAGTCGACGATTGACCCTATTGTCTCATCTCTTTCCTGCACGATCTCATCCATGTCACCCTAGGATGATCCACTCGTCGCTTCCCATTTGGATTCTAGTCAAGAGACGGCATGCATTGTGTGAAATGTTATACGACGGTCTCCTCAATGCATGTCCGATCAATCCATCTCCATATTTGTTGAGCGATCGGCTCTTGGTTGGTTTGTTCCAACAGTTTCTTGTTACCAGTTCTTTCTGGCTGGCCATATGATCTTGAGTATGGAGCCAGCGACGAAATCTGTTGGTAAAAGTCTGAAACCTGTTGGAAATCCTTTTCATGACACACCAAGGTAATGACCCGTAAAGAAGAACCGACTTCACATTGGTGTTGGAAATGCAAATCTTGTTCCTTATGCTGACTGCGGAAGATTTCCAAACTGATTTCAGATTGATGAAAGCGTATCTTGCCTTTCCGATTCTGACTTTGACATCTTTGTCCGTTCCGCCTGTAAGTGAAACGATGCATCCCGGAGAAGTGAAAGAGGCAACCTCTGTTAAATCTCTCCAGTTGATGGTGATTGGTGATGGTTGTTGTTGTTGTTGCTGTTGATTTGTTATTTTCACCACCTCCGTCTTCTCTGTGTTTAGCTGCAGTCCTGTTTTCGCTGCCTCTACAGCCAGTTTGTTGGTTATCGCTTGCAAGTTTTCGAATTCTCGTGACATTAGACATACATCATCTGCTAAATTCACATCTTATATAGTGTTCTTGTCGGTCATCAAGTGTATTCCTGTTTCCTCGCTCCCCATGGAAAGTTCGACTCATAATCCAGTCCACCTCAATTGAGAATACCATCGGTGGTAATAGGCGGGCAGCTTGTCTTACTCCTGTATGCACTTCAAATGCCTCACTGAGTTTTTCGTTGTGGATCACTTGACTCATGGTAATGTCATACAGCTGTTGAATGAGGTTGACATAAACTTCAGGTACGCCATGGTGTTTAAGTAGTTTCCAAATTACTTCTCAGTCAACGCTGTCTGGTTAAGGCATTTTCGAAGTCGATGAAGTTGAGGTCGAGGTTTGGCTGTCATTATATGCCTTGTTCGATGATGATACGTAGAGTTGCAATTTGGTCAGCACATGATTTGCCATTCCTGAATTCAGCTAGCTCTGGAATGACGGAGTTTTGTATCCGGTGCATCCTTTATTCTCTCCAGGTTGATACAACTTAGTATTTTACTTGGTATGGACATAAGCATTATTCCACGCCAGTTCTTGTACAGGCCTAAGTTGCCCTTCTTTGGTAACTTGACAAGGTGGCCAGCTCTTCTTCTAATCGGCAGACAACTTTCCTTCTTTCCAAACCTTTTGCAATAATGGTGTTAGCACATCTGCCTCAGTCTCTTGGTCCGTGCTGCGGAGGGAATTCCGTCTGGTCCAGCTGCCTTCCCTACTGGACTTCAGTATTTAGGATTTCTGCTTTCGTAGGAGTATTGATATCCACTGGAACTTCTGTGCATGCTATTGGTGCTGGTGTATTTCTTGGCGAGTTGCAGATGATGATCAATTCAAGAATCCTTTTTAGTGATCAATCCATTGGTTTATCTGATTCTCCTCCTTGGTGATCCGATTCCCTTGAACATCTTTTATTGGTTCCATTATCTTGGTTCGTGTCTTCCCGGTTAGAAACTTGGTTATCTGATATAAGGTCCTGTGGCCTACCTGTTGTGTTTCAGTAGCCAGTGTGTCGTAGAATTGTCTTTTGTCCTTTCTGGCACTCGTCTTTACTTCTTTATTCAGTTCAGTATACATTGGACTTAGCCTCCCCTTCTCTTGTTAATCTTTGCATTGAATCATCTCTTTCACTAACCTCCTCTTCGATTAGCTTCTAGGTATCCATTGAAAGCAATTCCTTGTTGTGTCTCTTCCTTCTTCCTAGTACAGGTGTATACGTTTCATTGAATATCACCTTCAGAGAGTTAGTTCGAATGTTTTTCAACGCAGGCTTCCTCAGTGATGCCACATAGTATTTCCGACTTTGCTCTGATATCTGTAGTGAAGACATTGCTTGTAGGTTTGTCCAGCAGTTTCCGAATATTCAACTTGAATCGCAGTCTGTTTCCAGTTGTTTTTAGGGATTTCAGCTTCACCCTGGAAGTTCGTTGAACTAGATTATAGTTCGAGCCCACATCTGCTCCTCTTCTCAACTTTGTGTCCAGAAGGCTGCGTCTTCACTTGCTTGAGCAATATTGAGATGAAATCTATCTGGTTTGTGGTGTGTCCATCAGGCAAAATCCATGTTGTTTTGTGCATATTCTTGTACTTGTACACACTGCTTGGGATTTCCAAATCATCGAAAGCACAGAAGTCTTCGAATAATTCTCCGTTCTCATTCATTTAACTGAGAACCTCCCGACCCACGACGTCATCATTTGGGATGTTTTCTATTACTGTTTGTATTTGTCTGTAAAGATCTTCCTTCTTCTCTTGTTCCGCGTTGTTTGTAGCACTGTGCGTATCATTGAATGGTAATTGTGACCTTCCTTCCTTGCTTCCTTTTGAGTTGAATCTTGATGTCATGACCCACTACACTAGGGCTTTGGTTGCCGCTGGCGACATCATTATAGCCACTCACTGCTTCAGTGTTCTCATAGTTGTCGTCTGCGTGACCACACCAGAGTAGATTACGGACTCTCCAATTGACAATTTTGTTAATTGACATCAATCCCACCTACTGTTGCAGATTCCCAGCACTTCTATGCCATATCTTCTCACTTCTTTGCCTACCAGGGTAGTCTTGCATATTGTACGGACATTCCACGTCCCCATTTTATTCTTGATTTCATCGAGAGAAGACACATAGGCTGACTGGTTTCCCGAAGGGTTTCACCAACCCATATCATTTCGCCTCTCCGATTCCAGCGAAGGATAAATGTGTTATCTGAATTTTTTGTATTTTTAATATTTTTGTGCGTTGAAGTTTCTCTGGCAGTTTTATAGCTTTTGTGGTGTAGGGTGGCTGGCCCACGGCTAACCCTCCCTCATTACCCGGGCTTGAAAGCGGTCAGAAAACTAGAAATCTAGTTACAAAGGCGCGGTTTTCTCTTCATATTCTACTGATAAATCCAGTCATCAGTAGCACATGCGATAACGTGATCATCTGTGGACATAAGTATTAGGTAGCTATTTCTTTCATTTCCATTATTATTTGTCAAAACACAGTAAGGACGTCAACATATATGGCGACCGTGGCATGTGAGTTAAATTTCACTCATGTTTGTTTGCGTTTTGATCATTATTTTCATTCCTCCGTATTTACTTCTGTATATCTAATGAAATGGGATAAATTAAAGTTATGGCCTTCTGATTTTTTTGTCACTGATGTTTCTTGAATGTTTGTTTATCATACTTACACCTCAATGATCATGATAAAGTTTCATTGTATTACGTTTTTATCTCTATTTCAAGTGCTTAAATGTGCTAACAATCTGGATAATTACTGCCTTGGCGGTAGGACAAGCAACCAACCTTGTCTAGAGGAATGCTTGGGTGGGTGTGAAAATCACCCAAGCAATTGCAGAGTAAGTTGTGTTTATCCATTTTCTTTTTGTTTTCGATACCGAATGGAACATAATATTTATCAAAGTAATTATGATTAGGCTGTTGTTCACCTAACTGAAAAACTGAATTTGTCGAACCAATTTATTGTTTTTATTCTTTATGGCATGTCTGAATCTGTAAATTATACAAGAATGAACATGAAAGTGTTACATGCAGTTTAGCATATTGATAGTGAAGACTGTGTTGTGTTGCATTTTGATTTCTCTTACGTTAGAATATAAAGATTATAAGGTCGTAGTATGTTCATTAACCTAAATGTACTGGTCGAAGTTCTTCACCTTCAGTCTAATGTGCTTATTCTTCATTTTCTGGAAGAAAATATTTAATTTAGACATGTACAATCGTAGTTAATAACCACAATGTAAAGTTCTTACCTAAAGTGTTTACAGCTAATATTTATTCATTGATTTTAAAGACATGTGACGCATGATGCTGAATAAGGATATTTTTTTTACTAATTTATTACGAGATGATATTCTGCTTGTTAGTGGTATAAAATCAAGTCTAATGCTTGGGAAAAGAATCATTGCTATTGAAAATAGTGTATCCACTAAACTTTTCACCATTGCACAATCATTCAGTCAGTGTTACCTATGGCTGGAGAAAAACCCACCCAATTTCATGCTGTAAATAGTAAATTGTGCGTCGGTGGCACAAATGTTAGGATTCTCGCCGACCATGCACATGGTCCAAGGTTCGATACCCTGCCATCGCATACCTGATATCTATGGTCGACCTGCAAAATTTGGACTACCGATATCACACATGCTAAAAATTCCATACCTGTACCAAAAATACAGTGTGGAATCAAGCTGCAATCAATAAAATAAAATAAAGATTAGAGACTATTGTTTCCTTGTAAAATGAGTTAAACATAAAAATGTAATCCCCTATAAATGATTCGGCGACTCATTGTTTTTATTGTCAAGCTGTTGTCTAAATTATAATTTTAATAATTTGGAAACCTTTAATTTAATCGGGATGAATAAAAAAGTGAAAGATATGTGGATCTATGAATGTCAGCATGAAAAATTCCGTTTGGTGCGTAGTCATCTTAAATGATCACTTTTTACATACTAACTAGAAGGAGGTTCACTGTTCATTTTGATGCAGAACTGTTTAATCCTACCTAGATGACATTAGCACCGATCTCTCATAATGTCCAAATGTAAAATATCACAGTGCAACTGATATAAACTACCGAAAACTATTACACTTTTCTTATTTCTAACAATATCAAGTTCACTTCTGTTTTAGATCTAATACGTAGGAGCATTATATATTTATTAGCGCAGTTAGAAATGTCAGTTTGAACCTACTTATCTTTTTTTGGAAGTCATTTTACTAAATGCACATTATCCTTCGTGCACACTGCACCAGTACTTTGTAAATAGGATTCTCAGAGAATAGCTTATATAAATATCACTAATGCCACTGAAATGAATTCCGTGACCGAATTCAGCATTAAGTACACCGGACTAATCGATACTGTCATACAATTTCTAATTTTTCTATGGCAATCATTGGGAGGACATGAACACATGTTCCTTCATCATTTTAAAACCACCAATTTTGTAATTCAAGTGTTGGTTTGTAGGGATTTGATTGGTTTCAGGATTTCATCATGAGCTGACATTAGTTAGAGAACCATTGGAAAACCTGGGAGTACTGGACAGCTGTTTCGTCCTAGTTTGGGACTCTTCAGCAGTACGCACCCAGGTTTTCCAATGGTTCTCTAACTAATGTCAGCTCATGATGAAATCCTGAAATTTTGTAATTGTCTGGTTACCGTTTCGCCTCAGCAGTGATAACAGAATGCGTTTTCAAATGATAGCGTAATATTGATAGCGTTAACACTTTTGTGTCATAATGGATAGCACAGAAGTTACGAAATCGTGGATTGTTTATGAAGAATTTTACAGAAGGGAAATAATGCATGTGGATCAGCATCATAATTGCATTCTAGCGAATATTCACATCCCTCACTAATGGTGATTCCTAGGATGAAACACTTAAGCTAATCCATGTAGATAGGTCTGTGTAGCAAGTTCGTTGAGATCTTTCATAAAATATGTGTAGTGTAATATTTGTTGTTGAAAGAGTGTATTGAGTTATAAACTGCATTATCTGTATGAAAGTGTACATTAGAGACATGAGAGTCAACATAGGAAAATTAATTTTAAATTCTTATTTATTCAGCTTTTAATTTAAAATCTTTCAAGATGTTTGATATAAACAAATTAATTGATAGAACTTCAGTATGATAAACATTCAGTGTTTCTAGGTGTTTATTAGTAAACTGAGACATTTGGTTCATTCATCTTGACCGAATTCAAATGACTATTATATTGAATTGCATTTCCTGCTTTATAGCACTTTGTCAATAATTCCAAATGGTATGTTTACCATTGAACTCCTCTTGGGTGATAAAATGCAGAAATGTAAAGAAACCAGAGATGGAATGCAGATGCACAAAGTTAAGACGAAAAACCATTTTTTTTATGAACTTTAAGCCTAAATGCAAATAGTTTGAATCAATAATTTGTGTAGTGACGCGATTATTTAGTAATTTAGTGGATCTTAGTTAGTCAGCCAAGCATCTGGAACGATGATAAAACACACAAAAATTTAACATAAAGAAACCCTAATTCAGGTCAAATTTAGGACAAACATGTTTATTACAATCAACTTAGACCAAAACACGTTGTTTTGTGATATGCATCTCAGTGACCGATGTAACATGTTCATACAAGATGTACTGTTGAAATAATAATAAATTTTCTTCTAGTTCAATCAAAGAAAGCTGTGTAGAAAAACTATGTAATTTTTATCATTTTGTGAAGTATAGAATTTTTAGTCCTAATCTGTGCATTCAATTCCAAAGAACAAAGATACTCAAGACAGCTACGAATGCTTAAACCACACTGTGATCTGTTTAGATAGATATTTCTGACGTTGCATAATTTATTACAGACCGAAATTCAACCTGTTCACCATGCTCACCAAAATTAACTGAGAAAATCAGTAGGTGATGGAATAAACACGTACATTATTTGAAGTTGCCAGGGATCTGTTTCCTATATTTGTTAGCATTTGTCATCAACGCATAGTCAAAACCTTCACCGTGCTTTTATTATATTATCAGTAAATATTTCTAAGCATATTGTGTTCGCTGTATGATTAAGTACAAGAAATCCGGCTGAAGGTTGGTTTCAAGAGAAGTATCCATATCAAAATCATAAAGTGAGATCTATGAAGATGGCGATCTGAATCTCAAGGTAATTTTCACAATCGTGCTGTATTCTATCCTTGAAATAAAACATGAGGAAGCCCAGATCATCACCTTCGTGTTATTATTACCTAGAAGAGAAATCTACCAACTGAAGTGATGGAAATATGTGTTTCATCCAGAATTCAGGTCTTCATTCCATAACAATTGAGACAGTTGAACACAACTAAATAGGTTACCGGTGATGGAATGCTTCTCAAAAAACCATGTAGTATTTACGCATAAAAGCTGTTACGCAGCTCTGTTTTATCAATATTTGTTCACACATATTACGGGTAAAATGTGGTAAGTGCTTGATTCTTTGAAAGGTGATGCTAATGCCAATTAAAGTTAAAGAAGATACATGACCCGAGCGAATTCACTTGGGTATTGCGTAGCTTGGAAATTTACTAGAACAAAAATTTGCGAAGCACCCTGGGAATATATACGCATGTATACTCACTGAACTGAAAAGTAGGATGATTTCCATAAACTAGAGAATATATACAGGCAGAAGTCATCTTCTTCAAATACTGTTGTCTCCTCACATCACACAGGAAATATATGTGATAAAAGCATGTAGTGATACAGTATCGTTCACCAATAACGTTTTATGCACAATATATTGCTTACAATTATGTAATTAGGAATGTCAAGAAGTCGGAAAACTCCGTGATTGGTTACAGAAATTCATCATCAGCTGACATTGGTTGGAGAACCATTGGGAAACCTGGGAGTACTGGGTAACTTTTTCGTCATAGCTTTGGACTCCTCAGTAGTACGCACCCACCGGGGTTCGAATATCAATGAGATGCTCACTGGAGACTAGCCCTATTTACGTAGGTAGTTATCTGGGTTTCTGGTGGGAAGTCGTGACTAGCAGGGTGCAGCCAGTCGGGTGTGAGGACAAATGCGCTCCGAAGACATTGGCTAGCGTTTGCGCTATATCGTGAATTAAGGGAAAGGTAGAATTCATGGGCCATTGGATCGGGTCCCAGTGACTTAATGGTCTACGAGCTCGTCTCGTAACCGGAAGGTCCTGGGTTCGAACCCCGAAGGGTGCGTACTGTGAGGATTCCAAAGCTGGGACGAAACAGCTGTCCAGTACTCCCAGGTTTTCGAATGGTTCTCTAACCAATGTCAGCTCATGATGAAATCCTGTAACCAACCAACCAAATCCCTACAAACCAATACTTGAATAATTCCTACGTTATCCACCTTTCTACATCTTAAACAACAATTATCCGTTAATTTTTGTGTAAGTAATATCTCCTACCACCGCACAGCATTTATGATCATCATATAGTAGGCATTCTCGTGCTCACATTTCTGTTTTTTCATCGATAAGTTTTACATTAGTGGCAGCGTTGTAATGATGTCTAAGAATTCACTAGGTAAGAAATGCCTGTTTGAAAATCTCGTCTGTTAGCATGTTTATCAGGTAGAAAATTTAGAATCCCTGTTTCGAGAATAAACCTCAACTTTCTAAAAGTGTTGTGCGTTAACCAAAATATAGTGATGCTTCTAAATTCCAGCAGTAATTAGACTTTTTTAGCCAACGATTTTTCCGTTTGAACGATAAGATTTTAAATAGTTGTTATTCTGGTTATAGTTTTACCCTTTGTACATGCTGGTTACTGTGATCATCATGTGGGTTTTCGAAGCTTTACTCTACTCTTCTATAGTAAACCGGCTATTCACTTGAAGTATGTCTAGAAAATGATGTCACATTGTATTTTGTTGTTTCAGTTATAAGTGGCTGGCTAAAAACCATACAGATTGAAGTCAATTCATATTGCACTACAAAGCTTGTTCTCATGGCTTTATTCGAATGAAACTAGCAAGTTAAATTAGTTTCAGGCACATCAGATCGTCAAATTTTACTGAACCTCAATACCAGTGAGGTCCAATTAACTATACTGACTCTAATGAGAATTAAGCTTTTGTGAGATCTGTTTTTGTCTATCTGTTTATACATTCATTTTCTTTTCATTATCACTCTTTTAATTCACCTTTTAACTTAATAGCTTCGAGAGGATGTTTTGTGAACATTTCATTCATCATAATTCTGACTACTAAAGCTAAAGAGGACGACCAACAATTTAATTTAAGTCAGACGTACATAATAACCATAAGCTTTTCTATATTTTCGTATCAGTTATGTGGAATACCGTGTACATAGAACACCAGACAAATTGAAAATAAAAAATCGACCTCACTTATTCTGACAGCGTCCTTCGTATCGTACACATAGTCTAGTAGAATCAGTAAGCATATGATGCACAGTTTAAGCATGAATGTGACAGGTTGTTTAGACCTTAAGCATTTTGAAAAAAATTAGAAGTTTAGTGTTATTTTATGAAACTGCATCCAATAATGCTGATTCTTAAAGTCAAAGCAGATTTAAGTATCCAGAAAAAGTCAAGGAATAAACTGAAAAAGTACACTAGTGATGATATTTTACCGTCTAGTTCGATTTCCGCCGCTTTTGTAATCAGCATTCTGAAGTCTATTAGACTTCAAGTCTGAAGAGATAACATGGTGGAAACATATGGAAAACAAGCTATAGACTTCAATGCCAATGTCTAACTTTGGAGCGGTATCTTTTTGAACAAGGCTTATTCATAAGAAATATATCAAGTGGACTGGATATTTAATTGTTTGATTATGATATATCACACAAAAGCAGCACGATACAACAGAAAATTTAATGCATAAAATGATATTTCACAAGGTATAATGTTTGGGGAAAAAATGTTCGAAAATCAAATTGTTGATCTGTTTGTATTTTTCATATTTCTCTTTCATAATGCTCTAGTTTTCGACTAGATTTCCAAGCAAATCATCTCATTTTACACAAGAGCGAGGGGAAGAGGGAGTGAAAGAAATAGGGGGGAAGAGAGAGAAGACATACACTGTTTTTCATATTCATTTGAAATCCATTTGAGTATTTTCTTACTCATTGTACTTTTAAATTTGCATACCTTTCATCAGCTTCCGTTTTCACATTTCTGAGCTTGTTTTCAATTCGCATTCCATTTAAAGTTAAATGTAGGCCTTTTTTTCTATATGTTAAAATTCTGTATAAAACTTTATATTTGGGTTATGTATGAGTTCGGAATATTTGTTTTCGTCATGTAAATACTGAGATTATTACTCTGAAATATTGAGTGACTTAAAAGCGACTAGTTTAACCTGCGTGTTGTAACAGAGACCCATCGAGTGAAAATAACAATCTCACTTCTTTCGATTCAGGTCTGGCCGTCAAATGTAATATGTATATTAGTATGATTACTAGTACATATGAATTATTGCGAATAAATGCTGCTGAAGACGAAAGCATTAAAGACGACTGGAAGTCAGTAGTTGTTTTTCAGTCTGTTATTTAACTCCTTTTTTTTTATTACTTTCCTATTTTAATTTCAAATCAAAATATTCACTCTAGAAATTGATTTTCGTAAATGCGTGATCTGTCATGGACATCATACAAAAGCCTCTTTGTCCCTGAGTTTAAACAGGAGACTAAAGTCAATTTTACAGCACTTAAAGTTGTAAGATGGCTGATTTCAGAGTAGAACATTAACCGACTTTTTCAGAGAAAACCCGTTTATATCAGCTGTTCATATAGTTTATGTTTCAATTTTTTTTCTCTTTTAGTACTATCAAAATACTAATTGCGTTTTCTTTAAGACCATTTTTAGCTTAGTGTTACCTTTTTAAACCTAGCTTTCATATTTGCCCATAAATCTGTTCACTGAATATTTCTGATAGGATAAATGACTGAGTTGTCCATAAGTTTTCATCTATAATTTTTGCTTATTCGGTCAGTGCAACAGATTTTGTGAACATATAGAAAGTTTATTTGAATGCTTTTGTACATGATAAATATCTGCTTTGTATTGACAGACATGGCCTGGCATTCATGTGTATGATAAAGACGGTAAAGTGCGATGAAGCGATGAATATTTTTATCATTTTCTCATCTGAGCTATGCAGAAACTGTTATAGGGTTGTCAGATGACAAACATCAGAGTTCCCTAGTAAGTGTATTCCCATGTAGGTGTTTGAGTAAGTCGGTTTGTCAGTGTGTAATAATACCCAGATTTGGTTATATTTGATGTATGAACCATACGTGGGATATGCATTTACTTACACAAAAATCAGAATCTTAGATTCTGTTACTTTAAGATTAACCTTTCAATTAACCTTACTGGCAAAACGGAAGGGTGTTGTAAAGCAACCAAAATAAAAATTCAATTGTTATAAATTATTTAAATTAATCCCAGTGTGTTAAGAAAATCGAAACAAGATATTTTTCTGAACGTTTCTTCGTGTAAGCCACAGCTTCTTCATCAGATTTATTCGGATTTATTCCAGGAAGTTCGTAACACCTACGGTCTGGAAACCTATAAAAATTCATTTGGTTGCTGTTACTTTTTTCATTCAGTTGTACAGATTTCTTAATTTCGACTGATAACTGGTAACGGTGAGAAATTTGTAAATAAGTCACCATTTTTTATGTTCACTATCTTTTCGACTGTTGTCTTACTTTTTAAATTTCCTAAAATCTACAAAGGAACAGCTACTTCTGATTAAAAAAGAGTTGACTGACTAATACGTTTTCTTACTTACTCTCTCCGTGGTTAAGCATTCAAACTCAATAAATCACGGAAACAACGCTACAGTGAACAAAACTAGTAACCATGAGTGAAGGTGAACGACATGTTGATAGGCTGTTCAAATACACTAGAATAAATATATACAAATGCTAGTTCAGTCATAATCATATGTCTTTTGAATAACTTAATAACATGGCGTTTACTTCCAGTCTTAACCAATAATCGCAACCCTGAGTATACATACTAGGCCGTGAATCTATTTCACTTATTGCCATTGGAAATTAATCGAGATACTAGAATCAAAATTTGCTGTAATAAACTATTATTATCCATCAATGGAAGTCATTTTGATAATGAAGTTATAATCCTGAGCGCTAGATAAAAACAATTTTCTAGAAATCCAATCACCACCACCATCCTTACAGAAAATGAAGAAGTGAAATAAACTGCTGGTGTTACGATCCACTTTTTATAGTCTTAATGAACTCATATCCTTCTGTAGGTAGGCATAATAATTTTTATTGAAGACAACTAATTTTGCTAACTGACTGAATTAAGGGCGTTCATACTTTGTAGATCGGCAATTTTTCTGTTAAATTAAACAATGACGTATGCATTTCTTTGCTGGGTATTTTGAACTTCTTTCTACTATGATAATGGTGGAGTAGAGGAAAGTCAGGATCTCTGACGAAGAGAACAAATTCTAGTTATAAACCATTTTCATTTAACTTTTTCCAAGTGCTTTTATTTATTACTAATTTAATTCTTGCAATGAATTTTAGGCATGTAAACATGCAATAAACGATGGAAAGTGTGTCTCACAATGTCCCCCACCACTAATAGTTAGTCGTGAAGAAAGCAGAACCATTGCAAATCCAGATTTCAAATACAATTTTCATGACATATGTGTGAAAAATTGCCCAGGTAGGTTAATGTGTTTCTCTATTGATTGCGTAATTTACCCCGCAGGTGAGTAGTACATTTTAAAACTCATTTTTCATCATCTGGTTGGTCTGAGACTAAATAGTGCACAACTACGTAGAGAGAAAAAAGTAATTTAGGAATTCCTACTTAAGTTCACCACTTCAGAATGATATAAGAAAATTAAAAAGAAATAGGAAAATTATATATATATATATATATGAAGTCCATCATAATCGTAGAGAGCGAATGGATCCATGGAAGTCAAATATTACAAATCCCGAAAAAAAGAAATGATAAGCACAACAATGTAATTATTGTTCATGTCCAGGCATTGAAATACTGAATTGTGAACTATATCAACAGGCTAAAGAATAGAAAAATCACCAATGGTTTATATTTCAAGAAGTCACAGCAGTTATCACACCCTGTTCACTTTCCACTCATGTAAACTCATAAACAACTTATGGTACAACGTATTCATCTATACAGTGTTAAGCATTGCGGTGTAGATTACTTCGCTTTTGATTAATGTTCGTTTTACTTCATAAGGGTTGAGTCAACTGAGTACAAACAAAGTGAATAAAATACACAAGTAATCATGGTGATAGAATTTCTCGGCTTATTCTATCTAAACGAATATCCAATTCATTTTCGAAGAGTAAAACAAAACACCAAAATCACACACACGACATGCACGATATGCTGGAATTCTGAACAATGAGATTATGAAGAAAGTAATGACACATTTATGGAGCAGAGATGGAATTATCCTGGAATGTGAAGGTGAGACAAGATATAGGTAGGAGTGGTTGCATAGTCGTTGTAAGGATTTGCTAAGGAAAATGAACGTGATAAGTGTGAATGAGTTAATGAGATGGTAGATGATCAAGTGATAAAGGTGAAAGGAGAAGAATGACAAGAGAGTTTGAAGTTGCGCAATTGAAGAGGTCAGTGTCATTGCGTAGGGAATTAGTTCAACAATTTGAAGATAGCTTGAGTTTCCATAACCACCTTAAAATATTCACATTTTCCTACTTGGTGTCTCCTACCACTTCGGTACCACAAATCTACCACCATGTGAGAGAGATTGACATTGACATCTGAGACAGACTCTTAGATTTTGCAGCACAATTGTCCCTCAGTTCTTCCTATCTACTGACATGTGAATTAATAAATGCACTTCGAGCTACTTTCACATTCTTGACAATGGTTAATTTGATGTATCTGTTGAAGTCACTTTAAGTGAAGAACTCGTTTAGTTGGTGTGATATCATGTGGATGACATGACATCTTTGTCTATGACTCCGGTCGTCATTTGATCATGCATAGAGGTCGCCGTCCGGAGGCTTGTCTCACTTATAATTCTAATTGTGCTTGAATCGCTGAATACATTTTGCACACAGAGACTGATATACTGCCTCATAAGGTGTTCAGCAGTTCTTCATATTTCTGAGTGTGGTTTCTCTGCAGTGAAGCAGCAGTGAACTGATTCTCTAGGTCTACGAATAGTGTAGACTTTTCACTCTCTGACTTATTTCAGTCACTACAACATCGCGCCTTTCACTGTGTTTATTGTGCATTGTTCCTCGTTCCTGTCGCCCATCTATTCATGGATGAATTTCTATGCAATACAATTCAGATTTGTCCTACTGGTCATTATGGACTTTTTATCTCTGCATCCAATCGGCTTGTTTTACAAACCAGTAGAAACAGACATAATCGAATAATCGTAAAAATGATAATAGTAACAATAGTAATAATAATAATAATAGTAATAATGATTGTTATTATTACTTGTCGTTTGGATTGTCGTCACTGCAATTAGATTATTTGTCTAATCGTTGTGTCGATAATTATAGTGTTTGTATCATGATAACTATCTACATATGTTTACTTAGGTCATACAAACATGAAACCTGGTGTAAGTGGATGATGTTGTTTGTGTAAGCATGTTTGTGTGTGTGTGCGTGCGTGTGTGTGTCTATGTATATGTTTCATGTCCTCCTGAGTTGTTATTGTTGTTTGTCGCGCGGACTTTGTGGTTTCTCTTCCGGTGTAGTTGGTGAAGTGTAAGTGAACGAGAGGCGGAAGTATGAGGGGGATAGTTAGTAAGTAAGTAAGTAAGTAAGTAAGTAAGTAAGCAAGTGAGTTAGTTAGTGAGTGAGTGAGGTAGTGAGTTAGCGAGCTGGTGTATGCCTCCGATTAATGTGAGATATGGGATTGTATAAGAGAAGATGTCTGTGTAATAATGAGAATTTGTCAGATATTGATTCTCGAGTTGTGGAGATTACAGTGAAGGTGAATGTTTAGGAATGTGTGTGGGCATTTCTATTGAAGATATGTTGGTTTGCATATAATGTTTAATGGACTTGTAAAGATATAATTAGTGAATCGTTTGCAGGCTGAGTTTATCAAGACACATAAATCATAAGTCTGATATTGTCAGAAGGAAACAACTGCCTCTATTTATTATTGATTTTTTACTCCAGTGTTTGGTTACTAGGGCAGAAGTCGACTGTGTATGAATGCCTAATTTCGAAGAAATTTGACCGTCTTAATGGTTTAGCTATATTTAAGATAATTTCCGCTTTTACCTTTATATGAGTAATTTTGAGCACTCTGTTGTTCATGTGAGTTTCACATGTAAGTTTCAATACCATTTGTGTTCCTCCTAGTGAATGCAACAGTGGGTTGAATGTTTTTTAAATATGTTAATAACCAAATTGCATTCGAATTACTTTTGCAGACTTATAAGTGCCTCTAAATATATCGAATTTGAGGGGAAATTTTTTGACTTTTGACTTGGAAACTTCTCAATGCAATCCAGGATTTCTGACTCCCAGAAATGCATTGTTTTCATTCCTATATTTTCACTCATGTGTATGTCAACTAATAGCTCTACTTAGAGTTTTTTACATGTCAGTTTTTGAATAAATAGGGCATAGATTATAGCTTGATTCCACACCCTATTCTTGGTACAATTATGGAATTCTCATCATATGGTATCGGTAGCCCAAATTTTGCAGGCCGACGATAAACATCAGGTGTACGTTAGCAGTGAATAGAACCCGAGACCATGTGATGGTCGGCGAGAGTCCTAGCCTCTGTTCTACTGATGCACTTTTATGTGTGTGTACAGCAGTGAAGAGTATTTCCTAATGATGAAATATATTGTTTTTACCGAGTTGATCATGGATTGATATCAGTTGAAGAACCATTGGAAACCAATGTTTTGAATCTCAGTGGGTGCGTACCTCCGATGATTCCCAAACTAGGGTGAAACAGCAGCTGTCCAGTACTCCCTGGTTTTCAATGGTTCTCTAACTGATATCGATCCATGATCAACTCGGAAAAACCATGGCTAACCCTTACAAACCAAACTTTAGAAATATATTGTACTTCGAAAGTTACCTGCACTTCACACTAACTAGCTATTAATTGAAGCTCTAAAGCAAACTTTTACATTACTTAATTGATGAAATGCCTAGTTAAGTAGTACCAGTAGGATGGTAACTGACATCGAGAGATTCCAAAAATACATGGTATCCAGTAAATGAACAATTATAAGATAATTGAGAATGGAATTATTGCAATTTCATTATCTTGCCCATTATTTTTTATTGAAATATAAAATTATTAATTTGCCTACCATTCAACACAGCTATTAGGTTGACCTAGAAAGCGGTTGGTTATTATGTATATACATATATATATATATATATATATATATATTAGACACTGTATCACTTACACAGTTGCAAAAAACATTTTCCAGTACATTTACGCTAAATGTTACGATTCTTTTTCAAAAGGTTAATTGGTTTTATGGTTAAGAAATATGCGGATTACCTAACCATACCAGTTTCTTTTTGTAAACATAACTCCATTTAGGATAGATTTATTGTTTTTAGGTACTTTAATCTTTTGATGTATAGCATTACACATGTACATTTTAATGGTCGGCTGTTTGTACCTCGACTACTACAAATACTATTAAGAAAGCACCTTAGTTTCTTACTACTCTAGGACTGCTTATGTATTTATCTGCTGGAAAAAAGGCAAAAAGTTTGGAGGTTCGAAGCCTATCTACAAATGTTAACGTAACCGTGTTGTACTATCAGCGCACCCACAATTAGTGTATAAAATTTCAGTATCATTGACTTTTTTAACACACTCATTCTTTTATCAGAGAACCTTTCCAGAAAAGAATGTTTAGGGGCATGATACTTTCCAACTAAAAGTGTTTACAGTTTGTTGATTAGATTGTACCTAACACCGCATAATTCGCGTGTTTTGCAAAAGGATCTATAGATTTACTGCTGATTTACTCATCATTTTGGTTTTTCATGTATGAGCATTAAAATAAAAAAGTCATTGTTTCTCTTTGTTTGTTTGACTGTGAGTAGAGTAAAAAGACAGGCATGTCAAAATAGGCCTGGTTAATAAAGTCCATTTCGAACAGCATTTCTATTCTCTTACAAATACCCATTTATTTCCAGTAAAAACAATTATTCACTTAACATTTTTCAAAATGGAACACCAGTTGCTATGAGCACTTATGTAAATATTTTTAATCAAGGTTGACTTTCAGAGGTTCATTAAAGACAACATATGGTTGCTTTTATGTTATCAGAAATACAAGAATTAGACAAAGTGGTTAAACGTAAACAGCATAAGAATAAAAAGAATTTCTAGGCGAATGGATATAAACAATTACTGCATACTTCTTCAACTGGCTGAATTCGCTGATATGTTCTCCGACTTAACGCCAAGTGCATTGTTTAACGGTGTTAAATTTTAACAATTAAAACTACCTAGTCTGTTTTGAAAGAAGTCAACAGATACACGTGGGTAGTGTGAGCAGTAAAAGTTATTGAAAAGACAACTAAATACATCAAGTTAGGACATAAAATGAAGTTAATAAGACTCTTCTGGAGAATAACGATAGATGAATACGGTTCGTATGTTGGTAATCAACAGTCTTAAACCCTTTTTCAATATGTTCATGTATGAAAAAGTGTCATAAACCTATGACTTTCATCACTGTTTGACTCTTAAGTTATTCAATAATCATTTTATCCACGTTTGTATTCCGAGTACTGTAGCTGCTCTGTTATTAAGTTCACCGTCAAGAAAAGTCCCAAACGTATTTTGGCAGTTATACAGAAATTCAGATAGTGTTTTGAAATCTCCAGCTACACGATGCTTAAAATATGCTACAAGATTCTTTGTCTTGAATAACATCACTTTTTTGTATTTCCACTAAGTTTTCTAAATAACTCTGAACTAAATACAATAATATAGGAACTGCTACTATGATACTGCTAAAGTTTTGTAAATGTCGACAAATAAGGCCGCCTGCTTAAATCATTGGGCTACCGAAATTAATTTTCTCCAAAATGCTTAATTTTATCTGAATTTATCATTGTTTTAATCGTCCAGTTATATCAAATGACTTATACATAAACTTGCGCGATGATTTAACTTGCTCCCAAATAAACGCTGTACACTTCTTCAACGAAATGAAGATATACTTCAGACTTTACATGTGAATCCTGTGTGAGGATTAAAGCACTTTGGAACTGAATACGCTGAAAATGTTTGTACGGTATATTCGCATACTGTCTTAAATACCACTATTATTATTATTAATAATAAATATCAGTGGTGTGCTTGTTCTTATTTTGACTACAGCTTCCAGAAAATAATAAAATTTCTCCAAGTTTTTCTAATTATTACTTCATCTACTTATTAATATTTTGCTGACTGCGTTTTATTCACTTCGAGGAAGTCCTGTTGAATTTCCATTTCAACACTGTGCGAACAGCATTCTAATTTTGCAACATTTGGTCTATCGAAATATTACATTATTTGTGATACGTCTTCAAAACTATTCTTACCACTAAGATTTCTTGGTGCATTTCTTGTGAAATCTATCATATGTATGAATTTTTCTATATTACACTAATATACTGCTGTGTTATGAATAAAGTATCCCTTGAAGGATTCAGATTCTTCTGAGTAATATAACACTTTATCTGTATATTTTTGGTCTCTGAGTTGGATGTTTTAAGCGCTGAGCTTTCATTTCGGATTCGGTGAAGATGTTGACTAGAAAAGTAACGAAAACTTCTGAGTTACACCATCTTATTCAGAGAGGATGACTATCTCTTTACCACCTGCACCATTATTTTTTATATGCTAATCTGCTAAATAATTAGTGCTTACTGAGGCATCTAGGCGCTGAATTGACGCATAAATTTCCAATTTCTAGTACTATTTCTTCAGACAATTATCGCGACATAAAGATGGTGTAATGAGTAAATTAAAACTGACTTAAATTGTTGATATCTGTGTGGAATTAAAACTATACAGATTGCTTATAAGAATACTCGTAATAAAAAACATATCCCCGACGAAACAAGATGAAGATCCTCAGTTTGTTTTCCCATAATGCATAATCTTTGTCATTTATTTTATTTTCTGTCTCTTTCCTACATTACTTTTCACTTCTGTTATTGTCATGCAGCACCATTCCTCAAGTCGGATAGTTATTGTGTAATCGAATGTGATTTGAATACTCAAATTCCTGTGAATGGTACTTGCAAAGAATGCCCGAAGTCTGGATGTCCTGAACGTAAGTTTAATGCCCTAGATATTACGATTAAAACAATTGCAGTAGAAATGTTTGTTGATTGCCTAAAGCATATTGTCAGGAGTAATGAAAGCAACAGAGTATTTCCTGTGTTGCATAGTAGCAAACACTAGCTAGAAATTCTTTAGATAACTTACCAGCAAAGGTCATCTACAAAAAATGAAGTATATTTACACTTTTCATTTGAGGTCCTGGTTGATACCAGTTACAGCATCACGTTGCAATTCATTTATTCTGTCTAAAAACCCTTTATATATAAAATATAATATATTATGTCATGCCAAAACTCTGTAAATTTTGCAGCATGAGACATGGAATTGTAATTCTTTGATGGCCAGTGCAAGGATGTTGCCCTAGGTTTGAGAACAAGGAGAGGCTTATGACATATCAGAAAATCTTTCCAATCAATAGCCGTATTTGAAATAATTGCTACTGACCTTCTTTAGACATTTAAAGTTGTTCGTTTTTGATTTATTTTATACCCCCCCCCACTAATACTCATGCGGTACAATATTAATTTAGCATATTATGCATAGGATATGATTTTTTTGACACGAATTCAAAACAGCTGATTCAAAGAATTCAATAAATTCACTGGGACTCTTCTGTTGGATATCCTATATAAGTTATTACATTTGCTGTGTTATAATTTTGGGTTTTTGTTAACATACTACAAAAAGAGATAACGGATTGGGTGAAGGAGTATAACGAAAACCCGAAAAATTTAGAAGTGTTAAAATTGATAGCTAATTCCTAATTTAGTAACCAACTAAATTTTTCTAACTATTTAGTAGATATAATCATGCCTTCGACAGCGTTGATCTCTACTTCAGCACTACGAATTACTCCTAATCTTTATCAGTCTCATTCACCAGATATATGACATCGGCAAATGTCGACTGATCCACAACTGGAAGCTCAACGGAATCTCTGAAGTGAAGACAACAGTAAGACAAGACTATACCTACTATCACCGATGATATTCGTAATTGTGGTGGATTGGATCGTATAAAAGACTGTGAGGAGTGAATACTTCTTTCTAACCAGTGAGAAGACTTTGAAAGATCTGGTTATCGTGGGTGATGTCTAGTGTCACATAAACTTGAAGACTTATGGGAGAGAACTGACAAGTTGACAGAAAACCCTGGATGATGGTGAAGACAAGAGTTCAAGTGGAAATAAAGAAAGCAGAGGTGATGAAGTTGACTGGTTTCTGACAACACCAAGCATTAATCATTATCAATGGAGGGAATTTGAATGAGGTCACTTCTTTGGCTAATTATGGGCAGCATCGTATTAGCTATGGTTGACACATGTGAGGTTGTCAAAGATACTTGGGATAGAAAAAGCAAGACAGACCTTAATTACTCTGAAATCAGAGTGAAAATCTACTGCACCAAGAGTAAAGAGCAAGATTGAAATTTTCAATACTAATCTCATATCAATGCTTCCATATAGTTCAGAAGCCTGATGTGTCACCAAAAGCATTTTCAACAGACTGTAGACGTTTATCAATAACTTTCTTAGCTGGTTGCAAGCTGAATATTAGTTGACTGGCAATAAACTCAGGGAACGAACCAACTAAGAACCTGTTTTCCAACAAACGCGACGAAGAAAGTGGAGATTAATCGAACACACTGAGGAGACCATTGAGTAACATCGCGCGCCAACCCCTCAAATGGAACCTAAGTTGGAAACAATGAGCTGAGCGACTGAAGAAAACATGTAGGAGATTGTGTGAGAAGGAAATGGAAGCTTATGGGCAATCATGAGGCCAGCTGAAGAGGGCTGTCGAGAAAAGGATGAAGCTGAGATGTGCTGTTGAGGCCCTGTGTTCCTCTCGGAACCAAAGTGAATAATAGTTTTATAGTTAATAATAATGGTAATAATAATAATAGTTAATAGTCAGTTTTTTAATCCTTTGGAAATTCATTTCTTCAATTTCCTTCCAGCCGTGTATAATCTTTCATCTTTTTCTTACCTGTGAGGACGCTTGAATGATATAATATTCAGACTTCATTGAGGTCTAAATTGTTGGTTGCTGAAATGAATTGCATTGCTTTATGTGTAATTCTTTTGACAGTGATTTGTTGAGAAAGACAAATGTGGTGTTCTTCATTACTGAATACCTTAGCTTATTTTTAAGATAACTCAGAGTTTTTTCCCAGTGAGTTAAGTTCATGAACTTAAATGCAAAATTCTTTTTTGATCAGTCTATCTGAAATGAAATAGAGATATGTTTTGATTTGACCTGAATCCTTATATACAAATTGTATTTTAATCCCAGAAAGCATTACAACAGAAATATCTATTCATAAACCAGATTTTATAGATAAGATTAGACATAGTGTTAAGCTAAAAGCTCAAGTTAGCAGACTACTTCAATTCATTGGGGAAAATTTCCTCCCATCCATATAACTTGCAAAGGAAATGAATATGTTCCACAGTAGAAATCTTCCAAATCTCTGACTGAAATTATAAGCATGCATTCCAGTCCAAATCGATAGTTTTCAGTTTACAACCATGCTGGAAAACTATATTACGTAAACACCTACAAGAAAATTAAAGTATAATTAGGCTGCGCTAAAAAGGGAATATTAATCACTCGTGTGGTCAGCTGTAGGGAGTACTGAACCGAGTATTACGGCAAGCGGTATACATAGATCACCATACGCAACTATTACTTGTTGAAAACAAGTATTTTAAAATGTTAGAAAGACTTTCATGTAATGAGTGGAACATCTAATCAGCGTAGAACTCAAAACAAGAGGAAACAGACTTGAAAAGCCGGTTGATTATGAATAATATAAACAAAAGGACTTAAATTTTCTGTATATATCACGCTCTACTATCTTTGACAATTTACATATGACTCCACAAGCTACACCGATAGAAACGTGACATAACACCGATATAACTAATGTTTATTTAAAGATTGAGGAAAATTAAGTTTATTCGGCTACCAGAAGCCTTTGACGTCACGATTTTTCTGTCTAATTTTTCTAGGTAGATCGTAAATGGGATTAATCTTATTTGAAACACAGAACTGTAAATTAGCTGCAGATGAACAGTTTTCCTTGTCCAGACAGTCAACTAAAATCTTTGAGTTATTTTCAAACTTAATCCTAAATTTGCTCAGTTATTCTGTTAGTTACCTAGACGATCTTCTTTTCGTTTCTGTTCTTGAAAACTGAAAATTAAGTGTGTAATTTTTCGTCAGTCATATTAACATGAATCAGCCTTCAGCAAAAAGTGAAATTTTATTACGCATATACAGTCATATAAGTAAGAGGTATACAGATGTTTTCGTTGAGCCCTATGAAACGATACTATTTTCTGTATGTCTTGAGTCATTTGTACAAAGCCGTCACAAGAGTTTAGCATATGGACTAAGTCCTAAATTCCAAGAATATCAAGTACGTAAAAGTACATTTTTTAGCTGATAACCTTTGAACAAGAATTACAGAATGATTTCTGCCCTACTCGAGGATAAATTTTAAAATTTATCCTCACAATAGAATATCTTGTGCTCCTTGGTATCAACAATAATTAACCTGTGTTTCTTGACTTTTCAGCCAGGTACATTTTCCTGGCTTATATATAAATGTATGATGCATGTCATTTAAGTTTTTTGCTACTTCTAGCAACATACTCAGACATGAAGCTATAGTCGCTTTTTTTGATACGTATTCACATAATATGTGTGTTTGTTTTGACAGTCTGTTATATTTTGCTATGTATATATGGATCGATATTCCATTATAATTGACAATATATTTTTGTCTGTCCACTAACTAAACAAACATGTCTGACCTTGTTGTCACATGACATTACAACCAATCATGTTAAGACTGTCTATTGATTCGTTCATTTTTGAACATTCGCTCATACACTTGTATGACATTGATTTTCCTTGTTTGAAAAATACAAGTATCATCGTGAACCTGGTGGTTTTGTGATTTCCGCCTTTCTTGCGTCAGGACTATTAATTACTCGACCAGTACATAACATTTTTAAAACCTGCTTTTAATCAATACAGTTTTATTAATCTATGGTGATGGTGAAATAATAGAACTACATGACTGTGGTGAAAAAACTGAAAAGTTGATGATATTGTGCTTTGTTCAGTAGACTGGTAGATGACATTAATTTAATTCTCATTCTTCTTCGAATTGGTGGTAAAATTTATACTAACCGCTCTTGACTTTAGCGGTAATTTCAAGGCAGGGTATAACCTAATCCATTCTTAAAATCCTGTCCATAAAATTGTTGATCTTTGTACTGTGTATATGTGGTTTCCACATTATAACATTGGGTCACATTCATCTAATCTGACAATAGAAATACGACAACTAGCATTAATTTGTCCTTCGTTTAGTTAATTAGCCAAATATATCACTTGTTACTGTCTATTCAGACATATTTTAGCATTTACAAACTATCAACTTTACGATAATATATAAGTGTAAATTACTGTAGCTCACACTAAGAGACTGTATAAGAAACAGCTGGCCACACGTACAGTGTACTAGTACCGATTGTCCGATTGAGTAGTATAATGAATTGAAACCACGAAGTAAGTGCACCTCATACATGGATTCCGATTACAATAGGAGATTTTTTACTACCCGTAGTCAGAAGTTTGTAGGAATTTTCAAGACTTAAACTAATGAGTTCCTTTTATGAAGATCTATAGAGTGAAAAAAAGACTTAATTTATCTCAAACGCGTAATGTGTTTGCGCAACACATTTCAGGCATTCTGATCACACACACACACTTGTCATACACATTTATATAAAAAGCTTCTCTCTCACTTAAATTAAATCTCCTTATTGTTTTGCCCAAATTTTTAACTTATTTACACACACACACACAAACGGAAAGTAATAAAAAATTTGTACAAACCTTTAGTGTCTTCAGTTGTCTATCAGACACCGTATAATACACACACGAAAATGATAGTAATTAGAAAAATAAAGTAACCTAATGATTGAATTGAATTTTCTATTTTCCCGTCGATTGATTGGACCGAAGTGCTTGGTCTCAGGTTGACATGTCGGCTTCTTGTGCAGATGCTTCGACGATGTCTGGGTGTAACAACAGAAGACAAGGGCCAGGCAACAGATCGTTTTATTATGAAAATCAACACGTATTTATACATATTTCACATACATTATTATAGCTTATGCAAGTAGACAAGCGCAGTCATCTGATTGGTTGTTTATCAGAAGTTAGGCAGACAAACGCAGGCTTCTGATTGGTTGTTTCGGGATTCCTCGACAAATAGAGTTCTCTATCTGCGAATCATATTTTACCACGTTAACTTTGCTGTGATTGGTTGTTGAATCAGCCTTGCTCATATTTTCTCAAGGCCTGCTCTCACCACACGGGTATTTAATTGGTGTACAATTGGTGGATGGTGGCTAGCAGTGGAATCCAGGATGCGCATTTCGTCCTATTTGGGACTCGTCAGCTGGATGTACCTGCATTTCTCAGTGAGTGATGATGTTCCCACCGAGGCTCAATAATTAATATGACCCGTCGCACAAGAGGTGGCTCTCGTGGCCCAAGTGGTCTAGTGGATAATGCTTTGGCGTTTGAAACTATGGGCACTGGGTTCGAGCCTCGGTGGGAAAATCACCACTCACTGAGAAATGTAGGTACATCCAGCTGACGAGTCCCAAATAGGACGAAATGCGCATCCTGGATTCCACTGCTAGCCACCATCCACCAATTTGTACACTAAAGTAACCTAACTTCTCGTTACACGTACAATTTAAGTGGGTAAATGGAAAACGGACATGCGAATAACAGTACAAATTTATTTTTAAGATATAATCAAGTGTTATTACACAAGTCGATTTCGGCAGACACGAAGACTAAGATATGCCGACCAAAACGAGACCATGCAGATCATTTCAACAAGTTGAATATACCTTTTATTCTATAAATATCTGTAGTTTACGGACAGTATGTTTAGTAAATACCGTTTGTTTTGGGATTTTTTTAATAAAACCAAATTCATATATATATATATATATATATATAGTGCGCATATCACGAAAACGTATAACTCCAATGTAACTGAGTCATGATGGTGAACATATACACCTGTTCAACAATCAAGTATTCTTTGGTGCTCACTTTTATCAAATTTGTCTACAGGAAAGATTATTGACATATAATTTCTGTTTTTTTTTGACAACAATTCATGTGTGCTTGAATAAGCACTCACTATAAACCATTACACACTTTGTTTCCATGTCATGACAACATCTTCCTTTTATTCTGGTATTATAGATTGTAAAGAAGAGACTATCTTTCCCAATACAACACTGCATGTTCTGCAGTTAAGTTCACTAAGAAAACTTAAATCATGTGTCCACTATACTGGTATCCTTTACATCAGCAAAGAATCTTTCCAAAGGAGGTACGTTGTAAGGTTTTTGAGATACACTACACAAATATAAATATGTAACACGAAAAGCACCTGCGATAATTTTAAAAATCCTAATGAATCTCACTATTACAAAAAGACATTTGAAGTATCAACAATACCAAAGATATAAAAATCTACTTCAATTCTAGATGCTCAAAGTTTTTTTTACTACAGGTGAATGTGAAGACGCTTAAGAAAACACAATTTTTTTAAAACTGTTACCGAAAAAATGTTATTGAAAAATTAATCTCATAAAAATAATCAGGAAGCATTGTGGCATATTCATTCACTCGTAAGAAACGTTTCCTTTTAATGTCAAATTTCTGCTTTAATTCAGCATAGTTTATTTGCGATGCTCCACATTTATTCCTTAAGTAATTATGAAAAACTATACTAAAGACTGATGCAGTTGAAAAACTGTCAAAGGAAAATATTACAAAGAATATTTTGATTTTAAAACAAGCGATAAAGCTTAATAAAGCAGGAAATAAATGTTTTCAATATTTTGATTGGACACCAGGTAGTAAATAGTTACATGCATCTAGTCCTTTGTAAGTGCATTGTGTACAACTGAACATCTCTGTAATCAGCTCCCTCACGACATAAAAATAAGAGTACTGGACAGCTGTTTCATCCTAATTTGGGACTCTTCATCAGTACGCACCCCCACTGGGATTCAAACCCAGGACATTCTGGTTACAAGGTGAGCTCATAGGCTATTAGGCTACTAGGACCAGATCCAGTGACCTGTGAGTCCTAACTTCTGCCAATCCATTACGCAGTGTGCCTATTTAGCACTGTCTTCTTCGATGAGTTTGCTGTCTCACCTTCACCCTGGGCACTGAAGAATCCCAAACTAGAACGAAACAGTTGTTGAGTATCCTCAGGTTTTCCAATGATTCTTCAACTGGTGTCAGCTCATGAGGAAACCGTCCAGCCAATCAAACACATTCCCTACAAAGCCAATACTTGAAAACATATAGAAATGCCGAAACTATGATAGAAGTGAAACACACGTAGAATATAAATATCACTTGTACTGCATTATTCTTGACTTTGATATTCAAGTAAATCAACCTCTTTAAAATGAACTCTCTGCATAATATTACAACAAATTCTACGACGGAAAGTGAAATTTTGCCGAAAAATACAATGGAAATAGTAGCCAAATATGTTGACCTACTTCATATTTTTGTTGAGCGAGAATTCTAAGACGCATATTTAGCCCGACATTCTTGTTAGCTTTGTCTACCTTTATGTTGTATTACGTAAACTTGTTTTAACAAGAGAATTAATTCTTCAGAAATAATTTTTATTCTATAGCATGAGAGATTTAATTTAAACTAGCGACACATTTAGTAAGATAACATCTTAGGTTTTGTCTTTTCTGCCAGAAAAATGTGTTTATTATAACCGAAAGAAAAAATCCAAATAATTCTAGTGATATTATCGACATGAAATGTTTTCTTCAAGTTATCTCCAACAATATAGCACTGTGTCGTTCTAATAGAAAATATTATTTATGCATTGCTATAAGGTGATTGAAGCATGTGCACGTATGCCTGACCAGCAGAATTTGTTTCCTTTCCTTGGTAATTGTAATATCAAGAACATTTTCATGTTCAAAAGGTTGCTAGTACGAATATTTGGGACTGGTTCGATTAGCCGAAATAAATGATCAGATGGAGATCATTATAGGAGTGGAAAGGAAACGTTGTCTGCAGCGTAGCAGTGATCTCAATTTCCTTCTAAATGATGTAAACTAATAGCTCTTGCAGTCTTTTAAGATTATGTTTTTTTTCTTTTGCTTTTTTCACTTAGTCCCCAGTTTCCAGATCCCATCGAAGATGTGAATGAGTTATATAATTTATTGAATTTGAGATCAATTGTTGGTTATATATATTTTGATTTGAGTGAAGTTCCAGAACAACTAACGAATTTAACATTTCTAGAGAATCTAGAATCTGTTGTTCTCGAGGGTAAGTTTAGATTATTTTTTCGGCGTATTCTTTAGAATTAGTCTGTGCAAGACGAGAAAACACTTTTTGTGCCTTTTAACTTGTTAACTGGAAACTACTGACTTATTTTTTTCACAACAATGAGGTCGGTATTTAACGTTGTACAAGGCGAATGTCTAGCTACAAAGGTGTACAGTCATGCTTTGTCATATTGGAGACGTACATATCAGCACTTTGACTAATGTTCCAATGATGATTAATCCCCCAATGAATAGGCTAACATATTATTTTACAGCTTATCTTGAATTTCTTTATATGCCCGTTAGCCTACTAAAGTTATAAGGTACTAGAAATTAATAAGAACTCTTGACGGGATTAAATTCACTTCAGAATTGTAATTTGAACTCTACTAGCTTGCAGACATTATACAAAATGCTGTTATTTCTTAGTTCTGAGTCATTTAATCATCTTCACATGCAAAGTCAATACTTCACGGTTTATATATTTTTTGTCAATACAGAACACCTTTTATCAGGTGTGAATAATTGATTCACCCTTCTAAGGATCACATTGAAATAAGTCTTTCAATCGCATAATTCTTTGCCCAAATGTGTACATAAAAGATAGATTGAACTTCTACGTCGAAACTTTGCATAAGTTGAACAGGTTGGTCAATTTAACTCATTGGGATCATAACAGATAACGACAAGATATCGATACAAATCGATAGTTTGAGAATCATAATGCTGAAAATAAGAACTAAATTTCCATGCTGCGTGTGGTATTAAAACTGCTAAGATGTATTCTGGCGTGTTTCTGCAAATACTCTGAATACATCTAATGATTTCGAATTTTTGCATCAGGAATATTAAAAGAAACTAAAAGTTAATATATAATGAATGATCTCTGTACAAAATTGTGAATGTAAATTTCAAGTAGAGAGCATTAAACGTTACTGTACAACTCTAGTCCTATAAAGCGCCATATAATATCACTACAACTCCTTGTCTGTTACAAGTTATTTCAACAAAATATCATTACAAATGAAAGCGTATCATGTAATAATAATAGTAATAATAATAATAATAAAGTTTTAATTCATACAATGTGTGAACACGTACAGAAATTTTCAGTGTATTTAGTTCCAAAATTCTCCCTCTTCATACACGATTTACATTTAAAGTGATAATTTGAAGTAGGTCATGTGACGTAGACTTGCTACATGTGGAGAGACAACCGATTATGCACACTTTTCCTTCATTTCCTTCAGGAATTTCACAGCGTTTAGTTGGGAGCTAATTAAATATGCATGTGAATTCATGTAGTGGTCATTTGATATAACTGCACAATAAAACGATAAGAAATGCAAAATAATTTATACATTTTGATGCATGAAAATTCTGGTAGTCCATTAATTAAAGCAGGCCACATTAGAACTACGGTTTGAACAAACTCCTTCCCGGTAATATTTCTAAGTATTACATCATGTCTTGATTGGAGGCTACATAAACAACTTATCATTGTTCATTTCTCATGTATTTACATATAAACAAGTAAAGAGAAAACTTCTTAAAACATTTGAGAGTTGGAACGAAAGCATGCATGATTTAACGAGTCAGAAAGTATAAATTAACAATAACTGCAGCAGTGCACACTTATTAACTCCAACTCAAGGGAGAAATATTTACTGAAACCCTCTCAATAAAAAATACCATTAATATTTCTTATTTTTTTCTTGAAGTAAATCACTTCGCCTACCAACTGTTTTCAGCACTGATCAGAACTATAAGCTATTTCAGGGATTATTGAGCTCTACCTACTACTTCATATCCATCCCATTTAGTCTTAAAAAAGTATGCCACGATTGGTGATTTTTTCTCCAAGCATAGAGCAGTATTAATTTTCACATACTTTACAAACATGTTACTTTCGATTCATGAGGATAAAATCCCTTTCGCTCGATAGATAATCAAATGTTTTCTTCCTTTAGTGAAAAATCAGTCACCAGGATCGGTGATAACAATTATGAACGGTGAAAATATTGAATTATTTGGATTCAAGTCTCTAACTAATATTGGAGGTTATGTATATTTGAGAAATTTACCAAAACTTTGTTATATTAGTGCACTGACAAAAATGTCACATGTGATTACAGTGGATGTACAAGAAGAAGAGATATGCGGTATGTTGAAATGACTTGATATCTACATTTATATATCTGATGATCATATATGTAAAAGTGCTTTTTAAAAAAGTGTTTTCTGGAATTCATGGAGCGCTGACTACTTCAGATATCTCATTCGTTTAATTTTCATGAAGGTAAAGCTACAGAAAATAAGTGCAGAGGTGAAGAATACAGGGCACCTGTTTGATACTTTACCAACACCTTATTAGCCTTTGACTGTACAATATAGATTATGATATGATTCCAATGTGATGAATTAATTGGTAAGACATTTCATACAGTTCCCTATGAATTATGCATCTGTAACACATTTCCTCCTGGTGTAAGTAGAAACATAACAATCCAGTTTGCATCGTATCGCAAGTTCACATATACATAAAGCATCAGAAGCTGAAGACATTGAGTATTATATTATTATTATTATATCCTTTAATTCCTAGAGGAGCATAGGACTTCAGCTGCGCGTCTCCATTGCCTTCGGTTTTCAGCCAACTTTTTCACCCCGCTCCAAGTCTGCCCACACGCTCTCATCTCCTCTTCACATGACCTCCTCCAAGTCACCCTTGGAGTAATTCCTTTAATTTTAACATACCGACTGTAAAGAGTAGGATAGCTAAGCTTAGTTTCGAAGGGAAATAGTATTCTTTGGCGAGTACGGGAAAAGGATGATTTACTGTGCATTACTTTCTGAATTGTCTTTCAATTTGAGGCATACTGTTTGAAGTACAGGCTACTCTCTTGTACCAAAATATTATCTGCACTTCACAACTTGTCAGTCTTATTCCACTTTTAATTCACCTATATTCTAAACTTAATGTATATGACACCATGGTTACACTGTAAATTTCGTTATTTGGTAACCGCTGTATGTTTTATGCTGTCCTTGAACGGATATGATGTTTGCAATTTGGAGAAAAACTATGCATATTAAGAGACAAATAATAATGGAATAAAACTGTTTTTATTTGAATGCACGTGTGTATTTATATTTTATACAAGCCAAGTTAGTTGCACTTAAATTCCTATCTTACTACACTTATATAAACAATCATAATAAAATTGTGAATTAAATGAACAAAGTACGGAAAAATGTTTAAAAATACATTTGTGAATACAAAGTTTAGATATCTGATCATATATTGCAAAACCCTTAGACTGTAAACAAATGATAAAAAACAATACTCTAGGATTAATTAATCTAGACTTGTATACTATATGCAAATAGAATGTTTAAGGTGCTGGATCCCTCGTGCCGCCAAAATATTCACAGAATGATATTGCTATTTTCTTCTTTTAAAACAGTTAGCCACCCACTCAAAAACTGAATATTATTTATTATTCAGTAAATTTGTATTCCTTTGTATTTCTAGTGGAACACAGGGCTTCAAGCTTGAGTTTTGAAGTTTCAGTAAAAGTGGCTTTATTCTTACTGGGTAGGGTTGCTAGTGTCATATCCAATCTCCCCTCTTTACTGGGATTATCACCTGCTAAGCGAGGCTTAGGAGTGTATAATGTTTATTTTTGTATGGTTCAGATTGTAGTCAGCTGAGAAGCATCCTCGAAATGAAACAAAATGAGCACATATTATCCTGGTACATTTGTCGTTCTTACCTTGTTCAAATTTATTAATGGGAAGAAGTGAATGAAGTTCTTTCCTGCACAAACGACTTGGAAAGGAAAGTTTATACATTGAAAAACTAACTAATTTAGTGGGAAAATATGTACGGATTTGTTATTTTTCATATTAGCTAGTATTTCCAGTAGTGTGTAACCTTCATAACTGAGGTTTGTTTTATTCTACTTACTGCAGTTAAACGCGGTCATGTTTGCCATAGCGAATGTCTACCAGAACTTGGCTGCTGGGGTGCTGAGGCTAATATGTGTGCCCATTGTTGTGGTTTGAAAGCTGGTGACCACTGTGTGTCAAAATGCACAGACCGCCCTGGATTTTATGAAATCCCAACACCTGTTAATCATACAAATTTGAGGCAGACTGAAGGTGGTCCAGTTTGTAGGACACTGCCCCTGACTAAAAGCCAAATAGCCGAAATGGACGAACAATCCATCGCTTCAGCCGTAATTCCTGCAAAAACATGTGCTGCCTGTCATCCTGAATGTGCTCAAACATGTTATGGACCTAATGCTAATCAATGCGTTGGCGAGTGTAAACATTATCAGGTAAGTAAAGTAAAGTTAATTGTTTCCATAGTAGAATAAAAGTGAGGCAGGAAGAACTCGGCTGAATTAAGCTTATCACGCAAAATTTATACACGTGTTTAGATGCTATAGATTGAAGTTTGCAAATGAATATTTCTTATTTCACTAGTTATATGATGAAATGATTTTTGAAAATTCAAACCATCTGAAAAAATCCTATCACGAAGCAGCCTCATTAACTATGGTTTTACTGAAATAATAAAACATTTTAATTCATACAGGAACAGAAGATGTGCATTGCGGTAGAGTATAATTCTATTATGGGTGAAATTTATTTTAATAAAGTCACACGGTGTTATACAGTAATATTTACCGATGACGTTTCAAGCACAATTTATTGATCATAATCATATCAGGGTACTCACACAACTTTCTAACTTCGTTTATATAATTCCATTATTTTCCGTCACTTGACTTGATTGGTAGTAGACAGGCTTAGTTAAGTGTCTAACAAATCGAGCAGTGGCACTAACTAGTACAAGAAAAGGCCTAAATGAAATGAAATAAAACAGATAGAAGAAGTGTTGGTGAAAAACAGCTATCCTATAAAATTCATTAGGAAGATCAGAAAAGGTCAAAAGCAAAATAAAAATAATGGGGAAACTAGTAATGATAACATAAATAAGAGAGAATATAAGGCATCTAGATTTATACCATATAAAGAGGGGACATCTGAGACACTACGTAGGATTCTGAATAAAGCAGGAATTAGGGTGGCATTCGAACCTACAAACTCACTCAGGGACAAGCTCTGTAGGTTAAAGGACCCAGTTGACCCAATTAGACAAAATAATATTATTTACAAAATACGTTGCAATGACTGTGAGGTCAACTACATAGGTCAAACTAGTGGGTCGGGGATAGTCAGATTGTCAGAACATAAGAATTTACCTAAGGTAAGAAAGGCTGACCCCGAGAAGATAAGTAATTTAGAAAAAAGTCATCGATTGCACTGAGTGTATTAACACAACGACACAATAGGGTAGGAGAGAGTTAAAATTCTAAGAAGTAATATAGGTAGGTGGAGAGAGAGGTTGATTACCGAATCCTTGATCATCGAGTCTACACCAAACAAGTGTAATAGGAATGACTCATCACTCATACTGGAAATATGGAAAATACTACTACCAATCAAGTCAAGTGACGGAAAATAATGGAATTATATAAACGAAGTTAGAAAGTTGTGTGAGTACCCTGATATGATTATGATCAATAAATTGTGCTTGAAACGTCATCGGTAAATATTACTGTATAACACCGTGTGACTTTATTAAAATAAATTTCACCCATAGTGGAATTATACACTACCACAGTGAACAAGTCTTATTCTTATATTAATTTTGCTAAAAAAAATTTTTTCATGCAGCCGTAGCTCTAGCCAAGTGTTTATTACTCTACAATCAATATGGAGTTTTGCCGCACTTAGCATGAGCTTCGATAATTCAAGTTGCTGATAGAGACAACCGAAATTGTTTCTTTTTATCGGACCTCATATTCATGGCCACCTGAATATTATGATTTTATCATCTTTGGCTGCATAATAGTCTTCTCTTTTTTTTCCGAGAATTACTTATTTGCTATAACAACCATTGAAAACAAGGGGGTATTGGACATCCGTTTCGTCCTACTTTGGGACTCATCGCAAGTATACACCCACTGGGGCTCGAATTTGTAGATGTTAGAATTCATGGAATTTATTGGTTGAATAGCCTGTGAGCTTGCCTTGTAACTGGAAGGTCATGGGTTAAGGCCCGAATAAGCGCCCTGGTGAGTCCCTAACTAGGAGGATACAGCTGTCTAGGACTATCCTGTTTTCAGTTATTCTCTAAGTGATATTAATCCGTCGTCAAACTCGAAATAAGTCCAATCCCTACAACCTACTCTTGAAAATAACTTATTTGTTTGTTTTTATTGTGTTATCCTTTAGAATCTATTAAAATCTTGATAAAATTGTTTATAGTTATCCAAAAAAAAAACGATTCGTTCTTGTGAAGTATGCTAAAACACCACTGTACATATTATTTTAATTAGATTTGAGATGAGTTTCATCTAGAAAGTATCGTCACCTCAATTTCCAGAATAATGTGGATTTCTAGTTTTAATGAATCGTCTTGACTTAGTTTTCTCAGAATTTCGATGCTAGAACGTGGACGTCTGTCTCATCTTTAGGCTGGAGATACCATTATGCCTGGCCGTGGAACTTCCGCTATCAAATAACAAGGTTTTAAGGAAAATAAACAATTATTGTCCGTATCTTGACCTACTTAACTCCATTATTACTTCGAATGAGTAACCTTTTGTTCATACCGACCTGTCCTATAAGATAGGAAAATACTAATAGTCTTAGCTGGTGCTGAATATCAATACAGAAGGCAATATTTCCAATCTACCTGATCTTCGCTACACTTATTCTGTCACAAAACATATTACTGCTCATTTCTGTTGAATTTCCAGTATGTGTGTACCTGTAAACAGAGCAGTTTTTGGAAATTCTAGTCTCACACATTCAAAATGATCCTTGAACAGACTTTATTAGCTGGGCTAATGACTAAGATACCAAGAAACCTACTCAAGATAATTTCACCTCAGGTAACAATTAAAAGCTATAGGATAGTAACATGAGACATGACATTGAAATGCTTTCTGTATTGCAGTGGGTTTTAGTTACCAAATACAAATATTTCCTAGTCGAATAATGATTCTTAAAAAACCACTAACTACTCTGTGTCAAATATCTCTTCACAGCATGGTGATTCTTGCGTACCTGAATGTCCATGGAATACATATATTGAACCGGAAACCCGCTATTGCTCACCATGCAATGAGTCATGCAGTCATATTCTAGCAGCAGGACAAAGTCGACTTTGTAGTGGCCCAGGAAATTTCCTCGGTTTAGGTGGTTGTGAAACCTGTTGGACTGTCATACAAGGTTGGTTTTCTGTGATGACTGAGTTCGTTTAGTTCTTTTATATATGTTTCCATTTCTTTTTAAAACAACTTATCATTCTCTTTATAGACAATAACAGTTTAAAAAGTTATTATATATTAATCAATGAATTCATAATGACAAATTTCACTTTCATTATCATTCATCCCTAGATGAAGTAGTCGACAAGCGGTTACGAAAGTGCTTAATGATTATGGTTTTCTCTGTTTAAGTTAATTCAGGTTTCGCTTCCATCTAAGAGACAATAATCGACGACAATCTATTTGAATAATTTCTCATAGCTATGTTAAGATTTCTTTGTTATGTGCATTTGTATTTAATGCAAGTCAGCGTGCTAGAATAATGGGTGGAATTAGCAGTTATGACCTCCACCTCTATTGATCTTGTCAAAATATAAACATTTATTGATAAATCTGCTGACTTGATCACTGAGTCATACTGTCTTATTATAAACAAAAAATAAAAAGGAACACAATAGCGGCAACAGAGCAGTCTTTTAAAGTTAGTTTTGATAAATTTATACGTCTTACTATCTACGCAATAATTCAAATACATATATTTTCTTTTGCTACTAAAATTCATTTTGAGGTAGTTGAGGAATAAGAAATATTTGAGCCACAATGAACTTTCGGCCAGAAGTCTTGATGTTCACCAGACAATGTTTTATCTTCATTTAGGTTCATATTTCACCTGAAGTAACGAATATCATATGCGGTGAAACTCACAAAATGCATTTTTGCTAAGATTACAATGCACTACTTACTAAGCTGTGACCTTTCTTTTCTGTTTGAATCAAAACAAAGTTGAACTTGGTGAGTAGACAACTGATTTTCCGATTTCAAGAGAGTTAATGAAGCTTCATGATAGTGACTAGCAATGGATTCGAGGATGTATATTTCGTCTTATTTTGGATCTGTTGCTAACATCGCATTGTTGCTCAGTCTGATCGCATCAAAAATCAGTGGAAGTGGATTTTAGCTAGCAGAAAAATAGTTGATTCTGATTTGAAAACCATTGAAATCCATTGCTTTTTGTTCGCTACTTTGTAACTCTAATTCATCGCCTTGTGCATAAGACGAAATTTATAATAGATAAGGTTAAGATAATCACTCAGTGAAACTAATTAACCGTTCATTATTTTTGATTGGAAGAAACATATGCGCGAAATTTTGCTTTCTGTGTAAATTAATATTCAGTTATTTCATCTAAGGCGATAATTTCAACATTTATTTCTTCGAAAAATAAAAATTTTCCGGAAAAATGTTTTACATTGTATGCGTTTTTATTCTTAGACAAAAATACAAATAAATACCAGTGTCTACCAGACGACTGTCCTCCCAAGCATTACACTGAATCTTATCAAACACAAGATTTTATTAACAAAGAGAAAATTATGGTATCCTTCCAGACCCCAGTGAAAAAAGGTGAACTCGGTAGTATGATTCGTGTGTGTAAACCGTGCCATCCATTTTGTGACTTGTGTACAGCCAATGGGACGCATGCATCTATTTGTCATAGTTGTGCGCATTGGTGGTTCAAATCAGAATGTGTTGCAGTTTGTCCACCGGGTAAGTTCTTTTTTTTAATTTTCTTCACTATTATCACGGAAGCTTATCATGATGTATCAGTTCAGTCCCATTATTGATTTAAATGTTTAAAAGTGTAGCGAATCAAAATGGTGAAACCATTACATTAGAGTCAGGAGATATGGTATATATAATGACTTCCATATATGTAATGGAGAGTTACTTGTTCTAAAATTCAGAATTTAAACAGTGTACAGTTGGTTGTAATCGTCAGTCAACGACTGAATCTTAGACATTTGCCCAGCTTGACGCTGTGTGTCTGTGACCTAATATCCACAATCATCAAGTACCGAAATCGCCTTTGAGATTAAGTAAAAAGTAGTTCCTTTTTAAGAAATTCTACAATGCAGTTACCTTACTGATTAGATATATATGGATATATGAGTTTGATGAAGTGAAAAGTTTTCTTCCTGGTTAATCAGTAGATTTCTGTTGTCGTAAGACGCATAAGAAAAGCGATTTGCTTCACTATCGTATTCTCTCTCTGAAATTCCCAGTGAAACGCTTGGCAATCTGTAAGCTTATTCTATCCGCTGAGTTTAATAAATAATAAAGAAAAATAAAAGGATTCTTTATGCCTTGTTATCCATTGAATTTGTTATCTTAAGGTAGTGTACTCAGTTTCCTTTTACTATATCATGATTGCAAGATTAACTTGTTTCTACTTAATATTTATCCCTTCAACAGTTCAACACAATAAATAAAAGTTTGCATAAATTTCATTTCCATTAATCATGCCTGTCTTTCATCTCACAAAATATCATAGACTGAAATGCAAAATTCATTCACATAGTTTGCACTCTTATACATCTCAATACTAGAACTAGCAAGATTCCTATAACAGTAAGTGGTAGGTAGGTCAATAGGTGATAAGATTTATGTAATGCAGGCATGTGAAAACAAGGGGAAAATGTTTGAGATGATGCAACCATGCTTTATATATATGTTTAGTGTTGTTAAGATGTGACGAGTTGATTAGATTGGTTAGGCGAGTCTGCAAACATACAAGCATGCATATCTATACATATGAATAAATTAGATATAATTGAAATGCAAATTCTGTGAACACTACACACAGTTTATCACTTACAGTTCATTGCTTGGATTTAAATGGATATATGCGGATGAAAGTGATTATAAATAAAAAGGTATACTCCTGTCTAGCAATTATCCATGCTACATATATATATATGCTTTCAACGGATTTATCAATTTATCAATTGTTGCCATGATAAAAACGCTTGACATTTGTGGGTCTAGGCTTTCTACAACCAAAAGTATATATATATATATATAATGGCTGGAGATAATCGACAGGAAGCCTATGACCTAGGTTTCGTGCTTGTTAGCACTCACCACTCCACAAGGCACATCTGCAGTCTCGAAGTAACTCATGTACCCTACTGAGATTCGAACCCGTGTCATCCAGTGTTGCAGTCAGAGACATTGCTACTGAGCTATACGAGCTCGCGGTTGACATCCTCTAGAACTGTATTAGGATACCTTCGTTGGACACTAGTAACTAGTGTAATGTATCTGGTCCTTTCTTTAGTGCAGAATGAATTCTATCATTCAGGTTTGCAATGTGGCCACCATGCCACTAGGTGGCTCGCCATCACGATGCACTCTGAATAAATGTTACTAGATGTAAGCCGTGTTGCGTAACTGATTATCATCAAATCAATGTACACCGTGATGATGAGCTACCTAGAATGGTGGCCACATTGCAAACCTAACTGATAGAATTCAGTCTGCATCAAAGAAAGGACCAAAAACATTACACTAGTTACTAGTATTCAATCAAAGTTTATATATATATATATATATATGACTGGACGTGCATGTTGACTGTACAGTGGAATGTGATTCTGATGTTTACATGTTAGGAAGGTTTACAGGACAGTATAAATTCGGTTTTCTGTATAGATATTTACCTATAAATTTAAATATAAAACATTTGTGAATCACATACTTTTTGAAGATCTAGACATACAAATCTTTTAATCTATTTTAATGATTTTTTATCACATCGAACCTGTCGTGGCTATTCGATTTTGAAGTCTAATGTCATTTAATTACTATTACTTTGATTTTTTCCACTTGTCTGGGACTTGAAATCTAGATTAACACTGATTTATACTGATTCAATTATGACCCTTTAAACTTCTCTAACTTTTATTCATTAATGTATTTATGACAAGTACATGTGTGATCAGATTGTTTCGAAAGGGTAAATAAGATTCATTCACACTTAAACTACCACTTGTTTCATGTTATGTTCATCTGTTTGTTAATTCAGCTAACTGGAGTATAAATAGTTATGCCAATAATACTTTGATAATGTGCTTTTGCTGATGAAGTCTTTCTTAGAAGATTTCAGACTCCCATTAGATATTGGTGTGAGCATCTACTGCTTCGGAGGCTAAAATACAAACTTTTTCAGTTTTCGGCTTCAGTCATTACCATTTCAGAAAAACTAGTGTCCATTCGAAAATATCCAATATCCAAGAGGTCAATCGTGAGCTTGAATAGCTCAATGGCAATGTCTCTGACTGCAACACTGGATGACACGGGTTCGAATCTCAGTAGGGTACATGAGTTACTTAGAGATTGCATATGTGCCTTGTTGAGTGGTGAGTGCTGACAAGCACGAAACCTACTTCCAAGGCGTCCTGTCAATTACCTCCAACCATTTGATATCAATAATTCACAATGCACGGTGATGGTGTGTCACTTAGCATGATGGCCACATTGAAAACTTGACTGACAGTTTTTATTCTACAGCAAAGATGGGAATAGATGCATCAGACTAGTTATTGACTAGTGTCCAATCAAAAATAACCTTATTCTTCAGCAGTAGCAGAATATGAATTGTATAGCATAGAGTTAAAAGAAAGAAAATTAACAGTAATAATTACTAAGTTTATAAGCATAAATTAAATGTTATCCAGTTAATTTTCGTAATAACCTCAGTAAATAAAGTAAATTATGCTTGTGATACGAATGTCATAAAAACAGACAAAATACGAATAACAGTAATGAAATTGTTAGTAAAATGATTTATAATCCACAATGGTCATGAGGTTAAATCCCATAAATAAAATGATTTTTCGTCATATTCTGCATGCCAACAACAATCAGTGGATCTGCTTCACTAGATGATTCAAAATGAAACTAGATGGAAACACAATTCAGTGTTTGGCGTTATGTGAGAATGCAATCATTAATTTGTCGTGATTTATTTAGAATAAGAGAAAATCCTGTTACTCATTCAAGGTATTAAACTCTACATAGAATGAGAATACCAGGTTAGGAAAGAAGTCAGAGGGATTAGAAAACTTTGATTTTCGACTTTTAATGATAATCCAAGTCAGCAGTTGATTGGACATATTTTTAAGATTATGCATCATTTTTACATTTAGTATAAAACAACTGTATGTCTCAATTTCGATGGCATCCTTAACCTCTAAGTACACACAACATACAGTTTTCATTGACTGTCTAATGGGAAGCTTTACCAGTGTCCGCCAACTCAGATAATAATCTTATAGCATTTAAAAGGCTGTGGATAACATTTTTACTAACCTAGTTGGAATCAAAATTATTATTTCTTCTTATTTGCGCTAAGGATTTCACTTGTGATATTTCATCACTAGTATTCTTGAAAACTACTTGTTCTTTGTTTCAGAACTTGAAAGCATTTACCTTCACTATCTGGTAAATATCCAAATTCAAAAACTCAGTTGGAAATTATTTTAGTCGCCTACATGATATACATGGGTGCGTCAGTGGCACAGTGGTTAGGACGCTCGCCGACCATGCACATGGTCCGGGGTTCGATTCCCGGCCGACAAGGTACTCCGTTACCTCGCTAAGCCAGAAATAATGCTGGTAAAGAGGAAAGGTTGGGCATGAGGCTAGCAACACGATCCTGTAAAAAAATAAGCACTGCTACAGAAACTTCAGACGTCTAGTTTGAAGCCCTGTCTTCCACTGGGAACGTGAAGGAATACAAAAAACATGATATACCGGAAATGAGTCTAAGTTATAAAATTTACCCTCCGTTTTATTCTGACTTAAATTATACACAGAGAAAATGTTTTCCAGAGTCTAGTGCTACTTACAGAAAACTCTTCCTTCTAAAACTGTAGTTCATACATCGGAGATGTACAATTGTAGTGCATGACAAGGTGAATAAACGCGAATTTCATTCACTGAACATTCAAAAACAATTGTTTTCTTTTGAGTGGGGTACATGGCAAGTGAACAACAAAATTCAACAAGTTGCTGGTTACTTTGAGATAGTGAAAGCAACTAGACTATTTGTGATAAGCAATTTAGTAAAGAGTAAGTTTCGACTGATAAAAGTTGTTAGACATTATGTAAGACTAAAAGACCATTTTAGGTGCTGTATTGATACTGATAATATCTCGATACTTGTTATACGGAATAGTTGTAAGACGGTGACGCAATAGTTATCGGAAAATAATCGATCCTTCAACATATATATTCCACTTCCAACGCATTCCTGTCTATTTACCTTTGAATTCTTTTCTGAACAGTTTCAATTTTACCTACCTTTGTTTTGCCTGAAGGCATAAAAATGTAACAAACAAGTTATTGAATCATTTTGAAATAGAACGCTGTTTGACATGCTAACAGAAAAAATATCGAGTGATTATTATAAATAGACTAATATGTTGTCAACAGCGTCATTTGCACATAATCAATGCATGTGCAAGTATCCATATTCCACCAAAGTTGAATATGTTATTTTTCATTTATTTTTTGACAAGCACATAATTTCAACTATAACCGAATAATGCAGTCGAAAAGTTCATGTTAGTGGATGATAACTTAAATGCTGAATAAGTATTATGATACATATTTACGCAGAGAGAATAAGACAGTGAGCATCATGAAATGATATATGCAATTACAAACATTGTGTATTATTGAACGACTTCAAGACAAATCTCTCTTGCCAGCATTTTGTAGAGTATCTTGATATCTAAAGTTCAAATTATAGTATGCTACACTTTTGAAAGATAAAATAATTACTTAGTTCATACCTTTGTGTTTGTGTCAAGGTCGGAAGTTGATTCGAGAAGATTCTTAGACGTATTGTTACTTTGTTAAAAAAAATTGTATCATTTATTAGAAAAAACGGTTAATTTATGATTTCCATTAATGGTAAGATTGTTTTTATTTTCTCCAATATTATAGCGGAAACTTATTCACTTCCTGAGTCAGATAAATCGTCAGAGAATGAAGAAAGTTTCAAAAATGACTTCATCACCTTTAGTAACAATACTCAGCTCTCATCGACTCAGCTAAAAGAATTCATGTTCCTATCTAGTAGTACTACTATTTCTAATACCAGCGCTGCCACTGCTGACGATCAGCCACAATACAAAATGTCCCAACCACCTGCCCCAGCATTTTTGGTCAAGCTGAAACGTTCACAACGTCGTTGTCTCCTGTGTCATGAACAGTGTATTCAAGGTTGCTCTGGGCCTGGACCAGAAGACTGTGTGAAATGCCGAAACTACCAAATAGTTATAGATGAAGAAAACAATAAGGTGTGCTTATTCACTGACTCCATATCAACTGTATACTAATCGAATGATGTTTATTTTCAAGAAGCCGGGCTTCTTTTTAATAAAACCCATATCTAACACGAAACTAGGCTACTACCTATCATAATCCCTTCATTTCCTATGCTGATACGTTTACGATAATTTTAAAATGAATTGAAGTTATTTACATTATTAATCTTGAAAAGACAACATAAAAGAGCCAGAATATAAATAAACTCCGTCTTCTAATAACGCTATCCTAAAGATAGAGCCTATATTATAACAGTAAATGAAATGAAATGTGTTTAAGTCAGCTTGCGTCTTTAACACTTTTGTTGGAACATATATTTTTTAGCATCATAACTTCGTCCAACGTATTTAGTCGTCATCAGATGACGATTAGGTGTTCTATGAAGAGCCAGTTTTTAATTATTTTGGATGGCAAATGTAGCAACACTTGATGTAACTTTTCTGAAAAAAGGTTTCTAGATGAGATTTATAAGAGTACCACTGTTATATAGTGGCTATGTTTTCGACAACAGTTGTTTATTTTTGTGAAATAAATAGCTACATCAAACCATAATGATTTTCTGAGCTTTTGCTGGCCGAAAGGTGAATGAAATCCAAAAGTACCAGAAATCAGTGACTTTATGGTTTGCAGTTCAGTAGCCTATGCTTTTATCGCCAACCTCCAAGATAAAACTTGGTGCATACATTTCATTTGGTAAGAGCTGCAGTCGGAACTTTAGCTACGTCACAGCATAGTAACTAATTACAGACAATTACGTGAAAACCAAAACCTCTTATTCTCAAATTTTTTTATTTTTTTATTTTTTTTTATTTACAGTTTGATTCCACACTGTATTTTTGGTACAAGTGTGGAATTTTCAGCGTGGATATCGGTAGCCTATATTTTGCAGGCCGACCATAGATATCAGGTGTGCGGCGGCGTGGGCTCGAACCCCGGACCATGTACATGGTCGGCGAGCGTCCTAATCGCTGTGCCACCGACGCAATAGCTAGTGCATTAGACTGGTTATGCGAAAACATTGTTGCGAAATGTAAAATAAACGACTACATTTTTTGCTGTATGTAACCTCACAGCATGTTAATTTTGTAACAGTTTTAGCATCTACACTGATGAGTACAATATTTGTCACTCCACTCTGAATAATAAATAAACATTTAAATGTAATAGACAAAGCAGTCATTATAAATAGCAGAACTTTAGTTAAGTCTTCATTAATTAGTTAATAATTAATTTTAATGTCTTTCATCATCATCTTCTTCTTCAGTTCATCTGTAATTCATCCTGCCCAGAGGATCGTAATCACATTTCTCATGGCATGTGTTTAACAGCTGAACAGCATGCCCGTCTATCTGGTCAAACAGCTCGAGAACTACGAAATCGTATACTTATCGGTGTTGCTGTTTCAGTTTTTGTAATTATTGCACTTGTTACAATCATACTAGTTGTTTGCTTGAAACGAAAGGCTGAAGCAGAAAAAGTTCGTGAACAACTACGCTCTGTTTATACTAACTTGCTGGAACCTGATATGAAAGTGAGTTTTTAAAAAGCGGTTTTTTTTCTTAAACACTATCTGGATAAAATACAAGCCGTTTTCTCTCCATACCTTTATAACACAAATCCGAAAATTTACTTTTAACTTTTGTGTTAAATTTAAACACACCTAGGAGGTGTATTAATGAACCGTCAAAAAAGTGAAATTAAGATTCTAAAGCAAACAGGGAAATCTTTATTTCCCATAATAGAATAAAATTTTCAAATGTTCAGTAATTAATTCGTTTTGTTCAGGCACGTATAAAGAGTCATTTTTTGAGATCCAGATTGACTAACCATACTTGCAAAGAGTGTACTTAGACAATAAAAATGGATTTATCTATTTTGGATTTTTTTCATCAAGCTAGTATACACATTTTTGGACTGATTTAAGTTAATATTTTGTTTGAAGGTAAATTAGAATAAAAGAATGTATATTTTATCCGTTACTCATCAGATGGGAAGACTTCATTGTAACAGATTCAGGTATTTTTCAATTCAATTGGATGTCATTGTTTATTGCTTCACAGTATACGACGTAGTCCATTAGATTTCTGTATTGCAATAGCCACCCACTATTTAACGTGCCTACATCTACAATGAACCTTGTTATTACTGTAATTGTGTATCATAAAGAAGAATGTGTAGGCGTATATTGTTGCATTAGTCTTATATTTTGTTGGTTAATACCGAAGTATTGTCATTTAAGAAATTGTGTATTGTCTCTACTCCTTCAGATGAATGATGAAGGAAGTTACATGTTGCCTAATCAGAATATGACTACCCTTTTAGGAAATACATTAACTTCCACCAGTAGACGTCTCCTGATATCGTCTGAAAACAACTTTTGCTACAAGTTGATGCTGTTTTTGACTTTACTGTTATTGTTTTTCTACAATTTAAAATAAAAGACCCAATCAGTAAGTCGAGAGCCAAATATGGGACGGCTGGAAATGATCAACCAAGATGATCTAGCCTGTGATTTCAATGCAGCTCCTCTTGGAACGGGATCATTTGGAGCTGTATACAAAGGTATTTGGAAAGTACCCAAGCATGCTTTGCTTCGCTACAACTGGAATCGGGGTGCCCAGCTGGATGTTGCTATAAAAGTTATCCTCAACGATTCAACAGATTGTTCTGTAACATCAAACCCATCTTCCCCATTTGTGTTCAATAATTCATCGCCTGAGGAATCAAAGAGAGCATCTGCACGAGCTAATATTGAAGAACTGCTCCAAGAAGCTAAGGTATGTTCCGTGAAAACAAATAATAAGTTTACCATTATCCATGTTTTAATAAATAAAATTCCACAGACCTAGATAACCCAATTTATTGTGCCTTAGTAGCCTAGTTGAGAAAGCTTTGCTGTTTGAAACGATAGATGATGCTTTCGAATCTCCGCAGGAACAACCTCACTTCATTAAATGCAGATATATCCGGACGGTGAGTCCTGAATAAGTCGAAAGGCACGTTCTGAATCCCGCTGTTAGCTTCCATCAACCTAGGTGGCTTCTCTGTTTTCTCAAATTTTTAATAATTGATTAAGAATTAGTAAAACGATAAGACTTAAAATCTCTAGATTATACAAGGTAAGTTTAGCTTTTGTGACTGAAACTTATAAAAGGTATTTCTTCCTAAGCACTTATCCATAAACATCTTCATGAGAACTTATGACTTATTCAATGAAGTATCCTAATATGACACTGATTCATATAAAAATAATTGTTAAATTAAATAGTGGTGTGTATAGTGCGACATGCTTTTCAAAATCCTTAAATATTCTGCCACAAATTACTAACATTTCTTACAAATAAGAGAAGAAAGCAGATGTTCACTTGCTGATTTTCAGCAGCAGTTCAACTTTCGTCGATAATTATGTTGACGTTGGCTACTGACACTTCTAGCAGTTTTTGTTTGAGGGTATGTGGGTAATAGTTTCCAATGATCTAAAAATGTGTTCATATTTGTTCATAAACAATCCAAAATGATAAAACACTATGTTTTTGTTTTACAAATGTTTCTCATAAATAAATTCGTTTTTATTCAAAAATATTATGATTGTCAGTGTTGTTCACGCATTGTAATGGATTAGTTAGACAGCAACAGATTTCCTGTTATGTTTTCTTCTCCCCCGTTTTGTTGATATTATTACCCTATCTTCTAGATTATGGCATCTGTCATGCACCGTCACTGTCTTCCACTAATCGGAATATGTCTTTCCAGTGAACGTCACTGTTTGGTCTCAATTTTTGTTGAGCTCGGCAGCCTAGATCGTTATGTTAAACAACACGCAAATGAATTGAACAGTCTTACACTTTTATCTTGGGGTGAACAAATTGCTGATGGAATGAGTTATTTGGAAATGCGTGGAATTATTCACCGGTTAGTCACTATTAGATGCCTTGTTATTTATCATATGTTCTTGTAACTGCTTAACCACAATACAATGAATTGTGCATAAAATAATCATCTTTCTGAAACTTCTTAGTCTGTAGTATAAAATCACATATCAAGCTACGGTTCAGAATTCAATCAGTAGCAACTGACTCACTGAGAATTTTGCATGACTCATGAGACAGACTGACGTAACCCCTAATAGATAAAAAGTATGTTACGGAACTGATTTCTCAACAGAGTATTAACACTTACTCCTTTTAAGTGATTTGGCTTTCTGACAGATTTTGAGGTCTTTAACTCTTTCAAACTGTCTTCTAAAACGTCTTGTAAAAGAGCGGTCAAATGTTCTCGCGCTCAGCTGTGGTTTCGCATTCGGTTAGACCTAAGACTAAATCTTGAGGTCTTCGGAATTCAGAAGCTCAAATTACACTTATACTTTTAGTACCGAAACCAGTTGAAGATGCTGCACAGAAGCTTAACGGCGATGAACTTGACTTCAATAAATATAATGCGTACGTAATATTAAAAATCACAAATTCATCCAAACAACTGTATAGCAGTATTTCTTCGACTGGTGTCAACTATAGAATACAAAAAATAATTTGGTATAAGATGAAAGCGGCCGACCAACACGGAATCTTACATGTGGGTTTTACCTCTGATAATTTCCGTCAGCAACGCACATCTCAAAATTTCAAGGAAATCTTCATCTGCATCAACAGGTGATCAGTCATGAGAGTTCGTTAACAAAGTATCGAAATCGTAGCAAATCCTTATATAGAAATTCATTCATCGAGTGCATGGTTAAGTCATCGCACTAACTGATGATATACTGTCGTGCATCCACCATATATTCGTCTTAAAACCCATTGTTACAAATTGCTTCGCGCAATTACAGTCTGGTTCAATCAAATATTGACTTCATTTTAAAAAATGTATCTCTTACATGGTCATCCGTCATATTTAACTCTAATTTTAAAAACTCGTTAATTTCTCAACATACAGATCACATAGATCAAATTAATTATTGATCATGAATTTCACATTGAGATTCTCATTGTTCAGCGAAGAAAACAAAAATATCGTATTATCAAACATAACTATTAGAAATTGATATCACATGATGTTATATATATATATATATATATATATATATATATATATATCGTATGTCATCGGCATACTACCTACTGTAAGTATCATCTGACAACTCACTCTTCTATGAAAGCGTCGCTTAACTGATGACTTTCAAGAGCAGCCCTACTGAATATGCCTATTCAGATATCCTTATCAAGAAATACACTAATGAAGAAAGAAGGAAACAGATTTCTACTACAGATGCATTGTCACGCCGAAGAACATTATATATCATCAATCCTGCATCTTATAGCTAGTTGAAAGTTTCACTAATAATCCATACTACAGAAGCTACAGTAACCGAAATCACGAAGACAAAACTGCGAGTACAAAAGAAAAACAAGTGAATTCACCGATACCAATCAGCTTCCTCTATCAATTTATAAACTACTAACCGTCCTGTCATCTCACACTTTTCAACACTTAATTCACATCAGACTTTTATTTATCCTCCTATATCATCCTTTCTTCACAAACAAACCTATCCTATGCATTCATCATTGTGTTAATTACATTTCCGGACACCAACTTCGCTGTCCACACGCACACACACACACACCTACATAAATTATATTTCTTCTTCCCACTATTTGTGTTCACATTTATCCACATCAACTTCATTATTATATTGAGTAGAAATTCAAGTTAAACACTACTTATCACACGAATCCACTGTTATACAATTCATTGTCATTTGAGATCATCTACTTCAACACAGACTACTCGGTTTTGAATTCACACACACACCTTCGAATGGAAACAAATGCTTTATTGAGGAGACTGTATGACTGTTCTGACACATCCTCCCATGGAAACTTCTGTTCGACGTTATGAAAGTCCTACTGTTATTAGCACACACACACACATATGTCACAGCCCACCTGGTAGATCGCTGGTTACACGTTATACGGGTTTCCTTTTCACCTTCAACCATCATCCACTAGACATTTATTCCCTAACTACCTAATGTAATGTATGGCTTAAGAAGCTGCAGAGTACATCCAACAGTTTGATTGGACACTGGTTAGTAACTAGAATCATGTGTATAGTCCTTTGTTGAGTGCAGACTGAATTCTTATATCAGTCAAGTTAGCAATGTGGCCACCACGTCACTAGGTGGCTCACCATCACAATGCACTTTGAACTGTTGTTATTAGATGGTGTCCGTATTGCAAACTTGACCGATAGAATTCAATCTGTACTAGACAAAGGACTGAACCCTTGATACTAGTTAGTACCTAGTGTCGAATACAGCCCTACAGGAGGTCAATCGCGAGCTCGAATAGCTCAGTGTCAATGTCTCTGACTGCAACACTGGGTGACACGGGTTGGGATCTCATTGGGGGACATGAGTTCCTTGGAGATTTCAGATATGCCTTGTTGAGTGGTGAGTGGTAAAAACCAAAGAACCTTCGTCTATTTTTTTTTTTTGATTTACAGCTTGATTCCACACCGTATTTTTGGTACAAGTATGGAATTTTCAGCGTGGATATCGGTAGCCCGAAATTCGCAGGCCGACCATAGATATCAGGTGTGCGCCGGCGTGGGCTCGAACCCCGGACCATGTACATGGTCGGCGAGGATCCTAACCACTGTGCCACCTAGCCAGCACTTTCTGGCGACCACTTTCAACGGTCTAGTAAAACCAGTACCCAACACTTTAATTTATCATATGAATCATCAAACAAGCGCAAGTGTTATTGTTTTGTAAGTAGTGTTGAGGAATAGGTATTGTGGGCAGTCTCCTTCTAATTATCTCATAACTGTAATACGTGATTGACTGATACAGTCGGTAAAATCAGTATTCAGTATGACGCGTTAAGATGAAGACTTACCTGGAGTATATAGCAGTCGTACAAAACTGACAAGAAACTTTTTATATGCATACAGATGAAATGGCCATGTCTTAAGGCTTCATGCTTAAATTAACTATGCCATGCCAAGTTCAGTCAGCACTTAATTTTTAGAAAATAGTCTCTTTATTCCTCACTGATGTCATATGTTCCATACATATATTCCAGTTATATCTTTTTATGCTATTCTGTACATGGACAACAGATTCGATGAAGAAAGGTTCAATAGAGCTATCATGTAAATGAAAGAGCAACTTTAATGTACTGTTTGTTGTAGTGTGCTGTTTATATTTTCACTTTTGTGGAAAAGCACGGCAGTTGTCTTCAAAGTCTGCCGATAAATCCCACTCCTTCAAAACACCTATATAATCTATTTTTCATACATTTTTATAATAATTCGTTTTTATTGTGTACACACGTGTGGTGTATAGCGATTTGGCTGCCCGTAATGTCCTTGTTCAAACTCGTGAACACGTCCAAATTACTGATTTTGGTTTGGCTAAAATGTTGGAACGTCGTGATGAAGACAGTGTTATTGTTAAGGCTGGTCGAGTTCCGATACGCTGGTTATCTATAGAAACACTACAATATGGAATATACTCGCATAAAACTGATGTCTGGAGTTACGGTGAGCTATGTTCTTATCTTTAATTCTGTTAATTCCTCATGATTTTCTGGATTTAATTCTTAGTCTCTTTCTTATGGTTTGGTAACAGTTTGAACTTCAATGATTTAGTTTATTTACGGACCTTAAAGGCTACTTGTTTTTCAGATCCAACTGCAAGTAGAAATGAAACCCATGGCTGCAACAAGAAGAGTTATATTCACTTGTAACACTGTGATTTTCATTTTGCTCTGGATATGATATATATATATATATATATATATATATATATATATATGTATTTATTCGAGTTAATGTTTTGTTTATTTGAGTCTATTATCATTTTCTACTACATGCTTGTTAAGCATTCATCCTATTTTGAATATTCTCATGCTGGTTTCTCCAGTGTAATTGAGATAGTACGTCTGATAGGTAAGAATGGTGTACTTAGCGCATTATTATAGCAAATAACTGGCCACCAGATGATCGAATTGTGTTTTATGCACCGTCTTTGACTTTGAAGTCAAATAAAACAAATTTGAATTAGACAGACAACGGTGTTTCACTCATCAATGTATGCAGAAAAGTATGACACTCATAATCATACGATCTTGGTACTTATGCTGTATCACTCACTGTCTATCTGTTATTTTTTTTATCTCTGAGGTATTGATCAGCTTATTAATTTGCAATAATTCAGCAAAATATCAACAGTTTCTAAAAGTTCCTTTCATTTTCTACTAATTCTTACTCGTTGATAGTTATTTACAGACTCATTCTATTATTATGTTATGTCAAAAGAGTGATAAATGAGCTGCAAATGAATATACACCCAAATGAACAAAACGAACGAAGATACATAAACACAACCATAAGTATGCATGCATACAGAGAAAAAGGATGGAACAAGATGTGAACAATTAAGTCAACGGAATCATACTGTTTTGAATAAGACGTTATGTTGACAATAAAAAATTGTTAGGGATTTCTTACCGTCTCTTGTTTGATGACGTCGAATATGTCCCAAATACTTAAGAGTATTTCCTCATACTAACTAATTAGTATCTCTATTTTAATAAGCATGAGTCTTTTCTATAATATTTATCAAGACAAATTTATTCTTTTTCGATACGAATAAAACAATGTGTTTGGATAAATGGCATGTTCCTAGGAGGCTTAAATTAACACTAGGATAAATTTATCTCGATTCTCCTTTATATATATATATATAAGAAGATGGTTGTATGACTTAAGGACACATTAATTGTATTCAGCCTAAATGACAAAAACCTGGGATTAGAATGCACTCCAGTTACTTCTACGGACTTCCGCAGTCTTTTTAGACATCTTCAGCGGAAACTTTAACTTATCTGGATTCTCTTTGACTGATTTAATTGTAACAGTCGATGATCTTTATTGTAATTCATTGTTAGATTACATTAGTATCGATTGTTTTATTAACGTGGAATTTCGCTTTATCGTCATATGACTTATGCTTTATTAGTTGACATTTGATCTATGTCAGTGTGGGTATTGATAGCAGATTCCTCTGAGCACTGAACTTCTACAAGCATTCTGGCACTTTTGGTGTTTTCACTGTTTACCATTCCAACATTTTATCAGTGATATCATTATTCTTAATTGTCTATATGCATCAATATGAACGAATACTTGTCGTGTCTTTTATCAACTAGTTTATGATCTTGGACACGGAGTTAAACAGGCCGCCCGCCCTTCAAAACGTTGCCATTTATTTTTCAGACAGTGGTAATCTTGCCCACCTTTTCTGTTTGGTCTTTTGACCTGCATAGTATTGAATGAAGTGATTGTGTTAGTTTTTGTGTTATTATCTTTTCTGAATAACTTTAGTATTACGGCTGTTATTTCATAAATATTCTTTATATGTAGTAGGATGAATTTTCTTGTAGTTTCCGATAAAATAATATTTAGTTGGTAGGTTTGATTTCTTGAACACAGTTCTAAAGGCAATTCTCTTCCATCCTCCTCATAACTGGAGTGCTGCAGTATGTTTTGGCTCTTATAAAAATAATGCGTGTACACAGGTTCTTTCGTATGTTTGTTGTTTGATTATTTTGTTGATCTGAGTCCTGTACACTTGACTTTCTAGATTTCCTGTATTTGTTTTGTTGACTAAGACATCTAAGAAAGGAATTTTCTCTTTGATTTTTCCTTCTCTTGTGAATGTGATGTCTTCATATAAGTTGTTGATTTTGATTAATTTATTAGTGCTTTCTAAATCACCCCTTCCAATGATGAGAAACTGGTCGTCTACATAACGTTGCGAGATTTTCGGTCTTAGTATTATTACTAGTAGTAGTAGAAGTATAGTTTTCAGTCTTTGCGTAACAGCTTCAGAGAGTAGCAGTGAAATGAGTTGTCTCCTCTGAATTACTTTTATTTGTCCGTATATTTAACTACTGAACTGAAAATATGTTATAATACATAAGTTCTATAAGTTCTATCCAACTTGAATATTTTAATTGTTGGTTTGTAGGGATTTGATTGGTTTGCAGGATTTCATCATGAGCTGACATTAGTCAGAGAACCATTGGAAAACCTGGGAGTACTGGACAGCTGTTTCGTCCTAGTTTGGGACTCTTAATCTGTATGCACCCATCAGGACTCGAACCCAGGACCTTTGAATATTTCACTTTTGTATGTGCATCTCAGTATAAAGTAATTGTTGCATATTGAGGTCTGCATTAAACATGTTCTCTAAAAAGACAGTGATAGTTTCACAGTCAAAACACAGCTCAGAGAACACATGCACATCAAAATCATCGACCTGAACTATTAAATCTTCTGTATTATTTTGAAGGTGAACATCTCTCTATACACTGTTAAGCTTCCTTGTTTAATGTTCTATGATTTATTAGAGACTCTCATGATGATTTTTAAACACTTTTATCACAGAGACTAGAAAGGTCTGCTGATGTAACACTGCCAAAATGTCTTTTGCTCAGGACAGAGAATCTCATGCCTTTTGCTCCATATGAAAACAAAATGTTGGCTGCTTTGTTTTGTATGTAAGAAAAATAGTACAAACATTCGATTTGCACCCTAATTACTGTCTTTAACAACTAACTGTATCTTGTATCTTTTCAGTGAATGGGCAAACCAGTTTATGAGTCTTATTACCTAGATATTAGATCTTTCTTTCAGGCGATATCATTTTGTCTCATAAACTGTATACCGCTGGAAATATAAGTAGATATTAAGAAATAATATACAATTCAGTATTTATCAGTAATTTAAGTAAATAAGCACATCCAGTTGTCGGCAAATTTATCGGATTGTTTATATCATCATCAGTCGTTCGTTATTGAGAAGTTATTCAATCTATCAGCTTTTTGTGTGTGCGCCTGCATTTACACCTTACACATACATACATCTCAAACTAGGTAGACTTGATGTCAGCTAAATGAAAAGAATTTTGTCGTTTCTTTTATGTATAGCACCTGTAAACGCATTATAGATTAAGTGTTATCACAGTTATATCCACGTAGAAGAGTGTCTGAATTTCTTGGAACTTGTATTTCTCCACTTATCAGACAGACACTTTGTTAGGGTGAATGAAAAAATTTTCAAAACTAATCAATAGAATATACTCATCGGATTGTAAATAGCTGTATTCTTATTTAATTAACATAGTTAATCATTTTATGATATTTCACTAGAAAACAATTTGAGACTAAATAGCTGGTGATTAATTTAAGTTATATATATTTGGTTTCGTCTAACTGCAGGATTCTGAACACGAATTTCCATGTCTTTATAAGTTTTCCACCAGTTAGCTATTCTAATTTATTATAAGATAAAGGCATATATTTGCTTGCGATACAATGGTGCTTTAATGAATACACTGCTCTAACCACCTAGCACAATGCTCCTTCGTTTATGAGCTTAACATGTCCCCATATTTCCCAACACATTATGACGTAGTGATATTAAGATAACAAGAATTCGATATTTCGATAAGCAGTATCTTTGTTTAACTATTTTAAATGTGATTTAAGAATGACGAGATTGCTAGAAATGATAATAATTCCATCATCAGTAGTACTTAAATAAAATTTATCTATTATAGCGAGAAAATAAACAAATCTGAGACGTATTTCACTTTGGCCTAGAAGTAAGCGAAGAAAAATTTACGTCATAAAATCTGTCTACAGTGATGTGAGACAAGCAAATTCGGCTTTTTTAAGTACTTTTGGCAATTCAATATCAAATTCACCTGGTTAACTGAAGCCATATATCTCAGTGTGTCTATTTGTTACTTCAAAAATTTAACTTATTACAATAGAGTCAATATTTACAACCTCAAAGTTAAACAAGTGAAAGTAAACATAGTTAAAGATCCTTTTCAATCTTGAATAAAACAAAGGAAATGTCTCCTTATGACATTTACTACTGGTCATGGAGGAAACTGACGGATTAGATGAATCTAGGGGTCGATCAACCACTTACTTGTTTGTTGTTAGATTTATCTTGAAAGAATCAGCTCCTTGCTTAAACTAGTCATGGCATATCAATACTCTGACCACTCACTTGCCAAAGTGTTTACAAAGTCTTCAACGGGTGAGTGGAAGTCCACAGTCTATTTGCATTTATCTTAACGAGTTTATTTATGGATTCACATTTTACTACCGACGAAATGTTGAAATTCAACTTGTATTCTGCATTCACAAACGAATGCCAACGACATATGGACATTAAATTCATATATTTACATTCTAGGTGTAACACTATGGGAAATATTTACGTTTGGCAAAAGACCTTATGAAGATGTCGATACTGTGGATATCAAGGACCATGTAATCAAAGGTGGACGCCTGACACAACCGGATATATGCACCTTAGATGTATATATGGTCTTAGTTAAATGTAAGTAAAAACAGTTGAACAAACAACACGAGCGAATTCCTTATGTGTGTATTTTTATTGAGTAATTTCTGTTGTTTCTGCAGGTTTTACACGGTAGATTACATGAAATTTCCCTAAACCTATTTAAACTTTCATAAATTCGGTTATTTCAGTCAACCTATTCTGGATGAAAGCTTATTATTGTTACTGACAATGTCATTATTGAACAAGAGAACACGAAGTTCAGCAAAGATATCTTTTCAGTGATTTCGTTCACAAAAGCTGTACAATCGCATTTATATGCATTAGTTCACATAGATACAATTATTATTTATTATTTAATTCCACATAGTAATGAAGGCGATTAAAGGTGATAATAATTTTCGACTTGACATGAAAGTTCGAAGGTGTGAATATAGATCACAAGAGGCTTAGAGACAAAATTACACAGGATTAGAGAATAGTTTTTAACGAATACAGGTGTGAATGGGATGAGCATGGAAAAGAATTGAAATAATAATATTTTTAACTAAAAATGCGAAAAAGGAAAACAAAAAAATTGAAGGGGGGACAAAAGAGACGTAAGAAAACAAACTAAACCAGAACCATGGTAACCGTAGAGGTTGGACTACTTTCTTTTGAACACACAGCTTCTGTTTTTCGATGCATATGGCGAGGGTTTTTGGAGTACAAACAAGTCGGAAACACACTGCCTTTGGTAGATTTTCGTTTACTTTGTAAATGACTCTGAATGATGACTCAGTTGAGATGCTGTGACAGGTATTGACGAGGTGTTCAGTTATGACACTTCTGATTGGATCAATCTCTCCTCTTTTCAGTCAGGTTGGATGATGTTCTCTAACACATTTTGATAAGACCTGCATAGAACGACCTATGTACCTAGCTCCACACGAGCAAGAGATCTGATAAATGCATACTGAAGTGGTCGTATGCGGAAGTCTGTCCTACACATTACTTCTAAGAAGTGGGCGGCTGGAGAATGTCACGCTTAGAGTTGCTGTAAAAAAGGCCTTCTTTAGGGAACCGGAGATTCTCCTCCTAAGGAAACCTGCTGCTAGGTTCCCCTGAAGTCCAAATTCAAATATACTGTTTTATTTGGCTTGATTTTGGTTTCATGTTCTTCTTGACTGTAAGTGTCTTGAGCAAAGGTATTTTTGGGAAATAAAAGCCCTTCTTCTAAGCAGTCACTACTGCAGATTTTTCTGATACGATGGGCCAATGAGATGATGAGAGCTCTTTTACCACTGACTGGCTTTAGGAGTTTGTCAGTTGACCGTTCCATGATGGTTTTCTGTGGAAAGATCTTTTCACAATCCTATCGTCTCTTCTTGCCTAATCGACATCCAGAAATGGAATCATTGATTCGCTTCCAACTTCCATTATAAGTTTAAATGAAGGATGGTAATTGTTAAACTCCTGTAAGACACAAGTTCAATCAGAATCATCCTGACAAACTATGAAATTATCATCGACGTTCCTTTTTGTACACCAGCAATTTGTCCATTGTTGATTGTAAGATCCCACTTTCCATACTAACCTTAAAGCAGTATGCTACAAGTGGACCAAGGGAAGAGCCCATGACAATTCCGCCTTTTTGTCTCTAGATATCATCGCTGAAGGTAAATTGTACATTAAATGTGCACCTCAGTGACAACTCTTCCAGACATGAGGTTGCCATTCCGATGTTCAGATTCCTATCCTCCATCTATTTTCAAAGGAGACAAATTGTTTCTGTGAGTGGCACATTGGTAAATAGAGACTTTTTGTTCAGCGATTTAATTATTGCTCCAAGATCATACCTTATTAAGATCAAAGTTGATCTCTTCTTTCAGTTAGTAGTTGAACTTCGCTCATCGTTTTTAAAATGACCCGGAATTCGTAGTGGATAAACAGTTTGATAATGAGAAATCCTTTCTGTGATCAGCTGTCGGCTTTTTCGAAACTTTATTTAAAGCCAATAACTGCATTTTTAGGCATGGGTCTCTTTTCTGAACTACTTGTTCTTATTTCGATATATGAAGGGTTGAGGATGACAGTAAAAATGAAGAACTGTTGAGACTTAAGCAGTTTTGTACAAACTAACATAATAAACATCACCAGTTAATTTATTTATTGTTAAACCAATCATTTACAGCTGAATATTCACTAATACAGATATTTGTTCTAAAATGAATTGGTCTTGTTGAACTCACTACTTGGTTGTATTTTGAGAAGCTTCATATGTATATGTGTTCATATATATAAATTTTATAAATAATGGAAGATAACCACTTTCTGGATATCGCGTATCAAATGGTTGGATGATGATTTTGACACAAAATACTAGGTGTAAAGAGAAGATATGCTTTTGGCAGTTTGATTCTCTTCAGACGTACAATCGAAATTGTATATATTCTCTTGCTAGAACATATCATAGTTACAAGACGAAACTAAATAGTGGCAACAGGACATGAGAACGGTTTACTAAAAGTTGAAGGAAAATCCCAGAATGGACCGAAAATTGGTAAAGCTTGACAATGAGATTGAGTGATATTTTTTAAATCATTTTGAAAAATAGATCATGATCAAGAAATGCATTGAAACACAATAAAAAATGATGGTTTGCATTTGAAAATGAAGACAGAAATATTAGATGAAAATTGAAAAATAGCTGCTTAATTCCATGTGAGATACAGGAATTTGGTGAGTTCTTTTTGGCCATACAACTCTGGTTTATCCATTCATACAAGACAGCCTCGGCTACGTAGGCAAGTCAGAAACATATGGTCATGGGTAGATTCCTGTCAGACAACAAGTTCATTGTATACTATTCGCCACATAACATTTTACATAAAATATTGTTCCTTTTCTAAAAATGTTCGAATTAGTCTTATTGAATGGTGAGTTTTATATTATAATATTGAAGAGTTTTAAGCGGTTTTAGTATTCTTGTATTCTCCTTCGTCCTGTAGGTTGGATGGAAGATTATGAGTCTCGTCCTACGTTCATTGAACTAATGCGTACATTTAATAACTTTTGCAAAACTCCTGGACGTTACCTGTACATTGAAGTAAGTTCAGTAATCAATGAAACCAAATTAATTGGTGTCTAATATTGTGTAACAACCTGTTATCAAATGTTTTCTATCGTGATTGATTTCAGTGTTACACTGTTAACTTTCCTTGATCGGATAAATGCATATAATTAGTCAATTCATTTGTGAGATCGTTGTCACACTGCAAAGTACTGTACTGAGATATCTTATCAATTTATAAATGACTCTTTTTCTGAACTACTGTTGTGATGATATCCTCCGATTCCGTTCATTCCACTACACGAAATCATCATCACCCATTTTTGTTGATAAATGAAAACTAGCTACTCTTTTAGATGAGAACATTTTGCATGTACCAATTATCAAAAGTATCATGTTAGTGGTTAAACGTGTATCTTGTGCTCTTAGTTCTCAATATAACTAGCAGACAGAAACTTCGAATTTCTCTTGGTAGTGTTCAAAACTGATAGGAATAAAAGGAACTCGACTGTTCAACACTGATTCACTTTTACTTTGTATGATTCAAGGATGTGTAGTGCAGCCTTCAGTGTTTTAAGAATTGCTTCCTGGTTATTTGGAGCTTTTCTGTTGTGTTGTCAACACAAACGTTTCTCGCGTTTGCTATACGGCCATATTCGTTAGATAAGTTCTATATCTTTTTGCCTGGATAACCTTGACCTTTTATTTTACTCAAATATACTGCTAACCAGAGCACATTCTCAGTTAACTGAGTCCTTAATTTGTGTTTGTCGTCAGTATTTACAGGTTATGTAGAGTACTGTGTTTTTGGGTAACTAGGTAGATTAGCTTAGCAGTGTTTTCACAATAACGTTTCAAACAATGAAGTATGAAATGTTATTATTATTATTTATAACCATTGTAATTTCAGGTAGTTTGCAGCTGATGAGAACCTGTGAAATAGGATGATATCGTTTTATGCTGCAAATCTGGTCTTTGTTTCTTTATTGAAAAAAAACTCATATATCTATTCTTCATTGAGAGCAGGATTTCTCTTTTTGCATAAATACGTGACTTACTTTTCACTTTCATCTTACATAATAGTCTCTTGGTTAAATACATTTCCCATCGATTGAAGAATAAAGATATGAAAGGAAATTAATTTAATACTTTTTAATGAAGAAAAGACTTCCTTAGATAATGGAAGGTCTAATCTTACTAAGATGATGAAATTTCTAAATTTATCTGATCTCTTAAAATATTCAAGCTTATAAAAAGTGTAAATAAAAGGTGGACCTCAACACCAGTATCTAGGCTACTGTTACTTTCATCATACATATACAGTGGCAAATTTTCACTCTTCACATTTGGAAAGTGAAAACGCTGTTTACTAGACAATGAAAATTATTATTTTTTTTCTATGCAGACACAGCAAACTCTTAGTAGAATCTGTACTGATTAGGATATCTTCTTGGAATATGTGAACAAGCTATTCTGAAGACTGATCGCATGCTATCGTTGACTGAAATGAATAAAAACGGATGTTTATTATTACACTGTCAGTTGTTATCTCAGTACTATGGGCAATTTAGTTAATGTCAGAAGGGAAGTATTCACACAAAATCACTGTTTTACAAAACATCGGCATCACTTTGACCTATTGTAAGTAAATAAAAAACATAACAAACCCTGATAATATTCTTTGTTTCCTCATCAAAGTTTTTGTATGTGAAGAATGTTTTCTATTTCACTCGCACACTTCTACACCTGATTATATCACTACGTATTTTTACTTTACCTCGAAATTGGAATAATGAAACAATTTTGGAATTTTGTTTTGCAGGGTGATCAATATGCTCTTAACTACTTTCATAATGCTAACTCAGGATCTGTCAACTTCTCAACTGAATCACACGAACTTCAGCCAATGTTATCAGTTCGAGGCGTATCCGATGATGGTACAACATCGAGTAGAAATAATAGTTTACATCGCCATCACACAATGCTAACAGATACAAATATGAACAGACCTTATTCTTCAGGAAAGCTACAGAGAGCTTTATCAGACCAGCCAAGTGAAAAATCTGATCCATATGGTGTTGGTCAGCTCAATGAGCCTACTGAAACACAACTTTTACTTCCTACTCGATCAAATAATGGTACCATCGGGAACCATCCTACAAGATCACGCAGAGTAGGTGCTGGAGCTTCAACCAAAGGTTCTGATACCAACTTTTCAGGATTAGGTAGGATTTGGAAAAAATCAAATGTCAACGAAAAAACAAATTCAGATAACATGAGTAAGTATGAATTGCAGTCAATTCCATCAATCTACTCCTCAGTTCTTTTACTTTTAACCTGGTTTGAAGAATGCGTTTTACATATTGGAATATTGGTTTACTTGAACGGACATCATTCGTTCCGCACTAACTTGTTATGTCCTGTAAATAACACTATAAGTCAAAACGCTGGTATTTATTCACCAGTTCATTACTACTCATTTTGTTGATTTATGAATTTGCACAGTTGTTACTACTATGTCTATTCTTCAAATTATTAGTTTCTCTTTTCTTCGAAGGTCCCTCGAAGAGGCCCAATGCGCCTTTGGCAAGTCGGGAAGATTCTTGGTTAAGCGATATACCCAAATCGTCAGGACATCCAGAGTCCTTTACCTCATCTGAAGCAACTACCACAGGTAATAATACCACTGACATGTCCGGGATATCACCTTCTAATAATCCATCGCGTAATGTGTTTAACTTTGGGCGTCAAAATTTGGAAGGTATCCAGTTTAACTCTCATAAAAATGATAACATAAGTCGGAACTTTGGAACGAATAATGACGCTGAATATCTGCTTGATCCACCTCCCCCTCCACCTACCCAACAACTAGGTATAACAGATGACTACTTACAGCCTAAAACTAATGCTGCTTCAAAAATCTCAAATACATGTGATGGTGGATTAACAAAACAAATGAATTACACCGAGTTGGGTCCACCGACGTTTCACGACACACCTACTACAGGTTTGTTCACATACATATTTCTTTTTTTATTGTACATTTACATTCATAATTTCTTTGCCTTCAAAGTTTATTTTGATGTGGAATATTTTACTATTAATTTACTAAAAGGACCGTAAACAGTGCGGAGTGTCGTCTAACAGCGATTTAGTTCTGTGCAATTTAATATTAGTTCTCATGAGCGTCATTACTAATCCGGTTAATTCAGCTCTGAATTTTGCATTGTTTGAAATAAATGATGAATCTGTGATTTCATAAGATTGCCAATATACTGAGCAAATGGACGATACGACGGACTTTATTAAGTAGCATTACTAAGATTCTAATGTTTTCAGCCCTAGTTGATGACGCATTTGTTTAAGTAAGGATATACTATAAAAACAGACCGAATCAGGTGAGGCATTGAAAAGTTCATCTCCTTAATTAAACAATAAGCTGAACATAATCTCGACGAAAGTGAGCAAAATACATAAGTATCAGCTAAACTGATATGATTAATTGGTTATATAGAAGCTGATTTAAAATGTTAGACAAAAATTATTAAACCCTACATATGAAGGAAATGAAAATGGAATAAAAGTCTCCATTCGATAATGAGGTAGTTATTATAAACAAAAACCCACAGCATGTTACGCAGTCATATCTTACCACCATCCATTACTAAACCTTTTCTTTAATAAACAATATTCACATCTATACATGTACATTATTAAAGAATGAGAACTAATTTGTTAGATTAACTAACAATTTTTTTTTCTTTTTCTGTATACCTGCCAGTTAAGTGGAATTTTTAAGAGAGAAATTTCTCAAGCATTGGTTTTTTGTAAGGATTTTGTTTGATTAGTTCGAGGATTTCATCATGAGCCGACATCGGTTAGAGAACCATTCGAAAACCTGGGAGTACTGGAGAGCTGTTTCCTCCTAGTTTGGGACTTTTCATCAGTACGAACCCATCGGGGGTCGGACCCAGGACCTTCTGGTTACAAGACGAGCTCGTAGACCATTAAGCCACTGTGACCCTACCAACATCTCAATGGATTTTCATTATCAAATATAATTTGATTATTACTTTAATCTATAAAGCGCTATGCGTCTGATAATGGACCTAGTAAGCGATTATCTCCAAGTAGCGCTTCACAATATAGCTCTGTACTGGTTATACTTGACTGTCTAATTGCCAGTCGAGCAGAAAACACGGTCATTCGTGATCTTAATTTTATTCCTCTGTTTCACTTTTCAGATGAATATTTAAACCCAAATATGCAACAACCAGAAGAGTACTTATCTCCAATTCTTAGTGGATTTGGCGTAACCAATCCAGAGTACTTAATGTACCCCAATAGCCGCCAACAGGAATGTGACCAGGAGAATATATCGAAACAAATCAGGAATACCACTAGTGACTCAACATATTCGTCAAAGAATCAGAATAAAACAAACCAGGAATAAATTATTTTATTTTAGTATCGGCCACTACTGTTGCCACTTCCGCTGCTAAAACTCGTGTTTCTAACACTGAGAAGTAACTACATAGTTACTTTATTGAGAATATTAAAAATACTGCTACAAATATGACTAGCAGTTGATTTGTAATTTCAATCTTTATCTATGCTTCTAATCTACCGTCTATAAATTTCCAAGACAAATTTGCGGTTATACACTAGTTTTCTATTTATATCTAGTGTACTGAGTTAGACAATGAGAAATTACTATTGTTCAAACCACTGCAGTCCTAAGAGCGGTAAAACAACAATCCGTTCTAGCATTATTTTCACTCTTTAAATGTCGACTGTTTTTGATTATTCGGATGAATGTAAACTATGCCAAATATGAAATGAAATAGTTCAGATGCTTTTACTTCAGTTGTTTTTGTTTTAAATAACTGCAATTATCACAGGTAAAAATTAATATTCAGTGAAATTCAGCTTTTTTCTGCCATTATCTTCAAATGAACCAAACCTACAGTACAGCAATGACTCTTTTTTTTATATGTTTCTTGTTTTTCCATCAGTATTTTTTCATCTGGAGTTTACTGATAGTATATGTTTTGAAACACTGCTCTACTTTATATCAGCTTTCGTCTGACAAGATGTAACTTCGTTCCTCTGCTTTCATTTTCCTCAGCTAGTCTCTGTTTCTCTTCTCTTCTTTGCCCTGACTTGCAATCGCTTAAATTATTTTACGCACTCTGACGAAGCTGTTTGCTGTATCATTGTTCGACTATCATCCATTACTTTAGTGAGGCAGTGATGAAAATAGACTGGACCGTCTATATATCAACTATGGTTTACAGCAAAGAAACACTGCCTCACTGATCAATTTTGTTTTAGAACAATTTTATGTTCTAGATGCATTTATTGTTGAGTTTGATGAGTGTTTTTTTATTGTAAATACTTTAATTTCACCTGTGTTTGCATGTTGTTTTATTTGTCTTATTCTTAGAAATCATATATAATATTTCAAGTTGAATCGTTACTAAAAAGTGGGGACTCGATAGTTTTCTTAACAAATTTTGACTACTAATATATTTTTAAGTAGGAAGTTAAGTGCTACCAAAATAATGTTGTTTCTTTTGGTATTTTGTTAACAAAAAATATGGACTTCTACACCAAGATTATCTTGCCCACATATGCTGTATTTAAAAACAATCGTTTGTTGTTAGAGAAAGACTGTCTTTGAGTTTATACGCTGACTGATTAAAGGAGAATGGGAGATATGAGTGTTGTTTTTCAATCAATTAATACTTATAATTCTGTCAACCTGCAGAACAAAAATGTATAAAATCGTGGTTGTACAGTTTTTAAGAATGAAATTGCCGGAAAAACATCTTTGCTGCAGCTTTTGTTTTCTTTTTTATAACATTTATAATTCAGTACAGTGCTTCAGCTGAAAAAACGCTGTTAATTCGCTTATTTCCAATGTTCTGTAAAGAAGAATGAATCTGACAGCGGTGTGATTTAATTGTGAGAATAGCATTCACGCTGGCTGTTTGTAGTACCACCAGAATTATGAAATATTCTGTCCACAGAATGCAGATTCTGATTTGTTTACCACCGCATTATTTTGGTGGTTACAAAGAATTTCTGCCTACATATACTCTATTTAGCTCCGTTGCTAATAAAATTTAAATTATAGTAAATATTGCAGTATATTTTCTTGTTATTGAGAGACAGGAACCCCAAAAAGGGAAAATGTAAAAAATTTCTTTATTTTATGTATTGGAGAAACCTGTGAGAAGAAACCTTTTAGTACTGAGTAACTGAAAACTATAAAAAGGAATAATATGCACATTACTACCAAAATCTTTTCAATAATTGTTAAATCTCGGTATCTAGAAGTGAAAATATTGTTAAAGGCTGTTGATAGGCCTTTTATCATACAACCGTGGATCAACAAAGATGGAAACAACAAAATGTAACCACCGAACATTTTTAGAAAGTCGGAATCATGCATAATATGACCATGCTGAATAGCAATCGTTCATAACTAATACGTGTAAATACTATGGAGGTGCATCAACTGGTCGCTAAATAAACAAGTTTGTAAAGTAGGTCACATCACTGAATGTCAGATTTAGTCTAAATACCAGAACATCAATGTACCTTGCAAAATGTTTTTTTTTGTACACCTATACAGGATTTCTAACAAGTCAAAGATCATCATCCTTCTTCTGTTTTCACAAATGGTTGACGCATAAACCATAGATCTCAAGCTCTTTGAGTTCACGTAATGGAAAGTATAAAAACTAACTCATAAAGGTTTAAGGCAGGATTTCTGACTATGAATGGCCAACTCTTAACATTTTACCACTCTACAGGCTTAAAAATGTACATCTGCAGTTACGCGTCGGTATTGAATAGTGAACCCCGCAGGTAGTTAGACAGGGTTTAATGAATACTTCACTGGGTTCCATATTTACAAGTCTTCTCTTATCTAGACTAGAAAATAATCAAATAAATTAAACCTGTATTTCAACAGTTAACACACAATAGTAAGTTTTTGCTTTCGCTTGAAATATAGCCTAAAACAAAAGCTTACTATTATGTGTAAACTGTTGAAATATAATTATAACTTATTTGATTTTTTCCACAATGCTCAAAATTTTCACTGACATTAATCGAAAATTATCCTTCAGACAAATTTATATGATTATTTTGTATGTGTACGTACATTAAATTTATCAAAAAAAAATACAATGAGTAAGTTTTTAGGTAGAGTTAAGTAATACGAAAAGTATTCAGAGGAATTAGATGTTGAAGTAAGAGGGTAGTAACAATAGTAATGCGTTGTCACAAATGATTGCTAAAGAAGAGTTACGTAGTAACATGATTAGTTTGATGGAAGAGTTGTGCTCAGGGTGGACATGGAATTAAAATAAAATACGGAATTGCATAAGAGTTTTAAGTAGTTAGAAAAACAAACAAAAGTTAAGTCAGATCAACACAGTTGTTACCATGATAGTAGAACTGGTTGAATAATTTTCTTTTGCATGCATAGCCCTGGTTCTTCTAACTGAGTGATTAGGGCTTCTGCAACGCAAAGAAGACGAAAACGCATTGTCTTCGGCAGGCTGTTCTTCACTTTGTACATTATTTTGAAGGAGGCCTTTGTTCAGATGGGATGACCTGTGATGACGAGGCGTTCGATTACTGCACTCCCTATACGGCCACTCCTTAATGCGACCACGCCGGATAGTGTTCTTTGTCCGTTTTGACAGTATGCGCATAAAACGATCGATGTTCGTGGCTCCATAGCAAGAGGTGAACTGATATAACGAAATAGAAGTGGACAGGTGCAGGATCTTGTCCTTTGGGCTCCTGCAAATCAGTGGGCGACTGAAGAACACTACTCTCAGTATTGTCGCGAAGAAACTTCTTAAAGAAGTGAAAAGTCTCCTCTTAAGGATATCACTGAGTAGGTCACCTTTGAAGTCGAGGTTCATATAAAGTATCTTATTTGGAATGAGTGGTGTCTCTGGCTTTTGGATTTTCTGTTTTTCTCTTAGTGGACATCCACTTTGTATGAAGATTTCTTCCAGGAAGTGTAGTTCCAGGGTATCAGAGCTGCAGATGCGTCGGACGCGAGTAGCAAGAGATCCAGTAAGGTTTCTTTTCCGACTCATTGGTAGCCAGCTGTAGAAGCTTGTCAGTTGTCCGTTCTATGCGGGTTTCCTATGGATGGATCTTCTTAAAGTTCCGTCAGCTCTTCTTGTAAGTTCAACATGATGAAAAGGAATTTTAGATCCGTTTTCTACTTCAAGAGCAAACTTTGTAGCTAAATGGCAGTTGTTGAATATTTGTAGTAACTGATTAAGATAGTGACCTTCATCACAGATAATAATACATATCTAGCATACAATTGGAAATTATCAGTAGTTGATTTGAGTGGGTCATTCTCGAGGTCTGCCACGAAGCAGTCTCCTAGCAATGGGCCCAGTGGAGATTCCATCTTTTTGTCTGTAAATGACATCGTTGAATGTGAATTGAACATTAAGTGTACATCTCAGTAGTAGTTCTTTTAAACAAGCTGTCGGTAATCCGATGTTCAGCTGGTTTACGTCGGTGGCACAGTGGTTAGGACTCTCGCCGACCATGCATATGGTCCGGGGTTCGAGCCCACGCCGGCGCACACCTGATATCTATGGTCGGCCTGCAAAATTTGGGCTACCGATATCCATGCTGAAAATTCCATACTTGTACCAAAAATACAGTGTGGAATCAAGCTGTAAATAAAAAATAAAAAAAAAATAAAAATAAATATATATTGACAAATGTGAAATACAGTTTCTGTAAGTGGAACGTTGGTAAATAGTGACTAATTGTCAAGAGAAAGCATACTTTTGATATGAGTATAAAGCTTGGACACTGTGGTAGAGTAAAACTGCATTATAGATAAGATTTCATTTTGATAAATCACACAGTGTTGTACAGAAATATGACGTTTCAAGCAATAATCCTATCTATAATGGAATAAAGAATATTTTTGTTTGTTACGTTGATATCTTGTATATAGTCGACGAATTTAAAGGTGTCAGGAAGCGAATAGTGGCACATCTATTTCCGTACAGGTTCTAAAATATCAGCTAACCATTTCTCTATTGAATGGTACGGGTGATCTGACACATCTAAAATTTCACACAGGGGAGGCCAGCTTTATGTGTCTTTGGTAAACCGTATAGCCTTGGTATTATTGATCCAGTCGGTCGAATTTGATCATAAACTCCATCACTGATTAACTGTTCGGTTTTCATTCATTTAAGAACATCAGTGAGCTGTTTTTCGATCAGTTCTGGATTAATTCTTATATTGGATGGTTGTGGGAATTTAGTTTCATCTGACAGTATGTTATTCATTTTCTCTATGTAGCCTTTTCTGCCCATAAGGACCACGCCAGCGCCTTTACCTGGGCGGGTTATTAGAAGTTGTGTTCTTTGTTGTATTTCAGTTGATTGAATTCTTCTCTGTGTTGTTTTGTTAAGTGGTTTTAGACCTTTGGTTTTGTATTTAGATATTGATGACAACAATCGATTATTGTTGACTTGATTTGTTAACCGAACGAAACGTTGGAATTAAATATTTCATTTTCACTGAGATTTTACAAATATGATTTTTTACAAATGATTCGATGTAGTTTATATGAAACTGTAGTTTATTACTTAAATCCTTCCCAGGACAAGAGAAATAATTGTGAGAGATTTATTTTTCAGGTGAGAACCAAATGTTGTGAAAAAGTGTCTTAAAATGGTTATTCAGATAACCCTATATAAAAAAGGGATGAGACAAATTTATTTTACTTCCAAACATGAAGAGGATTTACAAGGGAGTAAAGGTGATTTAGAGGTGACGTAATCGGTAAATTACTTATTCATGAGTTAACAAAATCATTCACAGAGTTTGCAGTTTTGACATGAAGGCTGAAACTCAAATTACCAAGGCTACCAACTTCTTAAAATGTTTATTGTTCACACTGATTTTATGCAATGAAGAATTACATTATTCATCCTGTGAAACACATATTAGGTTGCCTACAAATATTCCATATAGTATAAGACTCTTAATACTCATAAACTGATGCAGCATTAACAACTGGATGACGCTTCGAGCATAAATTAATGTTCATAACCATATCGGAATCGATGTGGAATTAAAATCTACCCCAGTGCCAAGGTTCTACACTTGCATTATTGCCCATAGATGTGTACATCGAGAATGATTAACACCGCTCAGACATTGAACATTTGTTTAACACCATGTGTAGCGCATTAAATGACTGATCGTAGACTTCAACAGTAATCCATACAACAGAAGCTACAGTAACCGAAATCACGAAGACAAAACTGCGAGTACAAAAGAAAAACAAGTGAATTCACCGCTACCAATCAGCTTCCTCTAGCAATTTATAAACTACCAACCGTCCTGTCATCTCACACTTTTCAACAGTTAATTCACATCCGACTTTTATTTATCCTCCTATATCATCCTTTCTTCACAAACAAACCTATCCCATGCATCCATCATTGTGTCAATTACATTTCCGGACACCAACTTCGCTGTCCACACGCACACACACACACACCTACATAAATTATATTTCTTCTTCCCACTATTTGTGTTCACATTTATCCACATCAACTTCATTATTATATTGAGTAGAAATTCAAGTTAAACACTACTTATCACACGAATCCACTGTTATACAATTCATTGTCATTTGAGATCATCTACTTCAACACAGACTACTCGGTTTTGAATTCACACACACACACCTTCAAATGGAAACAAATGCTTTATTGAGGAGACTGTATGACTGTTCTGACACATCCTCCCATGGAAACTTCTGTTCGACGTTATGAAAGTCCTACTGTTATTAGCACACACACACACATATGTCACATAGCCCACCTGGTAGATCGCTGGTTACACGTTATACGGGTTTCCTTTTCACCTTCAACCATCATCCACTAGACATTTATTCCCTAACTACCTAATGTAATGTATGGCTTAAGAAGCTGCAGAGTACATCCAACAGTTTGATTGGACACTGGTTAGTAACTAGAATCATGTGTATAGTCCTTTGTTGAGTGCAGACTGAATTCTTATATCAGTCAAGTTAGCAATGTGGCCACCACGTCACTAGGTGGCTCACCATCACAATGCACTTTGAACTGTTGTTATTAGATGGTGTCCGTGTTGCAAACTTGACTGATAGAATTCAATCTGTACTAGACAAAGGACTGAACCCTTGATACTAGTTAGTACCTAGTGTCGAATACAGCCCTACAGGAGGTCAATCACGAGCTCGAATAGCTCAGTGTCAATGTCTCTGACTGCAACACTGGGTGACACGGGTTGTAATCTCATTGGGGGACATGAGTTCCTTGGAGATTTCAGATATGCCTTGTTGAGTGGTGAGTGGTAAAAACCACGGAACCTTCGTCTAGCCAGGACTTTCTGGCGACCACCTTCAACGGTCTAGTAAAACCAGTACCCAACACTTTAATTTATCATACGAATCATCAAACAAGCGCAAGTGTTATTGTTTTGTAAGTAGTGTTGAGGAATAGGTATTGTGGGCAGTCTCTTTCTAATTATCTCATAACTGTAATACACGATAAGGTTTCTGTGAGAATATTAATTTGTAAAATAATACATACATCAGATTTCAACACTCGCTATGTGAACCTACCTAACAAACAAATTCGGATGACTTGATATGGTATTTTTAGTTATTAGACCTAATCGATTTTAAGATAAGATCAAAGTTTATCTTATTGGTACAAAAATATACAGATGGAATCGATGACGCATTACAGTACTATACAAATATTCCGAAATTTGCTCCATTTTATCAGAAATCAGCCAATGGTCCAAGGAAAACGGTCTCACCTTAAACCCCTCCAAATTCCAAACAGTTAATTTCACCTTTAAGGCACAAATCTGACCTAAACAAACTGGTTAGCACTCACGAGGTGTGCAACATAGATGGCACTGAAATTGAAACCAAGTCGGAAATTAAATACCTAGGCGTCACTCTATCTTTTCTGGTCGTCTCATATCTTGACGATTTCTAAGAAAATATTCCGTCTTACCTTCTACATCAAGAAGTTAAGACATTCTGGTGTAACCCAACCCTTACTCCTACAATTTGTTAACTCCCGTATTCTGCCTATTATTCTCTATTGTTTCCCCTTAGTCTTTCCTCGGCTATTGAAGAAAGACTATACATTATTACGTAGGATATTAAAGGTTGTCAGCAGAATAAGCAACGTGCCACTTAGCCAGCTCGTTGATATTCTGGTGGACAGGCACTTGGACTCATGTTAAAAATGGGCTAAATCCATTCTATCTATCTAACTCATAACACCCTTTTCATTCAAAACTCTCCCCATGTATCTCTTCAGGGAAAACCAGAAGCCTATATAGGAAACTATATGCCCGCACTAGTAAGTACAGAAACTCATCCATACCCTACCTAGCTCGTGTTCTGTGTGATAAAGAAAGCATTAGGCGTGAAACCTTTAACTTATCAAATAGTCAGTAGAACAAATAGATCTCGTCTTTCCAACTAACATCATTTCTCTCTCCTTTTATTCTCTCTCTGTATTTATTTTTGTTACGTGTTGTTTTGTTTCTCTCTTCCTTATAAACTCTACTTAAAACATTCTTGTTCGTTTTTTCACACTCTGTATATCTCGATCATTTTGCTATCGCTTACGCCAGTAAATATGCTAGTAGTATCTACTTTTCTAACACCTTCAAACACTGTTTAAATTTTGGCTTTGCTGCCGACATGCTAATATGTTGTTGTCAAAACTGACTGAGATAACTTTATTCTATGTAGAACTTTATTTATTGTTAACGTACTAACTGGATGCAATATTGTAGTAAAAATGCTGAGAATTCCATTCTGTATCACAAGTACTGATTTGGAATAAAGCTACTATCTTATCTTATCTTAAGTACGAGCATTTTGTGTAAATAGCAATTCAAGAAGTCGAAAGATAAATGCTTAAACTCAGATACAACATACAGGAAGAATGGTAACAAGTATTCCAAACTACATATTGATGCATACATCAGTTTAGCTTTGGAAATAGTTATAAAGGAGTTTATTAATTCACCTAAGATGTTAATCGAGCACTTAGTTATGTCTGACTTCTACTATCTTTAAGTCTCAAAAGAAAAACCATATAAACATAAGATAGAGTTATAGAGTACAGTATCTCTGTACTTAGTAGATATATTTGTACGCAACCACTAACATATGGCTTTACGAACACTGCGTACTTCACCATGACATCCATAATGGACAGGACATCTAACCTGTTATACACCTTCTAAAACTTCTTAAACACCTACTTTAAAAAATTCCCGAGTGCTTTTAATGATTAGTCTCGAAGACTGAATTCAAATAAATATTCTGCAAAAGTATTTCACGCTTCCATAGAGTAACGTACGCATCCTTCTCACAACTATATTGTTGCAAACCAGAAGGCTATACTAAAACTACCACCACATTACAACTTCAGAGTGATTTCGGGAATGCCACTGAATGAGATAACATGATTTCCTGTTTCGACCACTGATGGCAAAAGTTGAAAGGAATAATTAAGCCGAATAAGAAAAAAGATAAAAATTATGCGAAGAGTTTTGTGCATTATTTCATATCAAGGTGATATGATTATGAGCAATAAATTGTGCTCGAAACGTCATCAGTAAATATTACTGTATAACACTGTGAGACTTTATCAAAACAAAAATTTACTCATAATGGAATTACACGCAATGCTAATAATAATAACCACTTTATCCCAAATGATAATGCGTATACAGAATAAAATCTTTCGGAGTTACGTAATCAGATGAAAACATCCTGGTAAACCGTCAAGAACAAATAGCCAGTAGTAAAATCAACGCTTAAATGCTAAGTCTGCTTTGACAAAGAAAACTGACACGACTGATATTGGTTTACGTCCTCTGTCTCTTTTTTGTGTTATCCATTGAGAAGAAACAAAGTGTAGAATCTTATTTTCAACAAATAAGTGGTAAAAAAAAGTGACAAATACTTCGAAGTAAAAATATTTCACATCTAATTTGTTGACATAACCACAAACATCCTTTTTGTTAAGAATATCTTGGTCAGTAACTCTGCTTAGCATAACCTGCTTACACAAATATACTGGACTCAAATCAAACAATGGAGAACGTGTGTGTATGTGTGAGGGGGAAAGAAAAATGGAAATCTACACAAGATTATGATAAAGACAGTCATATGACAAAGTACTTTGTGCACAGACAACGTTATATATATATATATATATATATATATATATATATATATATATATATATATAATATTACAAACTATCTGTTAGATCAATAATTTAGTGTAAGAGCCTATCGATTTAAGTCAAATAACAAGCATTTCAATTGTGTATAACTGTATATGCCAAATTTCTTCTTTGTGCTTAATTTCTGAGATGTTTTGAACATACAATTATCAATATTGATCTTTATTCAATCTCAGGTCTCATAGTTTAATAAATTTTGCTTAGATTATTTACTTAGTGAATCTGGCATAAAATGAAAGGGGTTGGCTAGTCTATTAGACATTGGATACAATTTAACAACTTCCAGTACCAACGATTAGATATGAGTCCTGGACGTTCTGAAAAATAAATCACTGATGTTTCCACCAGTATTAACCAAGACCTAACAGTTAGTACTGAGGTAGAGTTGACCAAGAAGTAATTTGGGAATCACTTCTGCACCACGTAGTACCCCAAACCTCTATCAACCTCATTCAACAGTTATATGACGACGCCACGTATCAGGTGGTATACAGCGGAAAACTCAGTGAAACCTTTGAAGTGAAGACACCGCTGTCCACCATCGCAAACGATACCAGTGATAAGTCAGTCGGTGCTTCTATATGGGTCGAAAACTTGCACTGAACTTCACCGAAAACCACTTCCAACTGGTTGCAGACCTTTATTAACAGCTGTCTGCTCTATATTGAAGATTAGATGGCGAGGAACGAACCAACCAAGGACCTATTGCTCCACAAATATGTAGAGGAAAGTGTAGTTGGGTTGGATATACGCTGAGGAGACCATCGGATGACATAGTACATCAAGCTCTCAAGCAGAACCCAAATACGAGACGGCCAGTGAAGTATCCTGTGGTGACATGGAGATTGCTCAGGAAGATGGTAGACCATGGAGAATCGTGAGAACAGCCAAAGAGGACCGCTGTTGAAGACCTATGTTCTAATCGGAACCCGAGCGAAAAATTATAGTAATACAGGTTGGTACTGAGTATACTGAACCAAATTTAGTGGTAATTTTGTTAAACCTGACAATATTTTCCAACATCAGACTGAGTTTCACAATAACTACCAGAAAGTCGTACTCCTACGGAAAAACCCTCCTCAAACGTCTACAATATGCAACACTTGAAAAGGTCACCGGCTATATCAGTGCTAGACAGCAACAACTTAAGTCAGACAACGTTTACATTAGTAATTACTTTATCTTTCAAGCACTTAACTATGATACGTCAAACCCAAGTTCCAACTGAACAGTCTACGCACAACACTCTTTGGAATTCAAAATAGCCGACTGATCAGAAACGCTTTTTCCATAATCTTTACATATCAATAAAACCACCACGTCAACAGAAAGTCCTTATTAGGTTACACTGAAAATCTAACAAACCTGGCCTTATAAATACATGTAATGACATTTCAAATGAATAAATTTCTGTTGGCTCGTCTACTACCTGCTGAACTCTCTTCAGTGTTATTCACCCAGTGCATCATTACAGTATTGAAAACTGAATAAACTTTCCAACTTAGAACTTTGAGCAAAACGTCACCTTATCACACTTCATGCAAGCACACATGAAGGTAGGGAATAAGAGAAAACAAATGTAATGAACTGTGACAAAATGAATTTACGGAAGAAATAATAATTACACGACGAATAATAAGGATTTAATCGATCTATGAGGTCAAAAAGAGTGAAAACATTTGTGACATTGCGAACAATTTCGAAACATGTCACCGACAGTCACGAACCACTAACTCTTAACGTCTCAAGAAATCCGTCAGACATAGCTTAAAACAACAGTCAAAAGTTTCATAAATTGATGTCATGTTTCGGTTGGACCACCTCGAACTCTTCTCCAACAAAATTCTACGTCACCTAATACTGCTCGATGAAGGCGATGGCTTGGAATGCATAATGCATATTACAAACAACCCAATCAATCGATGGAGCCTCACAACTGAAACATAAAATACATCGGTAACCCACTATAAACGACTTACAATATGATGGTAATTGCTTTTAGTCCAACTGCTGTCCAGGAGACTTTTCTGGTATGGTAAGACTTGCATGAACATCCGTTCCAGTCATTATGTCATGAGATCATCGCTGGTTACATGCCTAATTATCAAGTCAAAGTAGAAGCTATCAGATGGGAATAACAGCATTAGCTAAATACTGCCTGAATAAGTACATCGATGGCTGGATTTCGATAAAGAGAACCTTCACATATGTATAAATACATAGAAGAGCTAACACAAATATGGGAAATACGTGATTTGGCTATTTGAATAATAAGTACTGTCACATCGCTAAACAAGAATGTGATAACAATTTTCCAATTCCCCGTCACTTATGTCACAAACTCATCCACAAGTTGCTCAAATGACTAGGCTAAGTGAGAACATAGAAGCTAGCTTTTTGACTTTGCTTCAGAAAGCTTGACAGACGACTGGAAAATACCGTTGAGCTACTCTACTGTCAGTAGGGAGTTACATTTCTTCAAGGCATGGAAAATTCCCGTGTGGTTTAATTAAGAACACTGGACTGGTGTAGTATAATTCAAGTTCAATTTGCTCATTTCGCAAAATGTCTAATTCACTTGTGAGTAAAAACATATTAACACTAAGATACTCAATTTCGTTGAAAAATTCTTTACGGAAATACATGCTATTGGCGTTCTATCAAGTGACTAATCAACGAAGTATTAACAAATAAGTATGCAAAAAGTTTTTTTTTTAATGTCAGTATAAGCAATAAAATCATTTGAATAACTCATATTATCAACTGTAGATCTACCGGTAGTTCCTATTTAATTATCCTCTTATATGTACAAAATTTGTAACATGGAATGGAAATGAATGAGCAGCAAAATAATAAAACTCAAAACAAAACTGAATATAAAAACAGTCCAAACAGTGAATTATAAACAGGATTCTAGAAATATACAAAATAGAGAAATGTGAGGAGCAGCAACGATAAAATATGAATAAAATGAGAACAAATATATCTCAATGTGCGCTGATATGTGTCAGTGAAGGGCACTAAGTTGTTTTTCAAATCAGTTATTATATAGAATATAAGTCATAATTATACGTAACGGTGACAATGCATGTGTAGTAATAGGAAAGGAGCTACGATTGAAAAAAGTCATCATCTACACCAACACATATATCTGAGAAAAAGCTTGGATCGAATGACGCAAGATTAGTTTGTGTTTCCACACTGTTCAACCATAATTCGATATCTTCATCGATTGTCTGTGTTTGGTTATGCGTGAAGTCCACACCAACTGACCAATCATGCTGTGTTGTTGTGTCGATAGAATTCAGGTAACAAAACTGCTGATTGTCAGGTAAAACAGGCATAGTACTAGTTGTTGCAAACATTTTATCTGAAGGAGACGATGACGACTTACATCTTAGCACTTGATCTGTTCCGCTGGACAAATCGTATTCATAATTTAACAAATTGGCACCAGTACAAGCATCAGAGGCAACTGACGTCTCCATATTTAATGCTTCTATAACTTTTAGAAAAATAATAATAAAAACATGCATTGTGACGGTAAGGCGATACAACAACTAACGACAATTCGGATGTGAATTCATATACAAGATGGTGGAAAGGCAGTATGAGGGCTCTATGTGTCAATAAGACGAGTAGTTAGATTCGACATTAATCGTAAAACATTCTATTTCAAGCTCCTGTATACCAGCTAGAACTTGACACCAATCACTTAATTCATTTTGGAACTGCAGTAACGGGAAATTTTAAAAAGGTACAACATAAAACACTTGTCAGGAAGATAGGAAACAAGTAATTCTTTAAAAGAAGACTATCTATGTCCTCTTATTATCAGTTATGAGACACGATCTAACTTATGAAACTATGAAAATCGTGATTGTCCTCTGATAATATCATAAATATGCAACAAACGACTTAAAGCTGTCACCGCATGATACCTTCTTCAATGGAAATTAGAAGTGCACAGTATTTCCGACTTTTTCTTACAGTTCAATTAAAAGGCAAGTGGACTTTATATCTAACACAAAGATTCGATACAGTTTATACATCAAGGTGGATAAAAATGAGTAATAAGATATTTCACTAGTGCAAAATTCGCCTATGTGTAAGTAAAAACAGATATTAACTCAGGAAACACCACCAGATAATGTAACCTAAAATAGAGAAACCACTACGCAGTGTAGTTGTGCACAACCTAGACTGGTGGCACCTAAAAACAGATGAATAATAATAGTTTTCAAGAGTTATGTTTCAGGGATCTGATTTGCCTTAAGTTTGATCACGGACCGATATCAGTTAGAGAACCATTAAAAATCGGGGAGTATGGGACATCCGTTTCGTCCCAAAGTGGGACTCTTCAGTATCGCACCCCAGGACCCTATCAATGATCGAGCGTTACCATAATCACTCGCAACAGGTTGCAGACCTTAATCAACAGCTGTCTGCTCTATATTGAAGATTAGATGGTTTGTCGGAGAGAATCACCAACAAGAAATTCTGGAAAATGAACAAAACAAGAACTTATTGCTATACATATATGTAGAGCAAAAGTGGAGTTTGGATGGTTATACGCAGAGGAGTCCGACGGATGATTTATCACATCAGGATCTCAACCGGAGCCCAAATGGCAAAGGACAAGTGGAGTTGTGTAAGTAAAAACAGATATTAACTCAGGAAACACCACCAGATAATGTAACCTAAAATAGAGAAACCACTACGCAGTGTAGTTGTGCGCAACCTAGACTGGTGGCGCCTAAAAACGGATGAAAGCCCACATGGAAAGGACAATGCTTGCATTTTAATAGCTTTTGTCCACATAGCTTTAAACGTGGTCTAGTCAAAACTTTGTACTATAGAGCGAGGAGAATATGCTCTAAAGAGAAACTAGAGGAGGAGTTTGAGTTCCTTGAAATTATATTGAAGAGAAATAGGTATCCTCAAAGGTTCATTAACAAGTATGGAAGATCTGAAGTCACAAATGCCAAACAAATCACAGTGGGTAAAAAGCCAGTCTACGTTCAGCTTGATTATAAAGGTGAAAATATTGCAGCGATGATCAACAGAAGGCTGAGTACATCACTAGCCATAGCCTATCCTGCAGCTAAGCTCGTTCCCGTCTATCGAACAACTTGCTCTTTGGTGCAATCAAAAATCGATAGATATCCTTCTCATGTTACCTCCAACTGTGTATACAAATTTACATGTATCTGCGGGAGCAGTTACATTGGAAGGACAGAAAGAAGGGCATATCTACGATTTTCTGAACATGTACCAAAAAGCTTACGTCTAAAGGGAACAAATGCTTTAAACAGTGCCATCATCAGGCATCTACTTGACACGCGTCATGAGGTGGACGTTGAAAAGTCGTTCAAAATTATCAATAAGCAAAATAGCTCAATTCTCCTTAGGTTTGCTGAAGCCATTTCCATCAAGCGCCTGAAACCTGATTTATGCGTCCAGAAAGAAGCGGTTATCAGTCTTTCTTTGCCCTGGTAACTGGATAATTTCACCTCTCTTTCCTCCGAATGTGAAATGCTAAAAGTTTCCATTGTGTTTGATTATTATTGTTCGGAATAGTGGTTAATATTGCATATTTATATATGTATATATTTTTAGTGTATGAGTATATTGACCGATTGATTTTTGTTTGAACCTAACTCTGTGCAAGTACGTTAAAATTGTTGTTGTAGATATATTTAATAATGTCTTTGCCATGTAAGCAGCTGACGAGAAGGCAACGAAATAAAAGATGGTACCATTTTATTCTGCTAAAACTGTAGTTCTTGCTTTGTTCAAATTGAATAATAATACTTTTCAAGAGTTACGTTTCAGGGATTTGATTTGCCTTAAGTTTGATCACAGACTGATATCAGTTAGAGAACCATTAAACATTGGGGAGTATGGGACATCCATTTCGTCCCAACATGGGACTCTTCAGCACCACACGCCCACAACCCCGCCAGCGGTCGAATCTGAGGCCTTTAGGGTGAAAGTTCAATCTCGTTGGTCGTTCAACCACTTGGGTTGGAGATTTAGCGATCCGTAAATTCTAACTTCTGTCAATAGCAATTAAGCGAATCTCAAGAGGAATAATGGAATAACAGAAAGAATGATCATAAAACAAAATGTCAACACAGTGAAGCAAGATGTCTAAACTCGTTAGATATACACAGAGCTTGTTAAGATTTCATAGAAACTCACTTGATGGCTGCCTGTCTAGATTTTCTTGTTCTTCCAATAAACGATGTAAAGTTTGGCATGCAGTGCTTAGATGAGTACCAAGAGAAACAGTACTTTGTGGCATAGACACAGGTGGTGGAGGTGTTTCAAGCATTCTGTTGAGGCTAAAGTAAGTACTACGGTCGACGTGATGACCATCGGTAGCTGCCTCAACACTTAGCTTTTCTACTAAATCAGTTTGCATAGATGCATTTTCACGTGGAGGTACCAGTTTTGCTTGAATTTCTTGATCTACTCCACTGCGCAAACATCCGGCAAGAGGAATGTAACTGACTGTCTGAACCGAATTTTCGATTGAATTTTCCAACATATTTGGTTGATGTTTATTCAGAGAATCCAAATGAGGAAACTGTTCGTCGGGGGCTGATAGATTATCCTCTGGTTTAGCCTCGTACGATCCTAAACAAAAAGGATGCAATGGTAAAAGGACACAGATAACATTATGAAAATGATGACGTCTAATGGCCTGAATACACAGAAAAATAAACAATGCATGATTGAGTATTGTACAGCACCCAACTCAAGTTATACAGATAGAGTAAAAATGGTGGGCAACACGAAGAAAAACAAAAATTGCAACGATGTTAGACATCGTGAAACACTACGCCAAGAGAGAGAGATAAATAAATAAGAATAGGAGAATACAACAGCTGTAGATAAAATACCGGCGTATCAAAACAGTGCGATAGTGTTAAAACTACATCAGCTAAAATAGTATGTCGATTTTCCAATTTGATTTTCCCAAACTCCAGTTATCAGTAGTCGTAGTGACATAGATGTACACATAGCTTCAATCTTTACAGCAATATTGCATTTTTTTTAATATTTCGCCTCTTCGTCTACCTTAAAGTACCCTACAAACATTAATGATACTGTTCCCATTACTTGTTTTCCGCTTTATTGTCTCCCGCTTCATAGGCGGATGGTGTAGCGAATTGGACCATCACACAACAATGGCAGGTCATATGCTAGTAACTATTGTCTTGATGACTAGCATATTAAGTGACTGGAATAAGTCAGATAATATCACATACAATAAAGATGTTACTGATTATCCACGAATCCCTGTGAAGTTGTTGAGAACCACAGACCAATTCCAATGCACATAATCCCACACTAGGTTTGTGAGACGTAAACTCTTCGTTTCGAGATTGCAGATAGAGATACCTCAAAATGAACAATTAAATTTATTATGTTCCAATTTCTTTTTTTCTTTTACAAAAACAATTCTGAAGAAAAGCAGTTGGGCTTGTAAACAGCAGTGATCCCAAGACATACTGGAACAAATGTCCATGAAAGTCTCACCATATCAAAAAAGTCCCCTGCACAGCGGTTAGACTGAGAATCGTATTATAACCTGTTATAATGGAAGAAGCATCGGCGATAGGCAACACTAGGTAACTCTTCAGACTCATCACGGAAAAAAACGGGTGGGAGAAGTCAAGTCATAAGTGAAACAATCTCGGAGAAAAACGGCACCATAATTAGCTCCCAGGATAGACGACTGGAACGCTGGAAAGAGCCTTATGAGGAGCAGTTTAATTGGCCCACAGCCACGCTCAACCTTCCGAGCATCCAACACCTCCCTGAATGGGATATAGACACAGATCCTCCATCCCTAACTGAGGTTACTAAAGCTGTCACCAATCTGAAACTAGGCAAAGCAGCGGGATCTGATGGAATGACTCCAGAGGTATTTAAGTACGGTGGAGACAGTTTACTGTCTGCACTAACTGAGGTACTAGGCAGCGTATGGGAATCAGAAGTCCCATCGAGTTGGTGTAAGTCACTGATTATCTCGATATACAAGAAGGGAGACAAGTCTTCCTGTGATAATCACAGAAGGATTAGCTTGACTAATCTAAAGTCCTAGGCCCAATAATCATGCGTAGACTAAGTGGTGCTTGGGAGGCACAAACACGGGTGAGCCAGGAAGGTTTTAGACCAGGAAGAGGGTGTATTGATCATATCTTCATCCTCTGACAGATTCTAGAACATAGTCATTCCTACCGGCGTCCAACAATCATTATATTTCTTGACCTAAAGGCGGAATTCGATTCTGTCGACCGGGAGGTTCTCTGGAGATGCTTGGCTGTAAAGGGAATTCCGAGAAAATACATTGCACTGATTAAGGCACTCTACTCGTACTCATACAGCCAGGTGAGGGCTTACGGCGAGTTGTCATCTGAACTGGTGACGACTAGTGGTGTCCGTCAAGGATGCCCATTATCCCCTTTTCTATTCAACTTCATCATAGATGTACTAATGGAATTAACCCTAAGTGACATCAGCGACTCAGGGATTGACTTGCTACCAGGGACTAATCTCGTTGACTTAGAATATGCAGATGACATAGTCCTACTAGGCGAGGACTCGGAAAAAATGCAGTCTTCTAAACACCTTGGGCTGCAACCTACGAATGTTTGGTATGCGATTCGCCCCCGCCTAATGCAAGATGATGTTACAGGATTGGACTACACCGACTCCTAGTTTAAAAATAGGGAGTGAAGTGGTAGAGCACATTGACCGCTTCACTTATTTGAGAAGTACCATCAGCCAGTGCCAACGGGTTGATCTCTGACGAAATCGCAGAACGGATACAGGGGGCTCGTTTCACATTTGCCAGTTTACGCCGTCTCTGGCGTAGACGAGATATTCGACTATCGACCAAAGGGCGGGTGTACTGCTCATCAGTCCGCCCCGTCCTCCTTTATGGTTGTGAGACCTGGCCACTGAGAGTGGAAGACATGAAAAGACTAGCTGTCTTTGATCATAGGTGCCTGTGCTCTATCTCCCGTGTGAAGTGGCATAATAAGGTGAGCAATATTGAGGTTAGGCGTAGAGTTCTAGGTAAACAGGGGAAATCAATCGACGAAGTTGTGAAGTTACAAAGACTGAGATGGTTAGGACATGTGTTACGCATCCCTGACTAGTCATCGCCTTCCTCGACTGACGGGCAATGTTAGATGATATAGGGTCAGGCTGGAAAAAAGCTAGCGGCGGTCAAACAAAAACATGGCATCAGTCAATGAAATCCACAACAGTTGGTCTAAGCCACGTAGAAAGGTTTAGACTTCCTGGTTGGGGTCCTCGGGACGGTAAAAATCTATGGTTGGAAACAATTGGTGACATGGCTCAAAATCGTTCTCAGTGGCGCAGATGCATCCACTCCCTGTGATTTATGATTTCCAATGAAACTCTTTTGTTCTTCGTTATTACTCTTCCTTTGTCTCACACCCTGCTTACTGTCTCTATTATGCTTTTCTTCTACTTTCTTCTCTTGCTTGTGTGCTACATGGAGTGTGGCGACTTGAACTGGTGCACATCGATGCAAAGTTCTACATCGAAAACAGACAGACAGACCTGTTAACACTATAATAGGGGTGTGGCATCTCGGGTTATAAATGCACTTTGTCTCGAAGGTGCTCGTACAAAACTCAATTGTGTTTATTTACCTAACCTCACCTGATCTACAAATTCACCTTACAGGTGTCAGGAGATTCTGTGGTCAGTTTGTGTAAATTTGCTGATGTAGGAATAACAGTGTCCGCTAAGGCAGGAAAATCGCTACTTCATTGGACTGCAGTAGACAACTGTATACATGTTGTCCAGCTGAACGTATCCGTAAGAAGAAAGAGAGATTATTATACTCATGAATGTCTGTTATAATCTTCACTTACGGACCAACAGACTGCATTTCACCAGAAGCTAAGGACGAGTCTTATCGAAAGCTATCTGGTTTTAATGTATTTTTTCCACAACCATATGGTCTTAAATACTGGCTGCTTTAAGACTAAATGGTTTGTGGTTGAATAACAAACACATATGAAGAATGTTTTCCATACATTTCTAAGAATTATTTCAAGAAAGTGTGAACGTGTATAACAATAACCAACTTCAAACGTTAAAAATGATCTCTTGACAAATCATGAATATGACAAAGGTGAATGGAAAACTTACCTTCTACTGTATGATGTTGGGGGAAATTCGCTTCGACTGAGGCATTACAGAATAGTCCACCAATGAATGAACTTATATCATCTTCGTCAGTGCATGTATTCACAGATATAAGTTCATGAGGTTGTGCACTATGAGAAAATTGGTGTGATACAGCCATCGATGTATACGCTTCGTCTGTTTGAGTCGATGCTTCTGAGGAGGGAGCTTTAGCATAAGCCACTGTATACAGATTACAAAAATTTTTCAAGTTTGGTTTGAGTACTACTGAAGTCCCACTGGGATTTACCAATGATTCGGGTGAACCAACCTTACATTAGAAAAAAAAATACGTATAATTTAGCTAGTTCGAAACAACTCAATTTCTTAATAGTTAAGATGCAATGAGGTTGAATAACAAACCATTAACAATCACTTTTGTAGTTGCATCTTCATCCAAGACCTTTCAACAAGAATGATAAGTAAACTATCTGAGTTCAAAACGGCGAGTTAAAATCAGATGAACAGTAAATCCCACCTGGTTGAAAAATAGTCAAATAAAACTTGATATTTCTATATGTGTAAAACTTAACCACTTCTGTAGCAAGAAATTCTATCTCAGTTTGCTAATTTGATACATCGAACACGCAGTGAAATAGTATTATCTAATGGACGACGTTTCGAACAAAATTTATTGTTCATAATCATACCAATCATAATCACATGACTTTGAAACTTCGGTTTTATAGTTTTCTTTGTTCTCTCCTATTTGTCGTAGGGGTAGTAAAATTTTCCAGATATCTGGGACAGGTTTTGAACCATTCATATTACACGTGTTTGCAGCTGATTCGACAAACAAAGCTTCTGCTTTAAATCTCCCCCTTCACCCAGTTATATTAGATTCTAAAGCTGTTATCTTATTCCATCCTATTGTATCGTTGTGTGTAATTGCATGAGGTGCTATAGCTGAACTATTCTCCAGATTTCTTATCTTATTCGGGTCAATTAATCTTGCTTTTGCTAGGTTTTTGTGCTCCACTAGTCTGACTACACCTATTCTACTACTTTGACCTGACAACCATTAGATATACTAAATTGTTTTGTTTTAAAGGTTCCACAGGATCCTTTCACCGACAAAGCTTGTTTCTAATTGAGTTTGTGGGTTTGAATGCCAGTTTTATTCCTATCTTGTTAAGAGTTCTGCGTAAGGTTTCCACAGTACCTTCTTTGTATGGAAGTACTATTGATGATTAACATCCCTTATTGTTGGTGTTGTCATTACCCGGTGTGTTTGACACGCATGTCGTCATTAATATTATTATCTTTATCACTATCACTACCATTATTATTTATTTTATTTTTACACTTCCCTACATACTTTCTGACTAATTTATCAGGGTAATTATTAGGTTCAAAGCCTCTCTTATATGCTTTATTTCCTGTCTTAGATTTTCCTTGGTACTACTTAGTTTTTGTGCTCTATTACTTAAACCTTTCACCAATCCTATTTTTACTGACATAAGATGGGATGATCGGAAGTCCAAATATCTATTTGAATGTGTGGATTTCCTGTAAACACTAGTGTTTAACTTCCTATGTTCTTTCCTTTTTACCCTACAATCTAATATTGAAAGCTCCCCTACATAACTTTCCACTTCATAAGTGAATTGAACTACCTCCACCTTTGAGCCAATGTGTTCGGAAAATCTATCTATATCTTGTGTTCTGAGTACAGTGAATGTGTCATCTACATACTTTCACCATACTTTTGGGGTGGGGGTGGACGTTTCAATAGCTAAGTTTTCTGACCTGTCCATGAATATATCTGCCACAACTGTGGATATTAGTGATCCTATGGCAACTCCTTCAGTTTGTTTGTATATTATCCCCTAGAATTTAAATACTGTGGAAGTCTGACATAGTTGCACTCCCAGCATTATGTCCTCAATCGGCACTTTCGTTCCAAGTCCAAGTTCTTGGTCAGAAATGAGTTCGTTTCTGACTGCCTCTATAGCCATATATATTGTTAAACGTGTATATAAACTGACAATGCCAAAACTAAACATTTTTTCTTCATTATCTAGTTTTCAATCATCTAATCTGTTTTAGTCAATAAGAATTTTTTAGTTTAGATTTTGAGTGGCTTTTAAGGGGATTTAATACCATGGCTAAATATTTAGATAAGTCATAAGTAGGTGAATTTCTAAAATCGACTATAGACTTAATTGGGTATCCTGAATTATGAACTTTAACAACACCATACATCCTACTGGAATTATTAGTTTTTGGCATTAAATTAAACCATTTAGACTCACCTAGAAACGGCTTCATTAGGCGTATAAGGTCCACTGTGGATTTCTTAACTTTATTCATAACGGTGTCTATTGATTTACTAATTTCCTCATATGGTCCGGTTTGTATGTGAGTATTCACCTTGTCCAAATAGTCTGATTTGTCTATTACTGTTTCATTTCCTTTGTCTGACTTTGTGATCACTATATCCTTTTTATTCTTGAGATGTTTTAGGGCTTCCATCTCTGATTTTGTCAGGTTGAACTTTCCTCGTTTTTGTCGTTTTAATGTTAGTTCACATTGTGCCCGTACGTCGTCAGCCGTTGTTTCGTCTATCCTAGTTAGTGCTATTTCTATTTTAGGGATGGCATCTGCAGGTTTCAGATTGTCTACCACTATGGTGGAATTTAGTCCCTTTTCTAAAACACTTATTTCTGCAGGACAACGGCTGACGATGTACGGCACAATGTGAACTAACATTAAAACAACAAAAACGAGGAAAGGCCAACCTAACAAAATCAGAGATGGAAGCCCTAAAACATCTTAAGAATAAAAAGGATATAGTGATCACAAAGTCAGACAAAGGAAATGAAACAAGAAGACAATTGCAGCGAAGAAAATTTTCTTTTCGACGAAGTCATCATCTAGACTGTACATTCGTGTATTTATATCAAATGGATGGGAAACTTCCAGAATAATATCCGGTTAAGGGTCAAATTAATAAAAATTACAATTAGAAATTAGAATGCCATAATAAACAGAGGGACGGATAAAACAAACAAAGTAGCATCACAGTAACTAAGAAGATTGACATTGTGCAATTATTATTATTACTATTATTGTATCCTTTAGTTCCTAGAGGAACATAGGGCTTCAGCTGCGCACCTCCATTGACTTCGGTTTTCTGACAACTTTTTCACCCTGCTCCAGGTCTGTCCACATGCTTTCATCTCCTCCTCGCATGACCTCCTCCAAGTCACCCTTGGACGACCAACTCGCCGCCTCCCTTTCGGGTTCCACTCGAGGGCTTGTCTAGTGATGTCACTTGATGGTTTCCTCAGCGTATGGCCAATCCATCTCCATTTCTTTCTGCCTATTTGTTTCACAATCGGTTCCTGATTGGTTCGCTCCCAGAGATCCCTGTTGCTGATCTTTTCTGGCCATCTGATCTTGAGTATTGAGCGGAGACAGTTGTTAATGAAGGTTTGAAGTTTGTTTGAGATGCTCTTTATGACTCGCCAAGTCTCTGATCCGTATAGTAGCACTGACTTCACATTGGAGTTGAAAATCCGGATCTTATTTTTGATGCTGAGTGCTGTTGACCTCCACACAGATTTGAGAGTAATGAAAGCTTGTCTTGCTTTTCCGATTCTGGCTTTGATGTCCTCGTCAGTTCCGCCTGTAGTTGAGACGATGCTTCCCAGGTAGGTGAAGGAGGTTGTTTCTTTCAGGTTCTTCCCATTTATGCTTATTGTTGTCTGTTGTTGTTGTTGCTGTTGATGTTGGCTAGGAATCTTCATTATCTCTGTTTTATCTATGTTCACGTGAAGTCCTATCTTTGATGCTTCTTCTGCCAACTTGTTACTTTTCACTTGCATATCTTCCAGTTTATGGGAAATCAGACATATATCATCGGCGAAATCCAGATCCTCCAAGTCTTTTGTGTCAGTCCATTTTATGCCTGTTCCCTCGTTGGTTGCCGTTGTCTGTCGCATTATCCAATCAATTGCAATCAGGAAGATCATTGGTGATAGTAGACAGCCTTGCCTCACTCCCGTCCTCACTTCGAAGGCTTCCGTAAGTTTCCCGTTGTGGATTACTTGGCATGCAGCATTGTCGTATAACTGTTGGATGAGGTGTATAATTGTCGATGGGACCCCGTAGTAGCGAAGTAGTTTCCAAATGACCTCTCGATCGACGCTGTCGAAGGCCTTTTCAAAGTCGATGAAGTTGAGATAGAGAGGTGACTGCCATTCCAAGCTTTGTTCAATGATGATCCGTAGAGTGGCGATTTGATCAATACATGATTTGTTTCTCCTGAATCCAGCCTGTTCCGGACGAAGTTTTTCATCTAGGGCTTGTTTGATTCTCTCCAGGATGATGCGACTTAGTATCTTGCTTGGAATGGACAGAAGCATAATTCCACGCCAGTTTTTACATTGACTTAAGTCTCCTTTCTTTGGAAGTTTGAATAAGTAACTGTTCTTCCAATCCTCGGGTACTTTGCCCTCTTTCCACACCTTCTCCAGCAGTGGTGTCATCAAGTCCGCTGTTGTCTCTGGGTCTATTTTCAAAGCCTCTGCTGGGATTCCATCTGGTCCCGGTGTTTTCCCAGCTTTAAGCATCTTGATTGCATTCAGGACTTCTGATTTCGTCGGGGGGTCAGTGTTCACTGGTAGTTCTGCTTCCGTTGTTGGTATTGCTGGACGTGTTGTAGGTGGCGGACGATTTAGAAGTCTTTTGAAGTGTTCAACCCAGTGCTTTCTCTGTTCCACCTCTTTGGTGATTGACTTTCCATTGTCGTCCTTTATTGGCTTAATCTGTGTCGAACGTTTGCCCGAAAGGTTCCTAGTTGTTTGGTAGAGTGTGGCGAGGTCTCCTTTGCCTGCAGCTTGTTCTGCTTCGTTTGCCATGGTTAGAAATGTAGAAATAACAAAATAGACAGGATGTTTGGATAAAAACTAATGTGATGAATAATTGTTTATGCAATCAGGGATTAAATGTGTAGAAATAGTACAATGACAAAATAAACATGAAGGCCGGGAATGAAAATATGGTAGTGTAAACAGGGATTAAGAAAAACTTTTAAAAAATAACATGACTAAACAGGAAGTTCAGATAAGAAAGGCGATGGGATTGTCATTACTAAAAAATCACCTGTTTATGATGGCCATGACAGGGAAAGGGGTTGAATACAAAGCGTGGGTTAGAGCTTTTGGATAGCTAGCACCTCGGCTATGCCCAGATGTCTTGATTTCACTCCCTTTGATGGGTTTGATTGAATCTTGTATATTGCTTTGAAGGATTTTTCGAAAGGCGCTGAATATCCTGAATTGACCAGATGTTCTGTCACCGAACTATTTACCCGTTTTCGTCCTCCTTTTACTGGCCAGGCTGGATAGTGTTCACGAGCGCGTTTTTCAAGTCGGCGCATGGTAAGGCCAACGTACTTAGTTCCACAAGAGCAAGTAAACCGGTATATGCACGTTGAGGTGGCCCAATGCGACAGCTTGTCTTTCGCGTTCTGGCTGAACAGTTTCCTGCAGTCGTAGACTAGCGGCGAAGTATGTTTTCCTTAGCGATTTTGAGGCGTTTGCGAAGGATTTCTGCTTCAATATCACCTTTGAATTCTAGATTAGGCAGAAGCATTTTCTTTGGAACGGATTGGACTTGTTCGAATACAAGGGGCTCGTTTCGCATTTGTTAGTTTACGCCGACTCTGGCGTAGACGAGATGTTCGACTATCGACCAAAGGGCGGGTGTACTGCTCATCAGTCCGCTCCGTCCTCCTTTATGGTTGTGAGACCTGGCCACTGAGAGTGGAAGACATGAAAAGACTAGCTGTCTTTGATCATAGGTGCCTGCGTTCTATTTCCCGTGTAAAGTGGCATAATAAGGTGAGCAACATGGAGGTTAGGCGTAGAGTTCTAGGTAAACGGGGGAAATCAATCGACGAAGTCGTGAAGCTACAAAGACTGAGATGGTTAGGACATGTGTTACGCATGCCAAGCCATCGCCTCCCTCGACGAGCAATGTTAGCGGATATAGGATCAGGCTGGAAAAAAGCTAGCGGCGGTCAAACAAAAACTTGGCATCAGTCAATGAAATCCACAACAGTTGGTCTAAGCCACGTAGAAAGGTGTAGACTTCCAGGCTGGGGTCCTCGGGACGGTAAAAATCTATGGTTGGAAACAATTGGTGACATGGCTCAAAATCGTTCTCAGTGGCGCAGATGCATCCACTCCCTGTGACTTATGATCTTCAATGAAACTGTTTTGTATTTCTTTATTACTCCTTTGTCTCACACCTCTGCTCACTGTTTCTATTATGCTTTTCTTGTACTTTCTTCTCTTGCTGGCTTCGCGTGCTACACGGAATGTGGCGACTTGAACTTCCGCACATTTGTGCAAAGTTCTATGTCGAAAACAGACAGACAGACAGAGGACTTGTTCGGAAGTCTTCTTAGGTTTGAGATTCTTGTCTATGAACCTGGGCGGGAAACCGTTTTCCATCAGGGTTTTTCGAAGATTACGCAGTTCTTCAACCAATTCCTCGCTGCATATCTTCCGAATCCTCGAGGAAAGAGCGTATATCAGGTTCCTCTTTCTGCTTAGGGGCACGAAGCTTTGAAAGTTGATGGATTGTCTATTCCATGTAGGCTTTTTGTATATGGCCTTTTCAGAGACTTGTTGGGGTTTCTTGTCAGATGGACGTTGAGGAAGTGGAACATTCTGTCGGATTCAGTCTCAAGTGTGAAGTCAATGTTTGGATGGGCATTATTGAAGATTTGAAGTAGGTTTTTTAAATCACAGTTCTCATCACAAATAATGAAAGTATCATCGATGTATCTCTTGTAGAGATGGAGGTCGTTGATAGTTGGTGATAAGGCGTTGTTCTCTAAGCTAACCATAAAGCAGTCGGCTAGAAGGGGTCCTAAGGCAGAACCCATTGCTACTCCATCTACTTGCCTGTATATTTCCTTGTTGAAACTAAAGTATACGTTGAAGGTGCACCGAGGTAAGTTCATTCAGGTAATGGATTGGTATACCGACATCGATGCTATTGGACTCAGTGTAGTAACAAAGGAAACATACGGTTTCTGTCAGTGGAACGTTGGTGAAGAGAGACAGGTTAACAAATGAAACAGTAATATCAGACAAATCAGACTATCTGGACAAGGTGAATGCTCACACACAAACCGGACCATATGAGGAAATTACTAAATCAATAGACACCGTTATGAATAAAGTTAAGAAATCCACAGCCAGACGCCCTAGTTCATCAGCGATGTATTTGGTTAGACATAGTTCTGACAACCAAATCACTCTAAACGACTACCTGGGGTTCAGACCATCACGTTCTGGATGGCAAGCAATACTGACTGACATAAGTGGTTTTTAACCACTCATATGAATTGCCAGAATACGCAGTCTTAAAATTTCACTTGTTTTTCTCATATTACTTATGATGTCAAAACATGTCACATTCTGATTTGATAAATTCGGTTTCCGAAGAAAACCATAATAAATTTTTACTTCAAACTGTAATTTGCAAATGACGAATTCAACTGAAGGACTAGCTCTGTTAACCATGCCATGAGAGTTCTACAGATTTGTACTACTTATCAGTATACGTAAGTATGATTTCTATCTGATTATACTGGTAATTAATCATCTACAAATGGCAGTTGTATCCCTACAATCTAATAGTAGAGAAACCATGCACAATATGAGTGATACCACTAGTGATGGCAATTCTCATCACACTTCCTGTTACAATCTGGAAGTGAATTGAGGAGTGTGAAACTCTCCTTAACAAAAGAAAAGATTCTCACCTGCATATTTGTATTGGGGTAAACTTCTGCTGAAAGTGTTCGAAGAGCTGATAAAGCGCTTGTATACAAAAAGGAATTCATATTTGAGTAGTTCATAATATTGTAGTCCATATTTCCCGCATGTAATCCGTTTGTATTTGGGACAGGCACTGGTAAAATAATTATCGGAAATAACACTGGTGCACATGTGGTCACGGGAACAGAATTACAGGAGGTAGCTGAACCAGCAACTGGTGCACATTTTGTAGGTGGTACACTTGCAGCCACTTTGGTTTTTGTAAAGGAATTAGGTAATGAAGTGTTAGGGTGCCCACTTCTTCTACAGTGTTGAAGTAGGTGCTTCTTGCTGGAATAAGATCTAAAGCAAACTGAACAAGAATACGTTGCTCCACACAATTTCTGATGATAAGCATGGTAAGAAGGTGTCGGGAAAAAATGTTTGCATTTTTCGCATTGGTAACTTTTTTGCATATGTACATGTTGGTAGTGCTACGAAAAGCATGAATAAGAAAAATCAAATATACCTGCTTCAATCTCCAATAAGTACTGAATCCACCACCTAAACTAATGTTATGTTTACATGTAGCCACTGGACAATGATAGATGTGGCTAACAGTATACCTTTGTTTGGAATAGAATGCGATATCTTTCGCATTCTAGGATGAGAAGATTCGACAATGAGTAAACTGTGGTTACCTTCATGATTTTATGAGTTTTGATTTGATGAGCTCGCAAATTTGCTTTTGTTTTCACTCTGATGCCACATAGTTCGCACACGTAGGTTGGTAATGGTAATTCAGTTAGTTCTGATTCTGAAACGACTACATGTAGAACATCTGATTCTGAAGCGGAGAAACTGTTCGCCCTGTGGACGCAACTATCATCGGATTCAGAAGGAAGAGGACGATAAACTTCACAGGCTCCCATGACCTAATATTGAGAAGAAGCTTTTACAAGTCATAGTAATACCGATATGAAATGATCAACACTTATACTCCAATACTAGTAATGTTAATAACACTAGTCTTACTCCACTCAACTAGCAAATGACAACGCAATGTTGTATATCTAAATGTTCATGTTAACAAATTACTCTTGACGTAGATATCTTTAGCATTTGTTTATATAAGCAACTGTTAATTTGGACATAATTACTCAACAAATATAGGAGTGAAAATTGATGTTATTACAACTTTCGAAGTCCACTACTTTTAATTTTAACTTAATGTATTATGTGTTACACACTGCTGAAGCCGTCAGAATCTACATTAAGCCTAACTTATGAAATCGAAAGAGGTTCGTTCAGACGCTCTCCCTACATCGATCACTAATATCTTAGTACTCTTTATTAATGCAGTTTTCTTAAATTCCATCTGACAAAGAACTAAGTGTTACAATTTTACGTGTGTGACTTGCGCATCTCCTTCGAACTGTAATCCAATTCTCAGAACATAAAAACCGTTATTAATGATAACTCTAGCATACCGTGCACATATATGACTATAGGGCCGAAAAACCAATCGAAAAGAACTTTCCCTGCTGGAAATTTCTGTTTCTAATATGTCTTGGACATATACCCAAAATTTACTGTAGGTCCGATAAGTCTACATTTAGGCACTCCAAAACGATTAATTCAAATTGCGCACTTCTACATCCTACAAATCTGATTGGTCGCTAGAGGTAGTTTCGTTTTGGGCTATTGTGAATCCCCTTGCGTTGTGATGTTTACCAGTATCATGTACTAGAAAATGAAAAATGATTACGTCACTTGTACGTCTTGAAACTACTGCTCCATATCACAGGAACTGTACACTTCAAAAAACAAAAACCTGGTATTCCGAAGTTATTGTCCAGCCCGCGGTATATTTTCAACATCCAATGCTCCATATGACTCCCTGTTGCTTCAGAATATTTCTCCTCCACCCCCCTCCCCTCGAAATGCCACGATGCTGCTAGATACGATGAGATATGAGCTTATACAACGGAATGAGCTAGACTGCTTCGAACCAACGGACATCTTCAAAGTTAGAGTTCCGCTTTACGGAACCTGGGTCTCTACATCACCCTGTCACTTTAGACAAGCTTTCCTTAGCTCCTTGCTTCCTATAACACTTCTTCAAAAAGAGATATGTGACCATTTAGTGTGACAATCACTACGAGAAGGATAATTATTAGGTGGCTTTTGGGTTTATGTGAAATGTTTCAACTGATTAGAATATGCGACTATACCGTCCGTGCAATTATTCTAGTTGTTAATCTTCGCCTTTTGCAGCCACACTGCTCCAGTTGTTTCTAATGGTGCCTTCTACTTCTACCTGTTTTTGTACCCTTTCTATCTGTGTTGTGCTGTCTGAAATCCTTGGTGGCTGTAACTCCTCACACTCTCACAAACATTTTCAAAATCATCAGTGAGTCATCCGAATGTAGAATGACTAACGTATCACTAGTTAGGCATTACTTACGACAAATGCTTAAAAGTTGTGTTTTTCGCCAATATGATAATGGGCGATGTGGCAACAAGCGTGTTGTGCTTCTGAAAATGTTTACAGAAGCGCCTTAATAGCTGAAATCATACTTTCCGTCAATACGCTCTCTTCAGCTTTATACACTGCGGCTTTTAGAGGTTGACGGTATTGACGTTCGCGAATTATACGGAATATACTAACGCAAGATCTTATACCAACAACTTCTTTAGTATTTGTTTCTCGTGTACCAAAGGTAAAGCAAAAGACAGTATTTGACTGTCCAAACTACGAGATATATTTCGGGACCAAATTGTGGAGTGAAGCGGAAGCTAAGCTGGCTAGTGATCGTGCACAAACGTGACACAAGGGAGTACCAAATGGCGAGGATGCTTGGCCGAAAGCCTTCGGTTTAACAAGTCGAATTAAACACTGAGGGTCAGCATCCTATGTTCACTGATGATTCCTATGGTCAATAATTTTGGGGAATTATTTACCTATACAGGCTCTATGTTTTCAATTGTGGATAAGATTTTATTTCGATGAATCACACAGTGTTAATATAACTGTACAACACTGTGTGATTTATCGAAATAAAATCTTATCCATAATGGACTTATACTCTACCACAGTGCCCAAGTTTTATACTTATATCTATGTTTTCAAATTCGGAATAAGTGGTATATCTCTCTAGTCAAGACTCTGAAATTCGTCCCTCGGTTAGAATGCAATTGTTCGGGAAATTTAGCAGTCAATATGGCTTTGGCTACAACAGGAACATCAGCTCGCTTCAGTATTCAAACTAAGGTGAATTTGCTCCCAAGCCTCCACTGTTATAACTGTCCTAAAATGTCCACACTATATATTTGATTCAGGTATCCGGCTTTCACATAGATAATCGGTGCTCTAAGTTCTCTCATTGGTTTCGTTATCGTAAATCATGTCCTACAAAGACAGACGAATTCTCGAACGTCTCATGATCGCCAAGGCCACCGATATCCTTGGGTGATTGCCCATAACATTTTATTTCCTCTTGCCTGCCCCAAGTCGCAACACTTTTTTTTTAAAACAGCTGTAAAGAAAGAATGAATGACTGCAACTCTCCTCAAGTAATTAGCACCTGTTTGAACACAAAAATACCGTCTGCAGTCAACAGCTAGCCTCTCAAGTTCCCAAAGCAACCCCGCTGTCAACCTCTTCTTCTTATAGCAGCCCCGGCAAGCGTTCTATTATGGCTGTACAGTGCTCCATATAAACAGTGCCGTCTCAGTTTTCGTTGCTTAGACATGTACCCACTGCTCAGTCCTGCCAACGATATACCGTAGATATCAAATTCCTCCCACAAGGGGCAACTTCCATATAATAATAATTTTATTTTCATATAAACATAAATTTACATGGTTTGAATGGCCGTCTAGATAATGCACCAACAATTTTATCGCCTCTGTCATGGTGATGCAGGCGACTTAGCCATCTGTTCTTCAGGGTCTTTAGAGTTCCACGACCAATGGAGTACACTACGAGCTGCTTTGAGCGAAGATTTACCTAAGATAAAGAGTCTTTGTCAACGACCAGTATCTTCCTAGAGATACAACTCTTTTATTTTCAATTCAAGGTGCGGTTGATGTATTATATACCAAGTTCTTTGCCATCGCTACCAACTTCGGAAAATACAGCACCAGTGGCTGTTTGACTGGAATCAGTATCTAAGATAGACTTACCGGCTTCTGTGAATGTATCTGGGAAGGTTAAAATAGATGCTTGCCATAGTGAATTTTTCAACAGACTGAGAGCACGATCACAATCCTCCGTCCTTTCTCAAAGGAATGGTTTTCCCCGTTCACCTTGTTAACGGGCTTGCTACTTCACAACAACTTCTCGCGAAGCGACGACGATACGAGGTCAATCAATGAAAACCTTGTACCTCATTCTCGATCCTTCGTATGGACAAATTTCTAACAGCTAATAATTTTTTTGGTTGCTTCGAATTCCATTCGCTGTCGCTATATGTCCATTCCTTAGGCCAAAAAGCACGATTTCGCCTTCTTAAAAACCTTCAGGTATAATAAATGCAGTCTTAGAGTAATTACGAAAACGCTCTTCAACCCGTTACTACCCTAAGGTAGAGTCAAATGTTGAAAATCAGACAGTCCACCCCAAGGCTTCCAACATTTCATCGATTCTCTGCAAATAGTAGGCTTCTTTCCATGTCACTGCATTTAATTTCATACACTTCACACAAATGGAGTGATCTGTCTTCTTTTTCAACAGACACAGAAAATATACCGAAACACGCTTTGTACAGATTCAATAAATGTAAAGGTCCAAATGCTACTGGCTATTTGGGCACGTAATAGATGTCTAAAATGATTTTATCTTGGCCTCTACCAAGTTTAAGCTCGTGCCAGTTTCTCCGTCAGAAGTACCTCGAGGCCACCACTGCATGGTCATCAAGGCCCTTTTGTTCTACTGATCCATGGATGAATGTTGGCTGACATCTATTAATGATGAAATTTAGCTCTTTTCGTGATCCATTTATCTAGGTTGCTCAGTTCTTCTTGGGAACTGATCCATTCTTCCTCATTTGTCTTGAGCCCCCTCAGCTTTACATCATCTGTATACACAATTTTCTTGATAGTCTGTGGAACTGATATATACTGACCGAGAAATTCTCCCTATTGACGTTTTCCATGTCGAATGTACCCAGTTCACCTTCATGGAAGTTCCTTTTCCTCGAAGTGAGCTCCATTCCATAATGCTAATGGATTAACAACTTCACTTTCAGAGAATCGGTAGAGTAGAACTTCATGAGACATCACGTCTTAGGCTTCGAAAGGTTCAGAAACAAGACACGAACTTTGAAGTCCGGGATTCAGTGTTTCGCAAAGTTATTCTGGATTTCTAGCAAGTTGGTAGGGTCTTTTTGATCCCTCAAAAACACACATTGAATTTCTTACTGGATAATGTTTTCCTCAGACGTTCCCGGTCTGACAATTTAACAGGGTTTTACTGCTTTTTATGTTATTGGTGGTTAAGCTAAAGGCAGATGGCGCTTTTGATTTTGTCCACCCTTTGTTGCAATATACAGTTTACAAGATGGACGACGTGCATCCACCAGTAAGTGATATCTGAGAAACATCTGGTAAGTGGGTTACTTTCGGGAGGTCCAGTGGCTAGATGAACATTACTAGAATCATCTTAGTTTACCTGAAACTCAGGCTTGTGTCTGGCATATTCCGTGGCATAGTGACTGCAAGAAAGTTCTCCGTTGTTAGTTCGGAAGAGAAAAGCTGTCTAGGAAGCTCCCGTTCTACGCAATATGGGACGCAACAAGCTACAACAACTGGTTAAAAGATTCCTATTTGCATTGAAAACAGTCCTAGCAAACCACTACCAACCATCGGATGTAAGCGTGAGTCAGAGCCCAGGACTAACTACACTGGACTTAACGCTGTCCTTAGAAGACCTTCAGCAACAATGTGCAATAACCTGCGCGAAAAAACAGAACACAAATTGGTGACTCGAGAATCCTTTATTATTGCACCAATATGGAACCAACAATGAGGTTATTATACACAAAGTCTAAGAATAAATATCATAACAATTAATCACAATAATACTTTTGATAGTATTTCTCCATCTTCTAACGAACAGCATACGATGGAACGATGACTGCAGTATCGGTGACTCCCGCCAAAATATGGAGTTGGTTTTGGGTGAACAACCATGAATGGATTGTTCGTTCTTCAACTACATTGACACTCCCCGGCAAAATACGGATCCATCCTTTTCTCTCACCGCGATCAATACACGTTGACTTGGATGCCACTGCCAGAACCTCGGCTAAAAGGAAGCTGAAATGGAAAACGAAACAATAAAGCCAACACACCACAGGCATACCCACAGCACAGTCTCATTCATCGACGACGACATGCGCCTTCAGTTGAAGGCATCCTCTTGACATCTTGCAACACAATCGCCACTAGCTAGAATGAATCTTTGACAACGCAATATGACCATAGCAGAATCTCATGATACTCTTCGCACACCCTCTTATCTATTCAGTACCAATTACCACTGCGATCGTTTGTTACTCATTCTGCCTCAGTTTTAGTTAAGGTGACGTATACAAGTCGTCTACACTTTCGCTCCCCGGCGTGTGGGACCACGGCGTAATTAGAAACATTCATTCTCAGTCACTGATTCCTCAGATAATCCTTGTCTATGAGTGAATGTCATTCTCAGCACTAGCCTCCTCGGTGTATACGACCCATCTGCTGCCTTTAACATCAATCAATCATCCATAGATGTAGAAGACTCGAAACAACTTCAGAAGTAATCACGGCGAAATTTTTAACAAAATTATGTAAAACAACGAAGTAAGAAAACAAGTAAACACAGTGAATCCAAAAACACCAATTGATATGACACATCACACATATGTACAAACAGTACACCTTATCTTGCGGATCATATCTCGATGAAATTCCTTTGAAGGATCGCAGGGCTTACACCAGTACGCATGCAGCCCCACTCAGGTTGAAGATTGTAAGTTGAAGAATATCCGCATACAAAAAAGATTAACCAACAAATTGTTGAAAGACAATACCGAATCAATATATACAACATGAACATACTTACCAAACATAACAAGTACGATGGACAGCGCTTCGACGTACTACCCTTGAAGAATTGTTGGACTTAAAGCAGTACGCCTACAACCCTTCTCAGGTTGACGCCTTAGGTTGGAAAATCATCCAATGGTTCATCCTCTGACTCTCGACTCTCAGCACCTTCCAGTAGAAACAGTTTCCTAATATCTCGTACCAACATACCACAACTTGTTCTCCCTTCAGCTGTCCTCACCAACATATCACCACTAGAGAGTACACTTTCTAACGCTCCTAAAGGCCATCTGCCGCGAACATTTATCTGCCACTAAGATTATATCAACGACCCTTAAGTTTCTGCCCACCATTTTCCACACATCTCTGGTTTGCAGTGTTAGAACATACATTTTTAACCACATTTCCATGTACCTGGCTCGTTCCCATTTTATTGAACTCTCGTTTGTGGACCTTCGAAGTACACTTTAATCTCGGCGTGACAGCCAACAAAATTAGTCCCTCCGTCATTGAACATCATCTTCGGTACACCCCAGCGATTTATAAATCTATGCAATGCTAGTACGAATGAATCATTAGTTAACGTATGAACCATCTCAATATGCACAGCTCTCAAATTCAAACAGGTGAATAAACAGCCATATCTTTTACATAGGGTTCTGCCTCTCTTTACCACAAAAGGTCCGAACGAATCCACTCCGACATACTCGAATGGATAATTCCCTTCAGAAGCTTGCCACGCTGGGAGTGGTGCCATCATCTGCTGTGCTGAGCGAGCATTCCTTAGCTTACGTTCCATGCACTTATCAATTATTTTACGGACAGTAGTACCTCCCTTCACTATCCAGAACTTGCCTCGAATACCTGATGGTACTTGTGAAGAACCCAAATGACCTTCAAGAACATGGTGGTGTCTTACAATGAGTGACCGGATGGTAGCAAGGTAATAAAGCCGGATGACGGGTCTCATATGACGATTCTAGCATTTGTAGACGTCCACCAACTCTAGCGATCCCTTGGTAAACTATCGGAGATAACCCATCTAACCGCGCCTTGAAATCTGCGCAATCAGGACTATCCTCCTTGGCAATCTCACCCCACGCTTCCCACTGAGCAGCCCTCAAAATCGCTAACTCTGCATTTCTAATATCTTCAACTCTCAAAGGTCCCACATTCATATTTTCGTATCCCGCAAGATGCATGACCTTTAAATACGTAACATATCGTGTCAACCACGCAACAGCTTTCAGTAATTTGTACCAAGAAGAATAATATTTAAAAAGTGGATGTAAACCTGAATGTTCTTCTTGAGTAGATGTTAACCTGACACTTGTCTTCAACTCCAAGGCACACTCATTTATCGGTGGTTCATCTTCCCCGCTGGACCACATACTATCAGCCCATAGCAAGAAATCCGGACCCTTCAACTACTTATTTTCTACCACATTCATATCAGTAACTCCTCGCGATGCTAGATCAGCTGGATTTTTTCCAGACGGTACGTACCTCCACTGCTCATTAGTTGTTAGTTCACGAATTTGAGATACTCTGTTAGCTACAAAACATGCACATCTTGCTGACTCGTTGCGTGTATAATATATCACAGACATCGAATCAGTCCAAAACGTTACGAGATGTTTGGGGTAATCCGACTCTTTACACACCGTTGTAAATAACTGCGCGGCTAGTAAGGTGGCAGTAGGTTCTAATCTCGGAATCGAAACCGTCTTTAGAGGTGCAACTCTAGATTTACCCATCACCAGGCTAATATCTATATCATCCCTTAAGGTGGTTCTGATACATACGGCTGCACCAAATCCAACCTCAGAGGCATCAGAAAAAACATGGAAGTCAATTATATCATGATTTCTCGACGGCTTAATTGGACGTGAGACGGAATGTAGATTCAGCATTCTTAAACTGTTAACCCACCCCTTCCACTCTTCTCTCTGCCTCTCACTTAATGGATCATCTCACTGTAACCCTTTCCTGCATGTCTCTTGAAATAGTCTCCTAGCGGAAGTAGATAAGGTGCTACTAATCCAAGTGGGTCAAACACGGACGACAACACAGAGAGCACACCTCCCCGAGTAACCGGCTTATCAATATCACCAACACTAAACCCAAAGGTATCGGAGTTCACACCCTATCGCATACCTAATGTGCGTTCAACTGGTAGGGCATCAACAGGTAAATCTCGTACAGTAGGGGCTCTCTCTTCTGGAACTATATGCTTCAAAACGTCTAGGCTGTTCGAGACCCACTTAGTTAGACGAAAGCCGGCCTTAGCTAACACTTCAGTAATGCCTGTTGCAAATCTAACTGCAGACCTATCATCATCGAAGGAGGCCAAATGATCATGCACATAGAAGCAACAATCGATGACATCCAGCAAATCATTAGAACCAAATGTAGACACTGCCTTTCGTAGAGCAAAATTAGCACAAAACGGGGAGGACGTGGCACCAAATGGATACACTGTCATCCTATATTCTGACACCTTACCACAAGGACCGCCATCAAACCACAAAAACCTCAAGTGATCTCTGTCACTCTCTGGCACCTTCACCTGTAGGAACATTTCCTCAATATCCGCCGCGACAGCAACTGTAAACTTTCTGAATCTTAACAGCAGTCCGACTAATGAGCTCACGCAATCTGGGCCACTATACAGAATATCATTCAAAGAGACTCCTTCGTGTTTCGCAGAACAATCAAAAACCACACGGAGTTTGCCTGGCTTCCTCGGGTTAAAGACGGGATGATGGGGTAAATACCACTTCCCTGGCTCACTCTGATCAACTAGTCTTTCAACGTAACCCTTCACTATATGTTTATCGACGACTTCCTTATATTTGGCTCAGAGTTCTGCATCTGACAGAAATTTCTTCTGTAAACCCATTAGTCTCTTAAGAGCAACTTTTCTATTACAAACCAACTGTCTATCCTTGAATCTCCATGGTAGACCAACGATGAAACGCCCGTTTTCGTGTTTACAAGACTCCTTAACTATTTTGACTGTTTCAAGTCTTCTACAGAACGACCCCTCTCTGGGACACCGCAGTCACAAAACTCCTTGTCATACATATTTTTAATCATAGTTTCTAGTTTGTCTCCATCGTTTGCAACCAATGATGATATGTGGACTATGGGTATAGGTCCTCCTACTGCACATCGTAGCGTTGATTTCGTCGCGAACGGATCATCTCTACCTCCGAATCTCTCTTCTAATACCTTATGAGCTTCTGGCACACTACATCCAATCAGTACTCTCACTCTTCCATCTTGCAGTGTTGGAAGAGGTATGTCACACAGGTATGGCTTACCGACAACCATTTCACGACTAGGTACTACAGCTTCACCGAGTTTCATACTGGAAGTAGTTTAAGCAGTACCTACTTCAACGGTTTCCCCAGTAGCCAAGGATTCTAACTGAAATGACACTCGTTCACGTATTAACGTTTGTGGGAAACTGAGAGTATTTGTGACCGAGGATTATTTTGGGTCCTTAATACCCAAGCAGCCAGCCAGTTTAGCGTCTATCAATGTAATGTTAGAACCATTATCTAGCAACGCATATGTATCGGCACATGACCTCTGTTCTCTTGCTCTTACTGGCACAACACCTAATTAGACCTTCTGGAAATAGTGTGGTGCGAAATTGCTATTACAATAATAGAACTCTCCTGATTCTTCGATACTGTCAACAGAGGATGTAATCCCGATGAACCACTGCCACTATTATCAGCTGTCTCACAGTTAAGCCTTGTGTGCCCGTCCTTTAAAAAGCGGAAGCATAACCGTTTCCTTTTCCTAATTTGTAACCTTTCTGTCGGAGACATTTGAAGGGAACGAGGATACTCACCAAGTATGTGTACGTCGCCGGAGATAACACACTTTCCTGAACGTCCAATGCTTTGGGAACCTCTCGTCACAGATGACTTTGTCTTACTCGCTGAACTCTCAGTTTCAGAAGCCGGATGCGATATACTGGCGAATTTAGTTATAGTCTGATTAACATTATCTGTCACTAATCTCAGTATATCGTCAAACCCTGCCTCTAAACCTTCGTCCTCTATACCAGAGCTTATCTTCACCCATTTTCTTTGCAGTCGAGTAGGTAGGCGTCTCGTTATTACCTCTAGGACGGAACTCGATTTCAGATCGCTCATGCAATTCGTCGAAAACAACGTATTAAAGTAGGTCATCAGATTATCCAGAAACTCAGAGAGTGCCTTGGAGTCACCTTGTAATTTACTACCACCACCTTTAAGAGCCTCGAATACACTTCTTACAATCATCAAAGGTCTTCCAAACCTTTGGTGCAGGACAAGCATAGCCTCCATATTTCCCTCCCTACGTGGCAGAAACTTGCAGCACTGCATTGCACTCGCTGCACTACCAGCACAATACCTCAACAAGTACATTAGTTTCATTTCATCACTTATTTTCAAGCCGTGTAGCATAACTTTCATTTCTTCCACAAATTGAGGAAAGTCAGCAGGATTCCCTTGAAAGCACCTAGACTCGCACTTCGGCGGCTTTGAGTAACTTATCTCTCAAACTGGTACATAATGATTATCCAACATAACATCAGAAATAACATTACATCCATTAGATAAATCATCAAGACTTACTATGTCGTCTACCTCCAGAACGCTTCGTCCTTTCTTTGGTCCAGACATTATTGAACGTTACCAAACGACCTAGAAAAATTCTAAATAACCCTCACCCAAATAAAACTTGCAGACACGAGGAAATACGAATTTCCAACAAATACGACGAATAGTTCCAGGAGATATCAGAAGCTGTCACTGTGCAGGTCTAACCACACTGGACTTAACGCTGTTCTTAGAAGACCTTCAGCAACAATGTGCAATAACCTGCGCGAAAAAACAGAACACAAATTGGTGACTCGAGAATCCTTTATTATTGCACCAATATGGAACCAACAATGAGGTTATTATACACAAAGTCTAAGAATAAATATCATAACAATTAATCACAATAATACTTTTGATAGTATTTCTCCATCTTCTAACGAACAGCATACGATGGAACGATGACTGCAGTATCGGTGACTCCCGCCAAAATATGGAGTTGGTTTTGGGTGAACAACCATGAATGGATTGTTCGTTCTTCAACTACATTGACAGTTTGAGAGCAGGTAGACCATTCGTTATCCGAGGGGCACGTGGCACAAACAATCATGGTCATACAGAGTATTCTGCATTTGGTGATGTGACTGCGAAATACCTGTTGACATTCAACTCTGGCAGTTGCTGTCTTACACTAAAAACTGAGAGGAGTTGCGGCAGCTGGCGAAATCAAACTACCTCATTCATCTATTTACACTCCAAACAATACAACTTTTCACACGAAATCTGAGATACCCAAACACTTGAGTAAGATTGCCCAAGCACAGTACACAGATCAAGACAATATAACCAGACACAAGAAACCAGGTGAAGGGATTCAATTTGCCCTATATGAGCCAATGAAAAGGATATCAGAAATTGGTAACTGCTTCAACACTACAGAGTGCCGAAAACATGTATAAACCGGAGATGAAAGTGTGGAGATGGTGGGGAATGTTGGCCTGTTGTGTAGGTAGTTTCTACAAGTGGAAATCACTACAGTATGTCGGACATCAAATAACACTTTTGAGTCTCAACACTTCAGCATGAATTGTGGTATTTGCAAAAAAGTATTCAATTAGCCAAGTGCCTTAGAATAGTGCCCCTTAGTATGCCTGACGATGGAGTGAAGATAGTGTGTCTCATCGTCGGATCACCTTCTTAGTAGCGAAGCTTCTCTATAATCTATCTTGTATTCCCCACAAAACAAATCGATATTCGTCATCTTACAGTAACCAAAAGAGCCATAACATTTGAGAATAAAACAGATATTGTATATAGGAATATGTCGAATTCTTAGGAAGGTTCCATGACGCTGGGAATCGAGCTGGAAGAAATATGGTAGCTTATATCAGCTGGTCACTGAATATTGCATATTGGAACTCAGTTTCATGTGCGCTCGTACCATCAGCTGGATGACTTTTCAAACTGAATTAGCTTCAAGGGTCTTAGGTTATTGACTTTCACCGATGGTACGAAGTATACTGAAGCAAGATCTAATGCCAAAAACTTCTATAGTATTCGTTCCGCGCAGACAAAGGCAAAGCCAAAAGACATTATTCGATCGTCCAAATTACGAGATATATTTCAGGACCAAATCAGAGTGCGGTATGATTGCTCAGCTGGCTAGGGATTGTGCACAGAAGTGACACGATGGATGCTTGACCGGAGGCCTTCACCTGAACACGTTGACTTAAACAGTGAGGGCCAGAATCCAATGCTCAATGAATTATTTACCGCTACTAGGTGCCACAAAAATTTAACACCTTTCTTACCAAATTGACATTTACTTGGCTTAATGACAACCCTATACCTAGCCACACGTCTAAAGAGAATTTCCAAGTGATGTTATTGCTCTTCAGGTGATTTATTTGTGACCAGCATATCATCGATATGTGCGTAAGGGAATGTGAGGCCATCCAAGGCCTGGTCACTGAAATGTTTTCGCTGCTTTAGTGAGACCAAATGGCAGACGGACGATATCGAATAAGCCAAAAGGAGTGTTTACCGCAGTTTTGGCGATGTCCTTGGGTTCGACAGGTATGAGTAGTATGCACGAACGAGATCAATTTCGGAAAATATATATGAGCACCTGTCATGCTATGAAAAAATTGTGGATATGCAGCATTGGGCGTCTATCTACTATTGTCTGCTTATTTAAAGCTCGGTAATCGCCACATGCTTGTATCTCCTTTGAGTTCTTCTTCGGTACTGTATAAAGCGGTGATGACCATGAGCCGTTTGATGATTGCATTACTCCTATATCCAACAGTCTGTTGAACTCTTCTTTTGCCATCTGCATTTTAACTGGATCTAAACGACGTGGTTTTCCTGCGACAGGCGGACCTTTAGTGACAATATGGTACGTTACGTTGTGTTTGAGAGAGGCTGTGAAGTAATCAGTCTATGTGAGTTCAGGAAATTTTTAGGCGGAACGTCGTACGTGGATAAGTGATGTAGCTGCCATTAAGCGCATACCCTCGACATAGGTGGAGACGCCTGAAATCGATGGTCTGCAATTTATCAATCTATGGCGACTTGAGTCTACTAGCAATTCGTAGTGCTGAAAAAAATCCATCCCAATTATAGGAAAGGTTATATCGGCAATGACAAACTCCTGCTCAGATGGTATTATGCAATCAAAATCAAGTTTTTGTTTTCTAGTTCCAATAGTTTTTATAGTAGAGCTGTTCACAGCCTTAAGTACTAATGCAGAATTTGGCTGTAAACGTTCGCTGGGTGTTGAAGGAACTACATTAACTTTTGCACCGTTACATACTAGGAGTTGTTCTCTCATTATTTTATCGGTCACCCTGAAGAGACGAGTGTGAGACAGGTGTTGGCCAGCGACCGCCAGCCTTTTCATTTCCTAACGCCATAGACACGTGGAAAGCACATGGTTGTGTGCACCGTTTAGCCTGTACAACCAATTTTCGATGATAACATCATACAGTCTGTTGTAAGCTATATTCACATACACTGAGTGAGCGACTTCACTGTCTTCTGTATTATGTAATAGGTTGCCTACAAAATCTCATCGTCAGTAATTGCCAGGTCAGAACGTTTACTTTACGTTCTAGTGCTCATATGCATTCGTCTGATTATTTATCGAATACAGATGTTGATTGTCGAGACATACTGTCAATGTAGTTGAAGATTGAAGGATCAATTCATGGTTGTTTGCTCAAAACCAACTTCCCCAAATTTCGTGGAGGTGTTGAGTACGTAACAATGTGATTGTACACTTTTTAGGTACTTGTATAAATTCGAGATATTGTACATAATTTTTGTTTAAATCGCTTCTTGTTGAAATATACATAATTTCCGTGTACAATTGAAAAATACACTCTGCTGTTGGAGACTTCGTCTTCTCCCTGGTCACTTCTACTTACTTGCTCCACTCACACCGTGTTGTATACTTCGGATTTATTGTAGGAGCCTACTACTTTCAACCGAAGACATTTCTACAACCGGAACACAGCAGCTACAGCAGACGCAGTCCAAACAGTTAACGTGCCTGTGGATTATATAATTAATTTGTAGCCGAGGACTTACACTTTATAACCAAGTAATCCTTTTTGTTGCTATAACTCGTCACTGTATTTTTGGTAATATATTGTGATTTAACACTCCACTGACTTGGATTATTACTTTTATACTTGGAATGTTAGTGAACTCTAATATTAGTCCCCTACAAATTAATTGGTGAGCCCGATAAGAACACGGATTATTTTGGCATATTTATATTCTTATTTTTGCTATTTTTATATTCATTGTGATTTTGTGTGTGGTTTATATTTGTATCCTAATTTGCACCAATAACCTCATATTATAATGTCATCACCTCAGTCCGGTACATCAAACGAGCAGACAACTAATAGCGAGACAAATGCCACAATAAATGCCATCACTGATTTTCGTTTACCCCAATACGGTTTCGCAGAACCAAGGATTTGGTTTGCGGTAATTGAACCGTTGCTAGAAGCACGGGGCATTAAGTCCCAAATAGCCAAATATGGTATGGTGCTGGCAGAACTCCCTCCGTCAGTATTGACAGAAATCAGCGATTTCATCGAAGATCCTCCGACGGAACATCAATTTGATAAACTTAAAGCCCTCCTCATACAACGTACCAGTTTGTCGGATGAGAAAAGAATCCAACAATTGCTCACAGGCTGTGAACTAGGCCCACGTAAACCATCCCAGCTGCTCAGGCACATGCGCCAGTTAATCGGACATCATAAAGTAGACGAGGTAGTGCTGAAACAGATGTGGTTGCAACGTTTACCTAGAAATGTCCAGCAAATTTTAATCATCTCAGGAAAGTCGTATGACTTAGACCAACTAAGTGACATGGCAGATAGTATTTTGGATGTTTTATCCGATAACACCATAAGTCACGTAGCATCTGATAGTGCCACACCGTGTCATTCCACACCCACGGCAGACACACCGATACTCGCCGCCATTGCAGACTTAGCGGCAAGGATTGACAATTTGGAAACTAATAAGTCTGATCGACAAGTCCGGAGACGGAGTTCACAAAGAAGGTCACCATCACGACGACGATCCTTCTCACGACAGCGTTCTTACACGTCTTCTCGGGATAGCAATATATGCTGGTATCACTGGAAGTTTGGACGTCATGCCCTGAAATGTGTAAAACCGTGCAGCTTTAGCGAAGCCAACCAGGCTCAGGGAAACGCCTCAGCCAGACAGTGATGGCGACAGCTGTTACTGGCAAGCAAACAAGTCGCCTCTTCTATGTGAAGGATAAAACTTCAGACACTTTATTCCTGGTAGACACGGGAGCAGAAGTTAGCGTAATCCCTCCTTCACTATCCAGGCGATCTACACGGACACCCGGAAAACTGTCTCTCCGGGCAGCTAACCACACAAGCATACAGACGTATGGAGAGCAATCCCTCATACTGGATCTAGGTTTACGTCGGCGTTTCACATGGATTTTCATAGTAGCCGACGTCAGTCACGCCATCCTCGGAGCAGATTTCTTGAGTAATTTCAACCTGTTAGTTGACGTCAACAATAAAAAACTGATTGATAACAACACCCATCTAAAGATCCATGGAATTATCTCCAGCTATTCTGTCTATAATATCAGTATTGAAAGACCAGCAGATTGCCCTTTTTCCTCCCTACTTCACCGTTTCCCTAAAATTCTTAAGCCGTCGTACAACATCGAGGACGTCCCTCACACAGTTACTCACAAGATAGTTACTACGGGTCAACCAGTTCGTGCTCGTCCCGTAGATTACCCCCGGACAAATTGGCAGCAGCCAAGGCAGAATTTGAACACATGATGCAGCTCGGCATCATCAGACCCTCCAATAGTCCTTGGTCTTCGCCCTTACACATGGTGCCTAAAGCTGATCATGATTGGAGGCCATGTGGGGATTACCGACATTTAAACAATGCCACAGTTCCCGACCGTTATCCTATTCCTCATCTTCATGATTTCTCCCTGACATTACACGGAAAAACCATTTTTTCTAAAGTAGACTTGGTCAGGGCCTATCACCAAATACCAGTTGCCCAAGAGGATATCGAAAAAACGGCCATCATCACACCTTTCGGTTTGTTTGAATTTCTCCGCATGCCATTTGGCCTAAAGAACGCAGCACAATCCTTCCAACGTTTCATGGATCAGGTCACACAAGGTTTGGACTTTGTATTTGTATATATCGATGACGTTTTAATTGCTAGCTCGTCGCCCGAAGAACATACTGATCACCTCACCATCTTATTTCAACGATTTGAGCAATATGGAGTCGTCATTAACCCCAAAAAGTGCATATTCGGTGTCTCCTCTATACAGTTTCTGGGACACCACATAACCACGAATGGTATTACGCCTACGGAGGAAAAGATAGAGTCCATCAAAAACTTCCCCGAACCAGATTCACTCAAGAAGGTCAGACGTTTTTTGGGGATGTTTAATTTCTATCGGCGTTTCATTCCTTCGTGTGCCTCCATCGTCCAGCCGTTAACCGACCTCCTTAAAAATGATCCTAAAAAGTTTCAGTGGTCAGCTGAAGCACGCGAATCATTTTGCAACGCAAAAGATGCCTTATCCAGAGTCACTATGCTATCCCATATCAACCCCGAAGCGTCGCTTATTTTGTGCACAGATGCCTCCCAAGTAGCTGTAGGGGCAGTATTACAACAAAAGATGAAGGGCGAAGTCACCCCACTCGCATTCTTTTCTAAGAAGTTGGAACCGGCTCAGACACGATACAGCACTTTTGGGAGAGAATTGCTGGCCATATATCTTGCAGTGAAGCATTTCAGTTACTTACTACAGGGCCGGCATTTCACTATTTTTACTGACCACAAGCCCCTGTGTCATGCTTTCACTACTTCACTTGATAAACACTCCCCTAGAGAAGCCAGACAGTTGGATTATATCTCCCAATTTTCAACCGACATTCAGTACATCAAAGGGGATGCGAACGTGGTAGCCGATTCTCTTTCAAGAAGTGACATTAACCAGCTCCAAACGTCGGTAGACATCAGTCTTGATCGTATGGCTCAATTACAAAGAGATGACGTTGAACTCCAAACCTGCCGCAGAAACTCTTCCTTACAACTCAAAGATGTGCCTATCCCCTTATCAGATGCAACCATAGTCTGCGATGTATCTACCGGCACTAATCGTCCATTTGTCCCTCTCAGTTGCCGAAAAGCATTGTTCGAACATTTACATTCGCTTTCCCACCCTGGAGTACGCGCCACGGTCAGACTGATCAGCGAACGCTTCGTGTGGCCTAAAATGAACTCTGACATTCGGAGATGGGCACGAGAATGTATCCAATGCCAATGCTCCAAAGTACACCGCCACACTATTACAACCCCGAAGACGTTTAAATTACCCGAAAGGAGATTTCAGCATATCCATATAGATATCGTGGGACCATTGCCAACATCAAGGGGATATACACATATCCTGACAGCGATTGATAGATTTACTCGTTGGGCTATTGCATGCCCCTTAAACGACATATCTGCTGAAAACGTTGCTTTAGTTTTTCTCGACCGTTGGGTGTCAAACTACGGTGTACCAACTACTATTACATCCGACCGCGGTCCTCAATTCCAATCGACACTCTTTCGCGAACTGACGAGACTTCTGGGAGTGAAACATATCTCCACAACAGCCTATCATCCGGCAGCGAATGGTCTAGTGGAAAGATTCCACAGACAACTGAAAAGCTCCCTGATGGCGCAGAATGATACATCTAAGTGGAGTGAATACTTACCTTTGATTTTACTTGGTATCCGATCTACTATCAAAGAAGATTTAGGATGTACACCGGCTCAACTTGTCTATGGCACCAACCTAACCTTGCCTGGACAGCTAGTCCCCTCAGCCGATTCCACAGACGTGAACATTGCCGACTTCACTAACCGATTAACTAGACAAATGCTTCAACTTCAACCAACAGCACCTCGACAATCTCCCCGACGAGATCAGATCAACAAACATCTACAAACTTGCAAATTCGTCTTCATTCGAGTCGACGCCATCAGAAAAGGATTGCAACCTCCATACGAAGGACCCTTTCAAGTTATTAAACGTTCAGACAAACACTTTACAGTGAACAAGAATGGAAAACGAGAGACTATTTCCATTGATCGAATCAAACCCGCATACACCGACAACGACTTCGAATCTACATCGGCAACTGCGCAATCAAATAATCAAACATCCGATTCCACTCCACCGGCACCAAGTCTTATCCTCCCTCCATATCAAACACGTAGTGGTCGGCAAATCAGTAAACCGGCTCGCTACGTTCATTTTGAGGACTAACAAAAGAAAAATAATTAAAAATTATTATTATCTTTTTCGTTTAGACATTATCATCATGACCGTTAGTATTTCGTCGTAAACTTTGATGTTACTATCACTATTATTTATTTATATGTACCTCACCGAAAAAACAGGTAGTGTCCTTTCCAAAAACTATTGATCTTTAATCCATATTTTTTTTAATGTTTCTTTCCCCTCCTTAATTACTGTGTATTTACATATTTTTCTTTATACATTAAAAATCTATGTTCATGGTTAGTGCAAATTTAAGTGACATGACTTTCTATTTCAATTTTTATTGCTGAACTTATTGTATATGCTTTCAGACTTTACATGATTCACATACCTTCTCGCGTTTATGCATGTTGTAATATATCCCTATTTTTATCCAAAAGTTGCTATTACTATTATTATTTACTTCATAGTTTTACGTATCATTTTCCGGTTGTCTCTCCGGACCTCTAGGGGGGAGCCGTGTTGAGTACGTAACAATGTGATTGTACACTTTTTAGGTACTTGTATAAATTCGAGATATTGTACATAATTTTTGTTTAAATCGCTTCTTGTTGAAATATACATAATTTCCGTGTACAATTGAAAAATACACTCTGCTGTTGGAGACTTCGTCTTCTCCCTGGTCACTTCTACTTACTTGCTCCACTCACACCGTGTTGTATACTTCGGATTTATTGTAGGAGCCTACTACTTTCAACCGAAGACATTTCTACAACCGGAACACAGCAGCTACAGCAGACGCAGTCCAAACAGTTAACGTGCCTGTGGATTATATAATTAATTTGTAGCCGAGGACTTACACTTTATAACCAAGTAATCCTTTTTGTTGCTATAACTCGTCACTGTATTTTTGGTAATATATTGTGATTTAACACTCCACTGACTTGGATTATTACTTTTATACTTGGAATGTTAGTGAACTCTAATATTAGTCCCCTACAGAGGCATCAATACAGCCGACATCGTCTCATCGGTCGCTGTTCAGAAAGAAGTCAGACCAAAACTGTCAGAAGTAACATTGTGATTTATTATTGTAATATTTGTTCATAGACCTTAGTTGAAACTTAATTTTAAAGCTGCCTATATGTTGGTGTTACAATAAAGAATTCTCGAGTAGCCAATCGGTGTTTTGGTTTTGCGTCCGTTATTACTAAGCGTTTCTGAGGAACTTCAAGGAACAGCGTGAGTCCCAGTGTAGCAAGAGGTGGGCATTGACGGTTTACGTGACGTGGCCGACACATACCTTCATACATTGTTGGGAATTACAAATCGCCACAAGCCCACCCCTAATTTTCATTCTCTGTATATTAAAGTGAAATCCAAATTCACAAGAAAGTTGAATGCTTACAGATGAAAGAATGTGTGGCAATTATGTAATCCGCATTAAAGGTACTCGAAAAACATCCCAAAAATTGACTGATATTAGTGTTATCTATTTCTGAAGTGTTTGAAAGCCAACTTATTTTTCACTTTATATATATATATAAACTTCGAAATACGTTTCAGACAATGGATGAATCCACTATGAAGTAAATATTGTGTCAGAAACTGCGATTCCGAAGGACTAAGAGGTGCCATGAGAAGGAGACAGGTAAATAAAATATGAGAAAAAGGCTTCCGATGTCATGAATCATAGTTTGTCAGGCTTACAGCACATCGTCATAGACATTTTTACCCCAAATCTACAAAACCTGGCTTTATCAAACTGATACGTGTTGTGACTGTGTGTTTCATTACCATCCGCGTAGAATGGCTTACATTCTGTGATGTCAGCATGTAAATAAGTCGATATCCAACGGCATTCGCTTAGACAGAGAGCCGAGATTCTCTATAAATCACTGATGTCGTGGACCTGTGGCTTTTCGGCGACATTCATCCATGGAACCTGAGAAATGAAACGAAGAGTTGGTCAGCCTGCGAGGTGGCGCTGTGGCGTTAAGGACTGTTGTGTTATCTTATGTTGCTGCATGTTGACTCTCTAGATAAGGTTCGAAAGACAATTTGAATATGTCTAAAGACGTTGCTGGATCGAAATCAATCACAAACATGCTGCGGTTTCCTGCTTACTCTTCTTTCCGAATGTGACAGATATACCCACCTGTTTTTGTTCTTTTGGTGCTCAATTACTTCACACTTCTTGTCCTCAAGCTGCTGTTCCATCTTCTGTGCCGTACATTCCTTCATTTTCATATTGTACCAAGTTTGTGTTCCCAATAAATAATATCATTCAATGTCGAGTTTTTATTTTATTTCACAAAGTTTTCAGATTGTGACAGTACTTTAGACGCAATAGGTAACAAACTAACACTCCACTTATTACAACGTGCATCACGTAGACCCTGTTTAAAGGTAGTTTCCTGCACTCGCAAATAATCTCGCCAGTTGACTGATGGAAGTTCATCACCATCTGTAAAGGGTGTCCAGAGTAAGTTATTTGCTTTCGCTGTTGTATGCTTAGAGTTCCTTTCGGGGACTCCGCTTCATCATACGAATCGGCGTTAACTTTCTACAGAGCATAGCAATCAAGGAGTGCAAGGAATATTTTGTGGAATGTTTGTTTTCGTCAACTTCTTTCTTAGTTCCTAAACTGTAACTTCCGTAAATATCATCATTACAGTAATCGGAAAAGACACAAAACAAGATTATATGATTACTGATGTCCATCGATATCAGAACTGCTGAAACTGTTGAGAAAATAAATAGGTAGCTATTCTTTGCACCATATGTTGCAGTTCATTTGTTCAAAACGCTTTCGTTACTTAATGCATGCTCGTTGTTCACTAAGGTTCTGTTACATGGGGGGGGGGGCACGTCTCATTTGTAATTATATCGGCTTACACAAGGCAAACGTAGAAACGCCTATTTCATACTTGAAAGAGCTTATGCTTCGGTGTATGTTGAAGTTCTAATTTCCTTTGGGTGCTGATCACTATGGGTTCGGCCCTAGTAACATTGTTAACAGATTCCTGTTGGACTGGTATAGAGTAGTGTGCTCTTGTGCCTGCTATCAAGAGAACCATATAAAATATGCAAGTGACGTGTTTGTCGTATGTGATGGTAACTGCGATTTGGAAGACACTCAGATAGCATTCAGTAGCAGCCATTCTGCTCGCCAATTTACGTTAAAAAAATTAGTAGTAAAGTATCTCTCCTTGATGTTCTACATACAAAGAGAGCTGATGGGTCATTGAAAAGACCAAATGCAGAAGTCGGTATCGATGGGGTAACTGAATAAATGGTGCAGTTTCTCCTCCACTGACAGAAAAACAAATTTAATCCGATATCGCTCGGCACATGTTCAGAGAGTCTGTAGTGATGATATTGCTGTTGGAAAGCTTAGACAAATGAAAGGAACCTTTGTGAGGTATGAATGTACAATACAGTTTCTGGGGCGATTGGTAAACTGTTTGGTAGAAATACAGACTGGAAGAATATACATGAAAAGATGTTGCAGCCAAACGTAGAATTTAGGGTGACAGCATGTGCGAAGACCTTAGTAACCGACTGACAGGGTCAAAGAGGAAACTATTCTTTACTGATTTTCTGAATAACATATGCAAGTCTTCCATTTGTGCACGCTGATGTTATGGAAATGTTACAATGATTATCCGCTTCTAACTTCAGTTATATGTTAACCTTCTGTTGTTAAACTAGCTATATAGAAGTTTGATGTAGAAAGATATCTTGTGCGTTATGGAGCACGTGCCACTTTGGCTGAGCAAAGGAGGGCGTTAAGCTGTTAATTCAACCGCATTACAGCATGTGGCATAAGTGTAGCTGTTTACGCAGAGAAAATCTTCGTAACACATAACATAAAGACAGTATTTTGTGTGCAAAAATAATTCGTACGATTACTTTTGTTGACCTGGACTTAATTCTACCGTGCCGTTCGTAAAACTTCCTTATTCATGTTTTTTCAGATAGGTTGTATTATTTCGTTCTGCGTTGTGCTCTAATATTCTGTCGATTTTACTGACGACACATTTCTCATCTTATTTTCCCAACTTACTGAAATTAACATGAGAAACTTAATGCACTGAATCTTGCCATCATCTATTTACTGAAGTCTATTCTAGTCAGTGCTGACCTAGAAGAATTCATATTTCTGAACAGTTTGAAATTCGTATTCATATAGGACCATAGCAACGCGCTCCAGTGTTCCCAATTACTTTCGAATTTTGATACAAAAAAAGAAATTTATTTGTAACTATCTTCTGTGACTCATATACAAATGCGGATGTACAGCTTTGAAAATATAATCGCCGTCAAGAAGATGGTCAATGTAATTGAAGATGGAACGTTCAATTAATGGTTGTTTGCTCAAACCCAACTCCCCTATATTTTCGCGGAGACATCGATATACCAGTCATCGTCTCATCGGTCGCTGTTCAGAAAGAAGTCAGACCAAAACTGTCAGAAGTAACATTGTGATTTATTATTGTAATATTTGTTCATAGACCTTAGTTAAAACTTAATTTTAAAGCTGCCTATATGTTGGTGTTACAATAAAGAATTCTCGAGTAGCCAATCGGTGTTTTGGTTTTGCGTCCGTTATTACTAAGCGTTTCTGAGGAACTTCAAGGAACAGCGTGAGTCCCAGTGTAGCAAGAGCTGGGCATTGACGGTTTACGTGACGTGGCCGACACATACCTTCATACATTGTTGGGAATTACAAATCGCCACAAGCCCACCCCTAATTTTCATTCTCTGTATATTAAAGTGAAATCCAAATTCACAAGAAAGTTGAATGCTTACAGATGAAAGAATGTGTGGCAATTATGTAATCCGCATTAAAGGTACTCGAAAAACATCCCAAAAATTGACTGATATTAGTGTTATCTATTTCTGAAGTGTTTGAAAGCCAACTTATTTTTCACTTTATATATATATATAAACTTCGAAATACGTTTCAGACAATGGATGAATCCACTATGAAGTAAATATTGTGTCAGAAACTGCGATTCCGAAGGACTAAGAGGTGCCATGAGAAGGAGACAGGTAAATAAAATATGAGAAAAAGGCTTCCGATGTCATGAATCATAGTTTGTCAGGCTTACAGCACATCGTCATAGACATTTTTACCCCAAATCTACAAAACCTGGCTTTATCAAACTGATACGTGTTGTGACTGTGTGTTTCATTACCATCCGCGTAGAATGGCTTACATTCTGTGATGTCAGCATGTAAATAAGTCGATATCCAACGGCATTCGCTTAGACAGAGAGCCGAGATTCTCTATAAATCACTGATGTCGTGGACCTGTGGCTTTTCGGCGACATTCATCCATGGAACCTGAGAAATGAAACGAAGAGTTGGTCAGCCTGCGAGTGGCGCTGTGGCGTTAAGGACTGTTGTGTTATCTTATGTTGCTGCATGTTGACTCTCTAGATAAGGTTCGAAAGACAATTTGAATATGTCTAAAGACGTTGCTGGATCGAAATCAATCACAAACATGCTGCGGTTTCCTGCTTACTCTTCTTTCCGAATGTGACAGATATACCCACCTGTTTTTGTTCTTTTGGTGCTCAATTACTTCACATTTCTTGTCCTCAAGCTGCTGTTCCATCTTCTGTGCCGTACATTCCTTCATTTTCATATTGTACCAAGTTTGTGTTCCCAATAAATAATATCATTCAATGTCGAGTTTTTATTTTATTTCACAAAGTTTTCAGATTGTGACAGTACTTTAGACGCAATAGGTAACAAACTAACACTCCACTTATTACAACGTGCATCACGTAGACCCTGTTTAAAGGTAGTTTCCTGCACTCGCAAATAATCTCGCCAGTTGACTGATGGAAGTTCATCACCATCTGTAAAGGGTGTCCAGAGTAAGTTATTTGCTTTCGCTGTTGTATGCTTAGAGTTCCTTTCGGGGACTCCGCTTCATCATACGAATCGGCGTTAACTTTCTACAGAGCATAGCAATCAAGGAGTGCAAGGAATATTTTGTGGAATGTTTGTTTTCGTCAACTTCTTTCTTAGTTCCTAAACTGTAACTTCCGTAAATATCATCATTACAGTAATCGGAAAAGACACAAAACAAGATTATATGATTACTGATGTCCATCGATATCAGAACTGCTGAAACTGTTGAGAAAATAAATAGGTAGCTATTCTTTGCACCATATGTTGCAGTTCATTTGTTCAAAACGCTTTCGTTACTTAATGCATGCTCGTTGTTCACTAAGGTTCTGTTACATGGGGGGGGGGGCACGTCTCATTTGTAATTATATCGGCTTACACAAGGCAAACGTAGAAACGCCTATTTCATACTTGAAAGAGCTTATGCTTCGGTGTATGTTGAAGTTCTAATTTCCTTTGGGTGCTGATCACTATGGGTTCGGCCCTAGTAACATTGTTAACAGATTCCTGTTGGACTGGTATAGAGTAGTGTGCTCTTGTGCCTGCTATCAAGAGAACCATATAAAATATGCAAGTGACGTGTTTGTCGTATGTGATGGTAACTGCGATTTGGAAGACACTCAGATAGCATTCAGTAGCAGCCATTCTGCTCGCCAATTTACGTTAAAAAAATTAGTAGTAAAGTATCTCTCCTTGATGTTCTACATACAAAGAGAGCTGATGGGTCATTGAAAAGACCAAATGCAGAAGTCGGTATCGATGGGGTAACTGAATAAATGGTGCAGTTTCTCCTCCACTGACAGAAAAACAAATTTAATCCGATATCGCTCGGCACATGTTCAGAGAGTCTGTAGTGATGATATTGCTGTTGGAAAGCTTAGACAAATGAAAGGAACCTTTGTGAGGTATGAATGTACAATACAGTTTCTGGGGCGATTGGTAAACCGTTTGGTAGAAATACAGACTGGAAGAATATACATGAAAAGATGTTGCAGCCAAACGTAGAATTTAGGGTGACAGCATGTGCGAAGACCTTAGTAACCGACTGACAGGGTCAAAGAGGAAACTATTCTTTACTGATTTTCTGAATAACATATGCAAGTCTTCCATTTGTGCACGCTGATGTTATGGAAATGTTACAATGATTATCCGCTTCTAACTTCAGTTATATGTTAACCTTCTGTTGTTAAACTAGCTATATAGAAGTTTGATGTAGAAAGATATCTTGTGCGTTATGGAGCACGTGCCACTTTGGCTGAGCAAAGGAGGGCGTTAAGCTGTTAATTCAACCGCATTACAGCATGTGGCATAAGTGTAGCTGTTTACGCAGAGAAAATCTTCGTAACACATAACATAAAGACAGTATTTTGTGTGCAAAAATAATTCGTACGATTACTTTTGTTGACCTGGACTTAATTCTACCGTGCCGTTCGTAAAACTTCCTTATTCATGTTTTTTCAGATAGGTTGTATTATTTCGTTCTGCGTTGTGCTCTAATATTCTGTCGATTTTACTGACGACACATTTCTCATCTTATTTTCCCAACTTACTGAAATTAACATGAGAAACTTAATGCACTGAATCTTGCCATCATCTATTTACTGAAGTCTATTCTAGTCAGTGCTGACCTAGAAGAATTCATATTTCTGAACAGTTTGAAATTCGTATTCATATAGGACCATAGCAACGCGCTCCAGTGTTCCCAATTACTTTCGAATTTTGATACAAAAAAAGAAATTTATTTGTAACTATCTTCTGTGACTCATATACAAATGCGGATGTACAGCTTTGAAAATATAATCGCCGTCAAGAAGATGGTCAATGTAATTGAAGATGGAACGTTCAATTAATGGTTGTTTGCTCAAACCCAACTCCCCTATATTTTCGCGGAGACATCGATATACCAGTCATCGTCTCATCGGTCGCTGTTCAGAAAGAAGTCAGACCAAAACTGTCAGAAGTAACATTGTGATTTATTATTGTAATATTTGTTCATAGACCTTAGTTAAAACTTAATTTTAAAGCTGCCTATATGTTGGTGTTACAATAAAGAATTCTCGAGTAGCCAATCGGTGTTTTGGTTTTGCGTCCGTTATTACTAAGCGTTTCTGAGGAACTTCAAGGAACAGCGTGAGTCCCAGTGTAGCAAGAGCTGAGCATTGACGGTTTACGTGACGTGGCCGACACATACCTTCATACATTGTTGGGAATTACAAATCGCCACAAGCCCACCCCTAATTTTCATTCTCTGTATATTAAAGTGAAATCCAAATTCACAAGAAAGTTGAATGCTTACAGATGAAAGAATGTGTGGCAATTATGTAATCCGCATTAAAGGTACTCGAAAAACATCCCAAAAATTGACTGATATTAGTGTTATCTATTTCTGAAGTGTTTGAAAGCCAACTTATTTTTCACTTTATATATATATATATAAACTTCGAAATACGTTTCAGACAATGGATGAATCCACTATGAAGTAAATATTGTGTCAGAAACTGCGATTCCGAAGGACTAAGAGGTGCCATGAGAAGGAGACAGGTAAATAAAATATGAGAAAAAGGCTTCCGATGTCATGAATCATAGTTTGTCAGGCTTACAGCACATCGTCATAGACATTTTTACCCCAAATCTACAAAACCTGGCTTTATCAAACTGATACGTGTTGTGACTGTGTGTTTCATTACCATCCGCGTAGAATGGCTTACATTCTGTGATGTCAGCATGTAAATAAGTCGATATCCAACGGCATTCGCTTAGATAGAGAGCCGAGATTCTCTATAAATCACTGATGTCTTGGATAATGTCCCACATCCGTTAACTGTTGATGCAGGCCTAGTTAATTGTTTAAGAAAGCGAACAATGGCACTAGGTAGCACAAAATTGCCCTAAATATTGAAATAATACAGATAGATGAGGAGTTGGTGTTGAATAACTAACCTATATAATTCATCAGGGAGATCATTAAAGGCCGAAAACAAAATAAAATTAATTGTGAAACGAGTAATAATAATATAAATAAGAGAGAATATAAGTCATTCGCTGTGATACCATATAAGTAGGGGATATCTGAGACCCTACCTATGATTCTAAATAAATCAGGAATTGGGGTGGAATTTAAACCTGCAAACTCACTCACGTAGGACAAGCTCTGTAGGTTAAAGGACCCAGCTGACCCAACTAGACAAAATAATATAATTTACAAAATACCTTGCAACGACTGTGAGTTAAGTCAACTATATAAGTCAAACTAGTAGGTCAGCGGTAGTCAGACTGTCAGAGCATAAGAATTTAGTGGCTAAAGTAAGAATGGTTGACCCCGAGAAGATAAGTAATTTAGAAAAAAGCTCAGCAATTGTAATGCATGCATTAACACACAACCACACAATAGGGTGGAAGAGGTTTAAAATTCTAAAAAGTAATGTAGGTAGGTGGAGACCGAGAGAGGTTGATTACTGAATCCTGCCTGGTTCATCGAGTCTACACACAACACAACACATGCAATCGGAATGAGTCATCACTCATACCTGAAATATAGAAAATACCACTAATACCAACCAAATCAAGTGAAAAACAATGGAACTATATAAATGAAGTTAGGAAGTCGTGTGAGTAATGCCTTGATATGATTATGAGTGGCAATAAATTGTGCTCGAAACGTCGTTATCAGTTGAAAGTAGTAGAACAGCAGCAGTCAGAATAGCCGAGCATAAAAACCTAGCAGCAAAACCTAGATTAGTTGACCCGAATGAGATAAGAAATCTAGAGAATAGTTCAGCTATAGCACTCACTACATGGAGTTACACACAACCACACAATAGGATGGATGGGATAAGATGACAGTCTTAAAATCTAATGTAACAACTTGATAGAAGGAGAGATTCATAACGGAAGCTTTGTTCATCGAATCAACTGCAAATACATAAAACAGGAATAATTCACCACCTGTCCCAGATATCTTGAAAATTCTAAGACAAAGAGAGCTATAAAACACAAGTTTCAAAGTCGTGTAATTATAATTGATGATATGATTATGAACAGCAATAAATTTTGTTCGAAACTGTGTCATCCAGTAAATAATACTGTTTCACTCACTGTGTATGTGATACAACTAATAAGCAAACTGATATGTTGTCTGTGTAGTCGACGATTGAACCATCAATTCATGGTTTTTTGCTCAAACCCAACTCCCCTATATTTTCGCGGAGACATCGATATACCAGTCATCGTCTCATCGGTCGCTGTTCAGAAAGAAGTCAGACCAAAACTGTCAGAAGTAACATTGTGATTTATTATTGTAATATTTGTTCATAGACCTTAGTTAAAACTTAATTTTAAAGCTGCCTATATGTTGGTGTTACAATAAAGAATTCTCGAGTAGCCAATCGGTGTTTTGGTTTTGCGTCCGTTATTACTAAGCGTTTCTGAGGAACTTCAAGGAACAGCGTGAGTCCCAGTGTAGCAAGAGCTGGGCATTGACGGTTTATGAGACGTGGGTGACAGAAACATTTATTCCTGAATTAAGATCACAATGAAAATGTGTTAATATAATTAAATGTGGTTAAATTAAATGATGCAATTAAAATGATGTTTTTTCGATATTGCTTTAAAAACATGAAGAATATTTTACAATTGGTATGAATATAAGAGAAATTGATGACGTTAAGCGTCCGTGAATGTGTTATTCCCATTTGCATATTTTGAAAAATGAGAATTCGGAAATAACTGAAATCGTCTGGGAATTTGAAATTACCTAAATTACGGGCTTCGTAGGACGTCTTATTATCAAGAGAATGGCAGAAAGTGTGAATGCAGAAATCAAATAGGAAATGCTCAATGTAGATTGACAGGGTGGCAAATAGTAATTCTGTGATATAAAATTGGTGGTCTGTAGGGGAATAGGAGTAGGAATGAGGGGTGATTAAGATGTTGAAGTACATGTCGAGACCTTGTGGTTCTCACTTTGGTCAAACTGGCGTATACGTAAATCTTAGGACTTCTTCGCGTTTATTATTGTGTCCTAACGTTGTGATTCCTCAACATCCACAACGTAAATCAAAAGGCACTTTAGAAGGAGTACGAACGTATATTAACTCAGTAATCGAAATTTCAAAGGTTGAGAGAACCCAAAAAGTATCAATTGTAACACGCCATATTTAGATTGATAAACAAATCAAAGTCTAATTACATAGTGAAAGTTTACTGCAAAGATGAGTAATAAAATGGGTCACTACACACAAACATGTAAAGCATTTAGTATAAGTCTCTGATAATTTCATATTAAACAAATACACTTATATAGCCTGAATGGGATTTCGAGTGCACAGTAATGATTTCCTCTAACTGTTTTCCCTAGCTTCATATATGCTTATCGGAAATAGTTTTGTGCCTCTGTACTACCCAACTTGTATTTGATGTATCCCCAAAACATTCTGCTATTATTTCAATGTGATGTTTGCTGTTCACCAAATGAAACGAAATGGTCCTATTTATTTGCTCCACCACAAAACAAACTGCATTGGTGATAACAAATGCACAAGAATAATGTCATGTCGGCACTACCTACATCTAGCCTTAGAGAAGTGATTAAATATATATGTATATATACTGATTCGGCCATCATTGATAATTCATCTTTAATCTTCTGAATTTATTTGATAGGGATTTGATTTGTTCCCAGTTTGTTCACGAATTGACATCACTTAGAGAATCATTGAAAACGTGAGGTACTGGACAGCTGTTTCTTCTAAGTCTGGTAATTGTCATCGGGCATTCAGTCGACTACCGCTGGCTAAGTGCTCTACGACCCCGACTAGTAACTTGAAGACCCTAGTTTCGAACACTGGTGAGTAAGTACTCCTAATGAATCCAAATCTAGGACGAAACAGCTATCTTTAGTTTACTGCAACAAACGTCTGCTTGATAAACTGATGTGTAACTTTTACTACTATCGATGTATTGATCTTACGATTTAACATATCACTATGCATTTCGATAAGATAAGATAATGGCTTTATTCCAAATCAGTACTTGTGATACAGAATGGAATTCTCAGCATTTTTACTACAATATTGCATCCAGTTAGTACGTTAACAATAAATAAAGTTCTACACAGATTAAAGTTATCTCAGTCAGTTTTGACAACAACATATTAGCATGTCGGCAGCAAAGCCAAAATTTAAACAGTGTTTGAAGGTGTTAGAAAAGTAGATACTACTAGCATATTTACTGGCGTAAGCGATAGCAAAATGGTCGAGATATACTGTGGTGGTTGACAATTTCTATCTCTGTATTCTTTAAATACTTACTGTTGACTGTTGATGTGTTTCTTATATGAATTGCATAAGAATTCTGCAAAATACAAATTCCTGATTTCTGCCCTCTCTGTGTTTTGTTTGGATTCTTGTAATTCGGTCATCTCGAAATACTAATATTACAAGTACAATAAATTACTACAGCTGGTTAAGAAAAAGGTGTTGCTAAGATGTCGTACAAGCATTTAAAACGAGCCTTTTAAACAAAGTAGTAGAACTTGGAATTATATGCAAGGTAGAAGGATGGAGTGAAAGGTTTCTTTCGTGCACATAAATCAGGGTTTTCTATCCGGATCTCTAAGGCCTAGGGAATTCAGAGAAAACGCAAGCTTACCATTTTCGGGAGACTTCTTTTGACTTACATATTTACTGATCAGTGTTGAGTATTATAGCAATCCTTATTGATCCACTGTTGCCTTTTCTTGGTCTAGTGGGATAATGTTCCTTGATATTTTTTAGATAAAACACGCATCGAGCGACCTATATATATATATCTCTCCAAATGATCAAGTAAATTCGTAGATACATATGGGAGTGATCAGATGCGGCGACAGTCTGTCTTTGGAGTTGTTGAACAATGTTTCTGTACGCAACCACTGATTGCACTTCGGAGGAAACAATGGATGAGGATTGTGGCAAGTTGTCTAGTTTACTGCAGAATATAAAACGCTTTTGTGCAGTCAAATCGTCAGTAGTAAGCAAATGAGAAAGTTCAAACTGATCGGTCTAACTGTTACTTTGAGACATGTTGGCAGGCGATTAATTTCTTGTTATCGTCTGTGTCTGAAAATCATCCGTAATCCCTCGTTGTTCTCATCAAGATTCTGAGACTTCAGACTATTCTTCCTACTGAACATTTTCTTTTATAGTAATTGTTTTCTCTACTTTTATGTGAGCTATAAATTATGGCGAGTTTTGAGCAAAGTTCCAAACTGACTAAGATAATTCACCTCAAACTTTTCTAGTTTGCGTGAATTTTTGACTGATCATACAACTATCCTAACTTAGGGGAGGCTTTCATAGATAGTTATTCTGCTCCCCATAACTTTATTTTTTCCTCACTTTGTTTGAACTATTTCCCCTTGACCAATTTTCCCAAACGTTATACTGAAAGAACTCTCATATTTTATTGTAATTTGTCGGTCGATAATTGTCATCAAACTCTTCTTTGTGTAACTGGCGGAAATTTGGCATATTTTCCCAACAGATTTCAGGAATCTTTGGAGGGAATTTACACATTAATCTCATACAGGTGCCGCTATCATTATATTCTCTCATTACTCGTTAAATGTCATGACCATTAATACACTTGGAAGCTTGCGCTAACGAACTCACAGCCTCGTCACTTTGCAAGCCTGCTGTTCTAATCGCTATTAGCAAAAACGACAGCACGATAGGATACAACCGAAGCCGCAACGCAAGAAGACGAGAAGACAGCTTGTTGATGCAGAAACCTTTGAATATCTGGCGTAAACAGAGAAAAGTGTTAACAGCAGTTGCGTGTACATATGCTTTACATCGCTTTGACAGACATTAATTACACTGATAAGTTATTACAGTCAACAACCAATAAGGTCCCAAAGTCATAATTAGTGGGGCACTCAGAGAGCACCGTAAAAATAGATGTAGTATTTTGGAAGAATTAGGTCTATATTACACCTGACTGAGTTTCAATGTAGAAATTTGCACACACGCACACAACTAACAAGACGAGAACAGAATGGAACACTGAAAATATCTATCTACAGAAAGTCAACATGGAACAGACAGATTACTAACTTTCACAGTTGGGTACCCCTATACACCAAACGAAACCTAATCCGTTCACTCAGCTACAGAGTTCGCACCCCGGACACCATAGAAGATGAACTGGACAATTTCAAGAGAATCCTCGTAGAGAATTGTTATCCAGAACGATTTATTGCAAAATCTATGAATCCTAGACCACAAAAGCCGCCCATGCTTAGCGTCCCGAAAAAACTACTCTACATGAACCTTCAATTCAATGGAGATAAATCTGCTGAAACACTAAAAAATCGGCTGTCGCGCTCACTCAAGAAGACTTTCCTCGCAGCTGGCAACTTCATACAAATATTTAATGACGTTGATAATGGTATAGTGCTTTCCATACTGCTGTTCTAGTTCCCTTATTACTTCTTGGTCAACCCTGACAAGTCCCTCGCAAAATTTATGAAGACGAGGGAAAGACTTCAGTAGCAATATATGGTCTGCTTGACGATGGTGCGTTGAATTGCATTTTGGTCCGCTTTGTCTAAGTTTAGCTTGCTCCGAAGGCGGGGGTGGGTAAAGGGTATTTTTAGGCTCTCCAGGACGAGAGAAATTAATATTTCGCTTGGCGTGGATATGAAAAAGAATGTGCGCCAGCATTTGCGAAGGCTTAGGTAGCCTTCTTTGACAGTCTAATAAGACAGCCTTTACTCCAAGCTGTTGGCAGTTTCCCTTCCCTCCAAAATTCTGCAGTAGTAGCGTGTGGGCACTCACTGGATCTATTTTTAGTGCTTCTGTAGGAACCTCACCTGGTTCTACTGCTTTACTGGCTAGCTTTCAATAACTTCATGTCTCTCAGGTCTTCAGACTACATCGGAGGGTAATCGCTAACTGGGAGTTGCGTGACTGCTGAATTTATTTCTGGATGATTTGCAGGTAGTGGTTAATTCAAGACCGCTACAGGTCCTTTGGAGTGATCTGCTTAGCGTTTGCCAAGAGCCTGTCGACTGGTGATAATTAATTATCCTGTACTGTCTGCTCTCACTCTGTCATTCATATAACCCATTTGGATTTTGAAGTAGCTTCTCGGGGTCTTGTCCATTACTCTTCGCAGTGACCCATAGGAGTCTTCCTTCTCCTTTTGCTCTGAGGTGTTTGTAGGAAAGAAGTATTAAATAATCGTAAGCTCCCGATCTTCAAGATCGAACCGTCATGTCATAATCCTAGAGGAGACTGATTCGCACTGCATGACAACCTTCGGTGCTGTTAGTTACATTATGGTAGTTACTCCCCCCAGTGTACCCTTTTTTATCGCCCATGTGACCAGAGTAGATTACTAACTTCCAAGCTAAAAATTTGGAGACTCCACCTCCGTTTCTTCTGCTCTAACAAATTTCTAGCCCCTTTTCAGGTTATCTTCTCAATTATTCTGTGGACTGAACATTCTTTGCAGTTTTAAAGATTGTTCGGCCATTTCGTGTCTCCATGTTTCTGTTTGTTTTCATTGAAAGAAGACACATCTCCCCACGAAGTTTACTTTTCGTAGTTATGGGAGCTTTGAAGTTTCTGTGACGATTAGATTGGTTTTTCAGGCTGGGACGAATAGCCAAACATCAAGCCTCCCCACTTTTTTCCTGGCTTAGGACTAGCTAATAAACTAGGCGGAATTAAATTGTAGGAAACCTGAGGTTAAAAAGTAATCAAATAAATTACCCACTTTATCTGATGACTTCTTTGGGGGACTGGTAAGAAGATAATCCAAAATTGAATTTCCGTTCACTATTCGTCAGTATCTTAATGCATTACCCAAGAACGTTATTCGAAAATTAAACCAGTGTCTAAATTTTGATATTTTCGCAAACAGTTATGATATCTAATCAGGGCTTTTCACATGTTATCCTAGCATGTGGTCTTCTCAGGACATTTTTACTGTGATGAAATGATAAGAAAACGTAAAAGTTTACTTCTTAATGTGGATGCTGTGAGGCAGCAGCGGTCTTTCTTGCACTAAAGGGCTGAGTGAAATAGAAATCATTCTAACAAGAACAAAGTTAGTGAAGACTGCAAAATTCAGAAGAAATAAAGCTGACAGATAAACAAGAAACACTCCTCAGTACGGAAAGGTATGCACAAAAGCAGAAAAATGGATGAAAACTTATAGAAGGAGGAAAATAAGATGAAAATTACTGAGAATTTCCTGAATCTGTAAGGTAAAAAGGGGTGGATACATCTGAGTCATTGAGAGAATAGACGCTTTGCACCTAAAGTTAAATTCGAAGTTAATGGGATTTTCACTTTTCCAGATTAAAGTTAATGCAACAGAAACATGAATGAACTTGGAAAGTAAAATTTTTCTTTTTCTTTATAATTTGAGCATTATCTTTTCAAAGCTACTTTCCATTACCGTTCGCTAGGCATACAATAGGTTAAATAATGTTTTATTGTTTGAGGAAATCTTATTTACCAGACGAAAGGTGCATCAAGAATCAAGAAAGTCAGAATAATGTAGTGAACGTCACATTTCAGGTAATAAAATACTTGCTAATTATCTGTAACGCCAGGCAACAGATGGTTTATTGAGAAGATGAAGAGATATTTACAGATTTTTATGTACATTATTATTCGTTATGGTTAGCAGATAAGCAGCGTCTTCTGATTGGTCGTTTTCTTACTGAAGGTAATTATGTCATCTTTTTGTGGCCGTTCCTTAGAAAGTCAGGCCATATATTTGCGAATCGTACTTGCACACAATAAGTCTGATGTGATAGTTGGTGACTTCCTCAAAGTTAAGTATAGTTATTGCTTTCTCCCATGACCCCGATTCGGGACGTAAACACTGGCGTAAATTGTTGTCTAAAATTTTGGGGAATTATTTACCGCTACAGCTCACTCCACCCCCCCACCTAGTGGGGTGGTGAGGACCCTAAGACAGAACCAGCCGGAAGTAAAAAACTCGATGGTTCCCTTTCGGGTGAAAAAATCTTCCGAGCGGCTAGGTGGGGTGCCTACTGGTTTGTCTGCCTATGCTAATAGGGTGTTTGTACATAGCTTCCTTGTTGTTGTTCGTTGGATCCCGTGCTTCGTTTGTTTCCTGTCCAGTGCCCGCCGCACCTGGAAAAGAAAACAAGAACGCTAAGAACCATGTCGAGGAAAATGTACCAAATCAGCTTTTTTTGTCAAAAAAAATGATGTGCATTTACTATACAGTAAAATAATGCTAAGTTCAGAACATCGAAAAAAAATACGTCTAATTAATTTTTTTGTGCATGTTACGTGAACTGTTGAAAAAAAATTTTTTGTGTACAGTGGTACTGTATCTAAAAAAATTGATACGTCAAAAAAAATAGTTAGTACCACAAACGAATGAGTTGCGTGAATCACGTCGGGCTCACCAGTTTAGAGGGTTGACGGAATTATCTTACACAGCCTCTAAATTATTCTCGCGTACCGAAAACAAAGCAAAAGCCAATAATTGATCGTCCAAACTTCGTGATATATTTCGGGACCAAAACAAGCCGTCAGACGAACGCTTAGCTAGCTAGTGATCGTGCACGTGACACGACGGGGTACCAAATGGCGGGGATGCTTGACCGGAAGCCTTCAGCTAAATAAGTCGACTTAAACAGTGGTGGTCAGCATCCAATGGTGAGTGATTGCTGTGGTCAATAATTTTGGGGAATTATTTACCGCTACATGAGTAAAAGTAATAATTAACAGGTCATAATTCTTATAACTATTTTTATGTTAATGAAATATATAAAGCAGTAATAATAGCAAATGAAATCCATCAACTTTTTTTAATCACCTGCATACGTTTGAAGCATGACCTAGGTCAAAATTGATTTCTGCTGATTACTTGTAAACTGAGCCGTGAAGAATGATGTTTTTAATAAGTGCTAGACACCTTTAACCTCGCTGAGTCTTCTGGCAAGAGAGAGGGTTAGATTCTGAGCCAGCAATTCACTCCAAAAGAAAACAATTCTATCGCTACAGAGGCTTCCAAACCCATGAATAATGAATTTATTCTCCATGGGAATCACAGAGAAAAATGTCTGTAGTGAATACAGTACAATCCAGAATCACTGTGGAACTTGTAAGTTGCACTCAGAACGTTAATAGTATATAATAATATTAGCAATGATAGGATGTAATCACTCTGTCACATAGTGAAAATATTCTTATCTCCGTATAATCTTAACTGAATGATTCGCTAAGAGGATTTCTCAGAGATAAGAATATGTCGAACAGAAAGATGCGTATAATCCCATTGTTATTATTTTTATTAAACTAAACAGTCAACATAGAAAATATCCCCATTTAGACATTTAGAAAAGAGAAAGATTGAGCGAAGAAATATTTACTTCTCAATTAGATCCTCATCTCTGGCTCTACTCTAATATATATAGCATTTTAATTACAATACACAACATTTTACCAATCAAGTGGCGATATGTTTGTTAACAATAATTAGTCGGTGTCAAAATGTCAATGGGGTGATAATTAACGAAGAAAAATTAATATATATAATTAAAAGGTGGTAATGGTTACAACACGTGGATTGCATAATGCAATAATTTTGGAAAAATGAAGAGCAATTAAGGAATAAGCGTGTGCACAGGTTGATTACGTAACAGATTGTTAAAGAAAATAAAACAATTTGGACAATCATAATTTGTAACTAAAGTTGAAGTGGTCATAAGAATAAAATAATTTTTACAAGGATAACACGTAATTAAAGATGAAGTAGTCAGAAAAATAAAATAATTTGGACAATTATAGTTTTTAAAAAGAAAAATTATTCTAGGTGGAGGGTGATGGAGTAGTCCGGTTTATACAGTCATGTAACGATGGCCAAGGTAAGGAAAGTGGCTGTACAAATTTCTTCTGAACACAAAAGTTTGGCTTCTTCAGGTGGATTCCTATTGCTTCAGCTGTATGTAGAAGACGAACTCGTAAAGCAAAATTAAGATTAGTAGGAATGCGATAAATAATTTTAAATGCAGTATTAACATCAACCTTATGCTCACTATCTACAAGGTGGGCTAAAATAGAGCTACGAATAGATTTTGTTTGTCCCTTGCTTAACCATGCCGGATGATGTTCGGAAATACGATGATGAACCTGCCTAATTGTAATCAATTGTAATCAACCTGTGCACACGCTTATTCCTTAATTGCTCTTCATTTTTCCAAAATTATTATGCATTATGCAATCCACGTGTTGTAACCATTTCCACCTTTTAATTATATATATTAATTTTTCTTCGTTAATTATCACCCCATTGACATTTTGACACCGACTAATTATTGTTAACAAACATATCGCCACTTGATTGGTAAAATGTTGTGTATTGTAATTAAAATGCTATATATATTAGAGTAGAGCCAGAGATGAGGATCTAATTGAGAAGTAAATATTTCTTCGCTCAATCTTTCTCTTTTCTAAACAGTCAACATCAATATACATCAAACGAGATAATCGTGTTACATTTTACTAATAGTAAGTAATTTTTACTGTAACGCACATCTTGAGGAGTCCGTACGGCTCGTAAGATGAACCACTTAAAATATTGATTATATTTTCTTAGGCTTTCTTAGTTTCACCTCACGGGTCACAAACTCATAAGTTCATCAAGTAGATTAACTCTCAAGGATATCAATTTTATTATTATGAAGACTTTCGTAACTCACGAAAAGAAAAAGAGCAATTGGAAATGTGAAATTTATTTATTTTATCTATTTTACACAGTTTATATAAATACAAGGAAACTGTTTTAAGTTCACATCAGACGTTATAAAAATAAATAAATGCTATTCACTAGTAGTAAATGAAAAAACTCTTTCGTCTCCTCGTATCTGTGCACACGAGACAACTTCGGGATTACTTCCGACGTAATCCTATCTGTGAAATATTAACCAGACTTCACCCTTTGATCTTCAGCTCAAGACGTTTACAATAAAAATATATTCAAATAGATGTTAATGGAAAATAAAGCATCATTTCGGTAGCCAGAATGAATAATTTGATAACCGATCAGCATAAGGTGGAATAGTTTTGGTTTAAAATGATATAAGTACCAGTGTCGTCATATGCGAGGTTCTTGTCTAAAAGACAAATAGATTAAGTCTAGCTAGTTGGAAATGGATACATGACGAAAAAAAATATTACAAAGACCTTTATCAGTTACTCTGGTTACCTGACTGCGAATTTTGTGGGATCCAATCAAACTGGAAATCATACTTAAGTGAACGTTTCTCCATTATACGCCAGAATAAACCACGAAGATATTTATATTTTGGTTCTTCTTCAAATGCTAGGTTACGGCAATAATTCAGATATTTAGCAAATTCTTCCGGCAAACCTTGGCATAATGTTTCCGTACGTACACTCAACTTTGTCTTATATATTTTACGGAATTTCTCCCGTTTACTATCGGCCTGTAGTCCTTGCCATGGAAGATTTCCTTTAATAAAATACAAGAAGACATAACCTAATGATTCTAAATCATCCCTCCTAGACTGTTCATAGCCAGCGTGAGCATTTATGCTACAGTATCGTGCGGTCCCTGTTAAGTTGCGAAAATCTCGAAATGCACAGTGTTCTTTAGATTTAGGATCCATATAGTATTTGGATAATCCCAAGTCAATTATATAGACAGTATTGAACGCAGGCCCGACACCCATCACAAAGTTATCTGGTTTGATATCACGATGAATAAGATAATTCCGGTGCAAAATCTCTATCCTCTTCAACATTTGATCGGCTAGCATGGCTACAGTTTTTAAGGAAAATTTACATTCACAATAAACATGTAGATCTTCTAAACTAGGTCCTAAGTATTCCATAACAAGTGCACTGTATAGGTTTTGCACACCATCTCGACCAAACCAATAGACTTTAGTTATTCCAGGATTATTACTTAACGCTTTCAATAACTGACATTCTGTTTGAAGTTGAATTGGAGCACCTGATCTGTAAACTTCCAGTTTAACAGCTGCTTGTTCTTTCGTTCTTTTATTCAAGGCTAGAAATATCTCCCCAAATGATCCAGCGCCGATACGTTTAATCAGTTTCCATTCTTTGTTTACAACAAATTCTGAATTACTATCCACTGAAATCTCATTGCTTTCACCTAATGACTTCGATGACTTCATTTACATTAAATTAATCGCAAGAACAGTAATTTATGTCATCTTTTAACATTCGAAAATAAAACAGAACTAAACTGTACACAGAAACTTTCCCTCAACCATTTGCAAAAATAAGTTACCCAGCCAAGCAAAATGAATTTTCAAATAAGCTAATATACAGAAATCAATGTAATAAAATCGATATGTATCAATCACTGGATTTACTTACTAACTGAGCAGAAACTCATTTTTAACTCACGCCATAACCGACATTGCTAATTTTTACTAGCTCTTCTGAAATGGTATCAGGGAGAAGAACATTGGTGAACGAGAAAAAAAGCGGTAATTAAGGTGTCAGAAACAGAATAGACGAATGATAATACAACCTTATGAACAATGTCTACGTACAGAAGACAGTAAAAGTAACTATAACCAACGAAACGCCAAACGTACTAATTAAAACCATAAAGAATAAAAGATTAGGCTCACTTCATTGTTTCCCCTTCAGCTGTCTCACTAAACTAGAAGGAATGCATCTAAGACACTCATATAGTATATTGATAGCCTGTTTTCACATCAAACAACAGAGCACGTTGGTAGTTGGTTAAACTCGTATTTATAGTGTATTGATATGCTAAGTCAAATATAAACCGAACACCATTGCTAAATAACCAATCATCTGAAGAGCAAGTAGAATTTTTCCCGTTAAAATAATGTATTCTTGAGTGTACAGGGAAGTATGGGGAGATTATTAGACTCTTCCCTGTTGCTGCTTCTGAAAGACAATTAGTTATGACTACAAAATCTGAAAGTTTAATAACACTTTATCAGTCAAAAGAAGAATTTTGACAAGTTGTATCCGTGCAGAAAAACCGAAAGCAGTTCCTTCTGTTGTCCGATACACTGTGAATTTCCATTAATCTTTCTTTAACTTCAATTCGAGTCAAGTTTCTTTGACTGGACACTAGTAAGTACGTAGTGTTATGTGTCTAGCCCATTGTTTGCTGCAGGTTGAATTCTATCAGTCAAGTTTGCGATGTGGCCACCATTCAGGGCTGTTCGCCATCACGTAACTGAGATGGAATTCAGTCTGCACGAAAAAACAAATAGACACATTACCCTGGTTACTAACTAACGTCCAATCAAAATATCCAGTACAGTCCTACAGAAGGCCAATGGCGAACCCGAATGACTCAGTGGTAACATCTCTGATTGCAGCACTGGGTGATGCGGCTTCGGACCTCAAAAGGGACGTGAGTTCCTTCAAGGTTGCACATACGCCCCGATGACGAATACCAGTTAGCACAAAACCGAGGTTCAAGGCCTCCTGCTGATTGCCTCCAACCATCTAATATCTAGTCACGTTTATTTATGCAAATAAATTGGGTCTGAAAAGCTCTCACTTGGATTCAAGTTTTACACCCCAAGAAAGTTCATCAACAGAAGTGATTCTGAAGCATACGTCTAAAACTTAAAAAAACTGTAGCAGTATTTTATTCCATATTAAAATATTAACTGGAAATATCACAGTGAAACAGTGTTATTTACTGAAGGACGTTCCGAACGCAATTGATTGCTCATTACCGTACCAATACAGTAAGTAGTACTGTTTCACTGGGTGATATAAACTAAGTGAATAAAATCCTATGAATACTGGAGCATAATCTGAGGATGTACTGAGTCAAATGATAGATCTTAAACCAACAGAAAAATAAGAACAAGTGGTTTGAGGCTTAAATGTTTGCCGCTGCTGATCAAGAACTCACATCACCAATCCCACAATCGAGGATTTTATCAAGAGAAGACCAGAAAGCATTGAATAGGCTGAATGATAACGAACAATTGGTAGTTTTACGACCAAATAAAGTTTCAAATGTCGTAGTCATGACCAAGGCGTTGAAAAATTTCACTTCCAAAATGAACTTGATCCTACAAAATCCTTTAGAAATTAGGATTGGCAACTGTCAAAAACATCTGGCTGATTCAACTGAAAAGTGAATCTCAAAGGTGCTGAAAGATTCACTGCTAAAGAAACTAACAGTTGATCGCACTTGTACCGAACTAAAACCTAGAGGCTTTCGTCTACCTTACATGTACGGACTATATAAGTTACGCAAAGAAGGTATCCAGCTTAGGCCCACACTGTCAATAATAAATTCAAGACAACATAAAGTAGCTTGTTGGCTACCTGACAAAATAGAGCCCATTCTCTAAAATTTAGCCTCATGAGAGACATTCTACTATCGAAAAAAGGAAGAATCTGCGTGTTACCAATAAATTTGTGGTGTTCATTGATGAGAACTCCTTAGTCATCAACGTGCCAATTGATGAAACTATAAGGATTATACGCCACATTCAGAATTCAGTCACCTTCTTTTGATGTGCACTCATGACATCTAATTAGAGTCTAATAACATATTCTGTAACTAGAATGATGTGGTAGCGACGGAAAACCCACTGAATCCTATTTTTGTAAGTAATTTTACAGTAAATCTGAAGGACAAAAAAGAGAAACACAATCGAAGAAATGACTCTACAATTCCATCATGGAGTAAATTTATTTTATAAAGTCTCACAGTATTATTTACTGACGGCATTTCGAGCACAATTTATTGCTCGTATTCATATCAGAGTATTCACACAATTTCCAACTTCGTTTATATGCATGAGTAACAAACTGATTAGACAAATGAATGAATAAAGGTCAATATATATTCTACTAACACTATTAGTTTTAGGCATTAAATTAAACCGGTGATGACTTCATTCTGGGTAGTGAATCTTCTGCAGATTTATTAATTCCATTCATTCAATTAGGTAACAGTGAAAAAATGGTTAATTTAGATATAATTAGTCTTAATACTAATATACAAATTAGTATGGTCTCGGAAAAAGTTAAAAAAGAACTAAGTGCTGATCCTGAATCTGCTTATAGGACAAAGCTACCCAATGAAGAAATTACTTTAGGAGTTGAATTATGCCTCAAGTCTAATATCTTCAAATTCCCAGGCAAAATATACAGAAAAACATGTGTTGCAATGGGATCTTCACAGAGTGGGAATTAGGGTGGCATTTAAAGATGTTAACTCACTCAGGAGCAAGCCTGTAAGTTAAATGACCAAATTAGACAAGATAATGTAATTTACAAAATGCCTTGCAGTGACTGTGAGGTTAACTACCTAGATCAAATCATCAGATTGTCGCAAAATAAGAATCTAGCTAAGTGTAGGACAGGGTCACAATTCTAAAAAGTAGTATAGGTAGACGGAGACAGATTTCTTTGTTCACCAAAAACATACACCTGATACGCGGACGCGTAGTCGAAATGGCTGGGCACTAATACCAGAGATATGGAAAAGATTACTACCAAATAAATCAAATGATAATAAATAGTCGTCAATTTCGTTTTATTTCAGCTTACGTTATCACATTCTAGCATTTTGTTTACTTGTTTTATTTTACTGACTAAACATCTTATTTCCCATCTTATCGCATTCACATTTCCGAATATACACTACACTACTTTCTATTATCTATTTCACACAAGTTTATTGAAATTTCAATTGACCTTTATTTATTCATTCACTTGTCGAATTAATTTATTACTCATGTATACAAATGAAGTTGGAAGTTGTGTGAATACTACGATATGAATACGAGCAATATATTGTGCTCGAAATGGCATCAGTAAATAATACTGTATAACACTGTGAGACTTTATAAAATAAATTTACTCTATGATGGGACTATACTCTACCACAGTACCGAAGTTCTATTCTTATATTAAATGACCTCTTGCAGCACGTGTGTTGATTGTATATGGTGATTTATCTCATGCATCTCATCTATAATAAACCTTTAATCACATCCAGGAGAAAAATTACTTCAACATGGAAAATAAAGTTGACCAATGTAGTTTATAACCTTATCAGTTGACTTTCCTTCCTTGTCTAGTACACTACGCCTAACCTCAGTATTATTTACCGTATTATACCATCTTACAGGGGTCATGGTAATACGTCCTTGAACAACAGATATCCACAAAGATCTGTTGACAGATTTGGAAAAAATAAAAACAAAAGATTAAGAAACATCGCAGTGAATAAAGAGTCTGTATTCAACCAGCTCAAATTTAAAGGTGATGACTATGAGGAGATAAGCAATAGATGACGTACGACATAGCTGTCGATGCATCTCTGGTCATATAGGTATAAGATGGCACACATTTGGGAAAAATTCAAAGGAAAAAGAGGCAGGCTCAGACCTCTTTAAGTTCACTTAGTCCATCTCTGTCAAACATTAAAACCTGGCTTTTGTATTCAAAAAGAAGTTATAGTAAGTATTTCTCTACTTTGGTAAATGATCTTCTAACCTTAACTGATTATATCATCTTTTAATAAATGTACTCACATTAATGAATTGTCATTCTTCATATTTTCAACAGCTAACTAAATAAAAATAACTGACAACACATTTTTTATATTTCATTTCCTCATTTTAACGATTTTCCAATCTTATAATATATGTATCGCAATATTTTCCTGCAAGCTAGTCTAGTTTACTAGTTTTCTAGCCGTTCCTTAGCCCGGGTAAAGGAAGAAATTTGGGCGTGGGGCTATCTACCTTACCTTAAAAAAGCAATCCAAACTCTACAGAAACGTTACAACACAAAAAATTATGGAAAACTAACTTATTCTTAGGTGGAATCGCAGAGACGAATGACACGGGCTGGTGAAACGCTTCAGGAAGCCAGCCAGGCGATGTGTTTTCTTTCGACAGAAACAAAAATAAGGATGGGGAAGTGGAATGTTACTAAGAAGTAGGAAGCTGGGAAGGCTGTCCAAGTTGCTAGAGAAATGAGAAGATACAGAATAGAAGTGCCACCAATCTGTGACAGCAGGTGAAGTGGGTATGGACTATCCAAATTGTTAACTAGAGATTCAGTCATCTACTTCGGTCATCCAGACGCCATCCACGAACACACTAAGGAGGTGACTATTAGGATGTCACCAACCGCGTCGAAGACTATCATGCAGCACGAGCGAAACACCTCTAGGATCATGACATCAAGGTTCAACTCAAAAGGAAAGAAGGTTAGAACCATCCAATGCAACGCGCTTACAAACAACTCAAAATAAGAGTGGAAGGAAGATTTCTGTAGACAACCGCAAACATACGAAATGGAGAAATCAAAATCTTAATGGGCAAATCATCCACCTTAGCTAGAAACATTCTGTTATTTCAAGATCTTACGGGCGACATGAATGCTAACTAGGAGCAGACAATTCAGGAAGAGAACCCAACATGGGTCGAGAGACTCTCGTTCAGTGAAATCAATTCTAACGGATAACTCTGCGCAAACCTTTAATGGCGAGGTGGTTGGAGGTAGCGTGCACAACCACAAGACGAAATGGATTTCACCCGACGGACAAACCCAAAACCAGAGAGACTTCATCTCAATCTTAAGAAAAAGAAGCTGCAGTCTGTTAGATACGAAGCCCAAAAGGGGAGCATATTTGGGCTCAGACAATTATCTGTTGGAAGGAACATCCAAGATCGAGCAAAAAGTCTTCAAAACAACCATAGACAGACTAAAATTCAAGTTTAACACAGAAAATGAAATAAAAATATCAAAGATCCCTTAACTGCAACCATCAGAGCAAAGTGGGAAACAGTACGTAGCATTAGTGAAGAAACCTGTCTGAAGGAACCCTCTGGAAGTGGTGTTCAAAGGAACGAATAAAACCGCTTTAGCCAGGAAGAGGGGAAACCGGAAACGGCTCCTTATAGACATCTGGAAGCTAATAGAAGATGCTGGGACAAAAGATAGACAACAGAAGGAGAAGCTGACTTCAGTATACGTCGCATTTAATAACGAATGAAGTGGAGAGGACTGCTAGGAAAGGCAGAAGACAACTCAACGACACACTGGGAACTGAAGCAGAACAGGCTGCAGGTAAAAGAAACGTTAGAACATCATATCAGATAACCAGGTATCTATCCGGGAAGAGATCAACCCAGATGATGAAACCAATAAAAAAATACTTAAGGGAACCTGATTACCAAGGAGGAGAAACAAATAAAAACAATCGACCGATCACTTGAAGGGTGTTCTTAACTGACCATCCTCAGCCACTAGTCCAGAACCACCACCAACAACACTGCGAGAAATGCCAATGGACACCAAAACTCAAACAAAAGCAGAAGTCCTGAATGCTGTCAAGTTACTCTAATCAGCGAAGGCAGAAGGGCCGTATTATATTCCTCTGGAACCACTTAGAAATGATACAGAGATCACATCGGATGCCCTCGGGTCGCTATTGCATAAAGCTTGGATGGAAGAAAATTACCTATTGATTGGAAAAACAGCTACTTCATCAAACTACCTAAGGGTGGCTTAGATCTCTGCAGGAACCGGTGCAGAATAAAGTCCTTGTTCACACCAAGACCTCGACAGAGAAGTAATTTGGGAATCACTTCTGCACCATGCAGTACCCCAAACCTTTATCAACCACATTCAACAGTTATATGACAACGCCACGTATCAGCTGGTCTACAGCGGAAAACTCAGTGAAACCTTTGAAGTGAAGACACCGCTGTCCACCATCGAAATTGACACTTGTGGAGTCCTCAAAAATAAACTTATCCAAATTTTACTACTATGTAAATAATGAACATATTGTACACTACTTTGTTTTAACCATAAACTCTGTACTTTGGACTTTACCTGGGGTTTTGAATAAATATATAGTTCTGCCTTCGACTCTCCGTCTTCTCCACCATCCCAACTGCCGTCGATCAATTTTAATCACCTGCTTTCTATCTCAAATTTTTGCAGGAGCACCGTAGTTCTTCCTACGTACTTTGGTCGACCTCCGGCAACGTCAACATTGGAGAATTAGTACTGGAGCAGTCTTCGCGCAGCACCTGGAGTCTGTTACGTTTATTGTGGACTTTGGATCTTTGTAAACCCAAGTAACCAAACTTTAATACATTCTTCCCGTAACTAAACTGATTTGGTACTTTATTTTCTATTTGAATTTGGGTAACTAAGCTAACAGAGTAAAAGGTCCACCACAATAATTGGTGAGCCCGTAAAAAAAAAAAAAAAAAAAAAAAAAAATTTCGAACCTTTTTGTTTCGATAGTTAACTCGTTTTGAACATTTTTGTTGCTATTTTGGCCTTTTAAACTCGCATTGCTTTAATTTTTGTTACCACAAGTTTTGCTATTTTGTATATCTCTATACTTAAATATTTTTTGACAATGGCTCCATATAAACGTGTCACTTTTCCCGAAGAACTTCATAAAGGCGAAGTGATACAGAACTCTTCTGTTACCGCCTTGCCGGATTCCACATCTATGAAGGACGCACCACTATTTTGGTTACTTTCCCAGTTAACATCTCAAATGCAAGACTTACGACTGGAAGTGTCCGAGCTTCGAGCACAAAGGAACCAGTCACATACGGTATCCAAGCAACGGCGATCAAGATCTAGACGACGTTCTAGAACACCGTCCCAAAGCCGTAACATTTGTTGGTATCATAGGAGGTATGGGCATAATGCCCTGAAGTGTCTTCGACCGTGTATGTACAACAGTAGTAACTCATCTCAGGGAAACTCCCCAGCCAGACAGTAATGGCGACGGCTGTTACTGGCAATCACCCCAGTCGCCTTTTCTATGTGAGGGATTTGACTACCGGCACATTATTCCTGGTAGATACAGGCGCCGAGGTCAGTGTTATTCCCCCCTCACTATCCAGGCGATCAGCCAAAATACCTGGAAAACTTTCACTTCGTGCTGCCAACCAAACCAACATACAGACGTATGGCGAACAGTCAATGATTTTAAACCTAGGATTACGCCGACGTTTCACATGGATCTTCATAGTAGCTGACGTACGTCACGCTATACTAGGTGCAGACTTCCTAAGTCACTTCAATCTGTTGGTTGATATCAGCAAGAAAAAACTGGTTGACAATTGCACCCAACTCAAGATCCACGGTATTACATGTGACTACTCTGTTCATAGCATCTGTATAGAAAAGCCGGAGAGTGAAATGTTCTCTGCTTTATTGCAACGATTTCCTAAAATCCTTAAACCATCATACAACGTCGAAGATATATCTCATACAGTTACGCATAAGATCATCACAACAGGACAACCTGTGAAGGCACGTCCACGACGGTTACCACCCGATAAACTAGCAGCAGCTAAGTCGGAATTCGAACATATGATGCAGCTAGGTATCATACGACCATCTAACAGTCCATGGTCTTCACCTTTGCATATGGTACCTAAAACTAATCATGACTGGCGACCATGTGGAGATTATCGCGCTTTGAATAACGCTACGGTCCCAGACCGTTATCCTATACCTCATCTCCACGACTTCTCCTTGACCTTACATGGAAAGACCGTTTTTACTAAAGTTGACTTGGTCAGGGCATATCATCAAATACCAGTCGCTCCAGAAGACATTGCAAAAACAGCAATTATCACGCCTTTTGGATTATTCGAATTCTTGAGAATGCCTTTCGGACTAAAGAATGCTGCTCAAACATTTCAGCGTTTTATGGACCAAGTTACCCAAGGTCTTGATTTCGTCTTTGTATATATCGACGATGTCTTAATTGCCAGCTCATCGATGGAAGAACATATGGAACACTTAAGCCTGTTATTTCAAAGGTTTGAACAATTTGGAGTTGTTATCAATCCAAAGAAATGTATTTTTGGTTCCCCTTCCATTGAATTCTTAGGACATCGAATAACTGCCGAAGGCATCAGACCTACCGAAGATAAGATAAAAACTATTAAGAACTTTCCCGAACCTGATTCCTTAAAGAAACTTAGACGTTTTCTCGGGATGTTCAACTTCTACCGACGTTTTATTCCATCATGTGCCTCCATAGTTCAGCCACTGACCGACCTACTTAGATGCAATTCGAAGAAATTTCAGTGGTCTGAAGAAGCAAAAGCAGCATTTAATAATGCAAAAGATGCCTTATCCAACGTTGTAATGTTATCTCATATCAACCCAGAAGCTTCACTCATTTTATGTACAGATGCATCGCAGGTAGCAGTGGGAGCAGTTTTACAACAAAAGTTCAATAATGACATCACTCCACTTGCTTTCTTCTCCAAAAAGTTGGAACCTGCGCAAACTCGTTACAGCACTTTTGGCAGAGAACTGTTAGCCATCTACCTAGCAGTGAAACATTTCAGCTTCTTACTACAAGGTCGACATTTTACTATCTTAACCGACCATAAGCCTCTTTGTTATGCTTTCACCACTTCGTTGGACAGACACTCTCCGAGAGAAGCCAGACAACTGGATTACATCTCACAATTCTCAACAGACATCCAGTTCATCAAAGGAGATTCCAATATCGTAGCCGATTCTTTGTCTCGATGTGACGTTAATCACCTATCTTCGATAGATATTAGCTTAGACAATATTGCCAAGCTGCAGAAAAATGACGCCGAACTCCATACTTGTAGACGAAACTCCTCCCTACAGTTGCAGGATGTACCTATTCCCCTGTCTGATACAACTATCGTCTGCGACGTTTCAACGGGCGTTCATAGACCTTTTGTTCCACTAAGTTGTCGAAAACCTTTGTTTGAACATCTACATTCATTGTCTCATCCTGGAGTGCGTGCTACGGTCAAGTTAATCAGCGAGCGTTTTGTTTGGCCCAAGATGAACTCCGATATTCGGAAATGGGCCCGCCAATGCTTGCAATGTCAAAGATCCAAGGTACATCATCATACCGTCACACCTCCAAAACAGTTCAATTTACCGGATAAACGATTTCAACACGTTCATATAGATATTATTGGACCATTACCGCCATCCAGAGGATTTACTCATATACTTACTGCGATTGATCGATTTACCCGATGGGCTATTGCTTGTCCACTCAACGATATATCTGCAGAAAATATCGCTTTGGTTTTCTTAGATCGCTGGGTGTCAAACTACGGAGTACCCACAACTATTACAACAGACCGAGGAGCTCAATTTCAATCAACTCTGTTTCGAGAGTTTACGAGACTCCTTGGAGTGAACCATATCTCCACTACAGCTTATCATCCTGCAGCGAATGGTCTGGTGGAACGTTTCCATCGACAACTGAAAAGCTCGCTTATGGCACAAGCTGACTCATCTAAGTGGAGTGAACACCTACCATTAGTTCTTCTCAGTATCCGATCAACTGTAAAAGAAGATTTGGGATGTACACCAGCTCAACTTGTGTATGGTACTACCCTCACATTGCCTGGTCAGTTAGTTCCGTCTAATGATTCAACTGAAGTAAATATCTCCGACTTCACCAACCGCCTTACCCAGCATATGCTTCAGCTTCGACCAGTAGCCCCTCGCCAATCACTTCAGAAAGCTCAAGTAAATAAGAATCTACTCACTAGCAAATTTGTATTTGTTCGCGTCGATGCCATTAGAAAAGGTTTACAGCATCCATATGAAGGTCCTTTTCTAGTACTTAAACGCACCGATAAATACTTCACGCTGAACAAACATGGTAAACCGGAGACTGTTTCTATCGACCGTCTTAAACCAGCGTACACCGACAGCGAACATGAAACACTAGCAACGCCGACACCAATGAACAATCAGAAAGTCAATTCAACTCCAACTCTCCCTCTCTTCACTCTTCCCCCTGTACAGACACGCAGTGGACGGCAGATCTGTAAACCTGCCCGCTATGTTCATTTTATTGACTGACATAAACGTTAACCTCATTTAGACATTCTTCTCATTACTATTGTTGTTGACATTCATTTCATTATAACCATAAATATTTATTAGTATTATTATTTGCTGTTCGTTAACTGTACTGCAAGCACACGCATTCACCAAGTATATGTATATATATATTTATATATGAATTTCACAAATGTTAACGAACATGTCATGGTTTATTATGTACATAAATTTTTTATTTAAAATTATAACAAGTTTTGATTTTTTTTAAATTCCTGTATGCTAATGTATGTGCTAAACTTTATACGACACGGATGCATGCCATACATCCTGATCTAACTTTGTATCCTTATTGTTGTTATTTTTTTTGTTATCCTTATTGTTGACATTGTCCCTTATTTATATTGCTTATATTCATGTAATCGTCCACGAGGACAGTACTGATGGTCCTCCGGACCTCTAAGAGGGGGAGCCCTGTGGAGTCCTCAAAAATAAACTTATCCAAATTTTACTACTATGTAAATAATGAACATATTGTACACTACTTTGTTTTAACCATAAACTCTGTACTTTGGACTTTACCTCGGGTTTTGAATAAATATATAGTTCTGCCTTCGACTCTCCGTCTTCTCCACCATCCCAACTGCCGTCGATCAATTTTAATAAAAAAAAAAAAAAAAAAAAAAAAAAAAAAAACACCGTAGTTCTTCCTACGTACTTTGGTCGACCTCCGGCAACCTCAACATTGGAGAATTAGTACTGGAGCAGTCTTCCCGCAGCACCTGGAGTCTATTACGTTTATTGTGGACTTTGGATCTTTGTAAACCCAAGTAACCAAACTTTAATACATTCTTCCCGTAACTAAACTGATTTGGTACTTTATTTTCTATTTGAATTTGGGGAACTAAGCTAACAGAGTAAAAGGTCCACCACACCACACACTCCTAAATGTGGAGAACTGGATCATGCTGCAAAAGATGGAAAGCAAGAAAATAGGAATGCACTGCACCGATAAGACTCTGGAAGATCTGGACTTAGCGGAATATTCTTATCCAATATCAAATAAATCCGAAGGCCCACAGACGAAAGCCAACAAGTTGGCAGAAGAAGCAGCGAAGACAGGAATTCAAAGGAACTCAGATGGGATCGAGGTAATGAAGATAACCAACCACCACTAACATCAACAACAACAAGCACCAATCACTATCAACGGAGTAGATTTGAAAGATGTCAATTCCTTCACTAATCTCCATTCAGCGTTGTTTCAGCTACAGGCCGAACGGATAAGGATGTCAACATCAAAGTCGGAAAGGCAAGATAGACCTTCGCCACTCTGAAATCAGTTGGGAGATCTTCACTTAGCATAAAGAACGGAGTACATGTTTTCAACACCATTGTTAAGTCAGTCAGTGCTTCTATGTGGGTCAAAAACTTGCACTGAACTTCACCGAAAACCACTTCCAACTGGTTACAGACCTTTATCAACAGCTGTCTGCTCAATATTGAAGATTAGATGGCGAGGAACGAACCAACCAAGAACCTATTGCTCCACAAATATGTAGAGGAAAGTGTAGTTGGGTTGGATATACGCTGAGGAGACCATCGGATGACATAGTACATCAAGCTCTCAAGCAGAACCCAAATACGAGACGGCCAGTGAAGTATCCTGTGGTGACATGGAGATTGCTCAGGAAGATGGTAGACCATGGAGAATCGTGAGAACAGCCAAAGAGGACCGCTGTTGAAGACCTATGTTCTAATCGGAACCCGAGCGAAAAATTATAGTAATACAGGTTGGTACTGAGTATACTGAACCAAATTTAGTGGTAATTTTGTTAAACCTGACAATATTTTCCAACATCAGACTGAGTTTCACAATAACTACCAGAAAGTCGTACTCCTACGGAAAAACCCTCCTCAAACGTCTACAATATGCAACACTTGAAAAGGTCACCGGCTATATCAGTGCTAGACAGCAACAACTTAAGTCAGACAACGTTTACATTAGTAATTACTTTATCTTTCAAGCACTTAACTATGATACGTCAAACCCAAGTTCCAACTGAACAGTCTACGCACAACACTCTTTGGAATTCAAAATAGCCGACTGATCAGAAACGCTTTTTCCATAATCTTTACATATCAATAAAACCACCACGTCAACAGAAAGTCCTTATTAGGTTACACTGAAAATCTAACAAACCTGGCCTTATAAATACATGTAATGACATTTCAAATGAATAAATTTCTGTTGGCTCGTCTACTACCTGCTGAACTCTCTTCAGTGTTATTCACCCAGTGCATCATTACAGTATTGAAAACTGAATAAACTTTCCAACTTAGAACTTTGAGCAAAACGTCACCTTATCACACTTCATGCAAGCACACATGAAGGTAGGGAATAAGAGAAAACAAATGTAATGAACTGTGACAAAATGAATTTACGGAAGAAATAATAATTACACGACGAATAATAAGGATTTAATCGATCTATGAGGTCAAAAAGAGTGAAAACATTTGTGACATTGCGAACAATTTCGAAACATGTCACCGACAGTCACGAACCACTAACTCTTAACGTCTCAAGAAATCCGTCAGACATAGCTTAAAACAACAGTCAAAAGTTTCATAAATTGATGTCATGTTTCGGTTGGACCACCTCGAACTCTTCTCCAACAAAATTCTACGTCACCTAATACTGCTCGATGAAGGCGATGGCTTGGAATGCATAATGCATATTACAAACAACCCAATCAATCGATGGAGCCTCACAACTGAAACATAAAATACATCGGTAACCCACTATAAACGACTTACAATATGATGGTAATTGCTTTTAGTCCAACTGCTGTCCAGGAGACTTTTCTGGTATGGTAAGACTTGCATGAACATCCGTTCCAGTCATTATGTCATGAGATCATCGCTGGTTACATGCCTAATTATCAAGTCAAAGTAGAAGCTATCAGATGGGAATAACAGCATTAGCTAAATACTGCCTGAATAAGTACATCGATGGCTGGATTTCGATAAAGAGAACCTTCACATATGTATAAATACATAGAAGAGCTAACACAAATATGGGAAATACGTGATTTGGCTATTTGAATAATAAGTACTGTCACATCGCTAAACAAGAATGTGATAACAATTTTCCAATTCCCCGTCACTTATGTCACAAACTCATCCACAAGTTGCTCAAATGACTAGGCTAAGTGAGAACATAGAAGCTAGCTTTTTGACTTTGCTTCAGAAAGCTTGACAGACGACTGGAAAATACCGTTGAGCTACTCTACTGTCAGTAGGGAGTTACATTTCTTCAAGGCATGGAAAATTCCCGTGTGGTTTAATTAAGAACACTGGACTGGTGTAGTATAATTCAAGTTCAATTTGCTCATTTCGCAAAATGTCTAATTCACTTGTGAGTAAAAACATATTAACACTAAGATACTCAATTTCGTTGAAAAATTCTTTACGGAAATACATGCTATTGGCGTTCTATCAAGTGACTAATCAACGAAGTATTAACAAATAAGTATGCAAAAAGTTTTTTTTTTAATGTCAGTATAAGCAATAAAATCATTTGAATAACTCATATTATCAACTGTAGATCTACCGGTAGTTCCTATTTAATTATCCTCTTATATGTACAAAATTTGTAACATGGAATGGAAATGAATGAGCAGCAAAATAATAAAACTCAAAACAAAACTGAATATAAAAACAGTCCAAACAGTGAATTATAAACAGGATTCTAGAAATATACAAAATAGAGAAATGTGAGGAGCAGCAACGATAAAATATGAATAAAATGAGAACAAATATATCTCAATGTGCGCTGATATGTGTCAGTGAAGGGCACTAAGTTGTTTTTCAAATCAGTTATTATATAGAATATAAGTCATAATTATACGTAACGGTGACAATGCATGTGTAGTAATAGGAAAGGAGCTACGATTGAAAAAAGTCATCATCTACACCAACACATATATCTGAGAAAAAGCTTGGATCGAATGACGCAAGATTAGTTTGTGTTTCCACACTGTTCAACCATAATTCGATATCTTCATCGATTGTCTGTGTTTGGTTATGCGTGAAGTCCACACCAACTGACCAATCATGCTGTGTTGTTGTGTCGATAGAATTCAGGTAACAAAACTGCTGATTGTCAGGTAAAACAGGCATAGTACTAGTTGTTGCAAACATTTTATCTGAAGGAGACGATGACGACTTACATCTTAGCACTTGATCTGTTCCGCTGGACAAATCGTATTCATAATTTAACAAATTGGCACCAGTACAAGCATCAGAGGCAACTGACGTCTCCATATTTAATGCTTCTATAACTTTTAGAAAAATAATAATAAAAACATGCATTGTGACGGTAAGGCGATACAACAACTAACGACAATTCGGATGTGAATTCATATACAAGATGGTGGAAAGGCAGTATGAGGGGCTCTATGTGTCAATAAGACGAGTAGTTAGATTCGACATTAATCGTAAAACATTCTATTTCAAGCTCCTGTATACCAGCTAGAACTTGACACCAATCACTTAATTCATTTTGGAACTGCAGTAACGGGAAATTTTAAAAAGGTACAACATAAAACACTTGTCAGGAAGATAGGAAACAAGTAATTCTTTAAAAGAAGACTATCTATGTCATCTTATTATCAGTTATGAGACACGATCTAACTTATGAAACTATGAAAATCGTGATTGTCCTCTGATAATATCATAAATATGCAACAAATGACTTAAAGCTGTCACCGCATGATACCTTCTTCAATGGAAATTAGAAGTGCACAGTATTTCCGACTTTTTCTTACAGTTTAATTAAAAGGCAAGTGGACTTTATATCTAACACAAAGATTCGATACAGTTTATACATCAAGGTGGATAAAAATGAGTAATAAGATATTTCACTAGTGCAAAATTCGCCTATGTGTAAGTAAAAACAGATATTAACTCAGGAAACACCACCAGATAATGTAACCTAAAATAGAGAAACCACTACGCAGTGTAGTTGTGCACAACCTAGACTGGTGGCACCTAAAAACAGATGAATAATAATAGTTTTCAAGAGTTACGTTTCAGGGATCTGATTTGCCTTAAGTTTGATCACGGACCGATATCAGTTAGAGAACCATTAAAAATCGGGGAGTATGGGACATCCGTTTCGTCCCAAAGTGGGAATCTTCAGTATCGCACCCCAGGACCCCGTCAATGATCGAATCCGAGACTTTTAGGGTGAAAGTTCAATCTCGTTGACCGTTCAACCACTTGGGTTGGAAATTCAGCGATCCGACCAATGTTCTACTACGAAACCGACTGAAAATCAATAATAAAACATTACTAAACAAAAATTCTAATCGAAGAAGGAAGTAATATTACAAAAAAGACTTACCAAAATTATATCCACTGAAACCGCAAAAAACCGAAAAACCTATCAAGTCAAGCTGGGGATTACACAGCAAAGCGTTCAGAAAAATCTTGTTGTGATTGTTTCTAAAACACGCTGGGATTATTTGAAATAATTGATAATGACTCAATCTGACTCGGCGCTCAGGAAATTTCTAACACATACGGTCTGGAAACTTACAGAAGCTTTAAATTGAAATATCAATTTTTGCAAGCCTTTCACATTTTACTTTTGTGTCCTTTTCATCAGTTTTATTCCGTTTTACAATGATCTTTTATTTCCTGTGTTTGCAACTTAATCTTTCGCTCCGCCATTCAATATTCTTGTAGAAGACATCACACAAGATATAGTATGCATAAATTTTTGTCAGTAGCACATATCATCGCCCCTCACTTTTGCTTTAATGAAGAAACTTCAATTGCTTTACACACATAACCACAGCAATACTCTTATCTCTTACTTAATGAACACCTCAACTCATTTTGATGTGGTTATGTTCTCCGAGCGAAGCTTTCATTGCCCTACTAGGTAACATCTTCAGCGCATACTTCAACTCATCTACACACCATGATCACTCTTACTATTATATATTTTAAATCCCAAGAACAAAGATGCATTAGAATTGTAATAAAAGTGTTAACTTTTACTACTCACGTTATAAGCAGTTGATCAGATATCAACAAAATAAAATAAATCCCTGTTCCATATGTTTTTGCTATTTTTTTTTTTCAGAAACATCACTCTTCATCAAACAATATACACAATTGTGTATAATTCAGTTAAATCTAAAACCAATTTGAATCTACTTTTTTCTCTTTCTTCATTAATGTTAGATTTCGAAAAATAAACAGGAAGACTGAATAATATGAGTAACCATTGTACCATACAATATACTCAGTACAAAAAGTGAGAGAGAGAAAGCAATGAAAAAAAGACAATCCAAAGTAGTACATACATTTATTTACAAAGACAATAACATGTATAGCTTAAGAGTGAGCTTCATCCTCGCGAATCTTTTCACTCCTGTTTTGCAAGAGGACTGACTGGCCATGTAAATAAATTTCCATCAACACCGCAAGTGTACAATTCCATTAGTCGGTTATTCCAAACACATGACCGAATCTTAATATGACAAAAGTATACAGAAAAAAAAAACAACTATGATACAAAACAAAAAGTTATGAACGAAAAATAATAAAATAATCCAAACTAAATATAAAGCACATGGCCTTTCATATGGTAATTTATCACTGAAACTGTCTGTGTAAGGTGACCTATAACAGTAAATGAAGTAGTTACTAAAATACACAACTATTTAGGTGTAGTTGTGTTCTCTGAGATGGTTTATTTAATTGAGAGACTTTTCTCGTTCTTCTAGGCAAAATCTTCAGTGCAGGTTTTTAGTATGGAATGAACATTTAAATTTCCAATAAATGATATCATTCACCTAGATCAAAGAACACAACTACACCAAAACTACAGTAGTATAATAATTAATACGCCTGGTAGATGTTCTAGTTGTCGTTTTCGTTAGTCTGATTTCTCTTGTTGTAAAACATCTCATTGAATTTTAAGACAAGCAATTACATTAACTAAGATGCACTAATTTGTATGCACAACACACCCTTACATTTGTTAACATGAAATAAGACTAAATAAGTGGCGAATATGCAATCATGTTTAATTCCATTTTAGATTTTTTTCGTCGACTAATTGGACCGAAGTGCTCGGTCAAAGCATCTGCACAAGAAACGGACATGTCCACCTGAGACCGAGCACTTCGACCCAATCAATCGACGGGAAAATCTGAAATTCAATTAAATAATTAATATGACCTGTTGTGCAAGAGGTGGATCTCTTAGCCCAAGTGGTCTAGTCGATAACGCTTCGGCGTTTGAAAATATGGGCACTGGGTTCGAGTCTCTGTGTTAACATTATCACTCACAGCGGAGTGCGAATACATCCAGGTGACGAGCCCCATAACCATCCACCAATAAAATTGTAATGATGTTTTCTAGATCTTACTATGTGAAAAATAAGCTACAATTAATGGAATAAACAGATGTTTCTCTAATCAATGAACACGATTAAACGACGATCAGTAGTTTCTTACGTTATTATTGAGGGTGAGTGACAATATGCGGATAAATAAGGCTCGACATAAAGCAAGATTTCAATTCGAAATAAAGGTACTACACCAAAGAGCGAAGACAACAGTGAAAGACTGCTTGATTATTACTTCACAAATCCATAAAGACTTTACGAGTATTAAACAAAACCTTAAGCGTCCACATTCTTGTAATTTAAAAATTCCGACGGAAAACACTCAGTCGAATTTACTACACCTGAGAAAATCTTGCTCATATTGAACCTACTTTTACAATTAATCAGGTGTACTATGTAAGTACTAAAAGTTTAACATGAAATAAACTAGTGGATCATTACAAGCTTTTCTATCTCATAAGTGACTAATGAAAGAACTAACCTTCGAAAAATGTCGTGTGATGAATCTCGTTGATGAATCAAGCTTAGTTGCAGAAGCTATTAATAATCGGTTCCTCACTGGGACAAAAACACATAGAGGTGGGGCTCCCCACAGATCTCCCGTTGATCCGCTTGTAACAGCCAGTCTCATAGGTAGGATATTTGATTGTGGACTGTGAATGTTTCTGACTAAAAAGATTAGAATACGCGAAAGACTAACCTTGAGAGTTGGCGAGGTGACTATTGCAGGAGTTCTGAATAACATTACCAAAATTTACTGGACGAGGTAGAGGAATTTTCGTAGGTCCTTCGGAATCCCCCGGACCGGATGTCCATATTCGAAGACATGAACTATCTAGTGTTGACCCAGAACCACCCCATGAGATCAAATGCAATCCATCGGGTGAAAATGTGAGGCCATATACAGGTCCACTATATGCAGATGCTGCCAAATAAAATGCACAACAGAACATTTTAATCATAGGTATTTCAAATAAAATATGCGTTCAACATTGTTTCTCTGTAGTTATATAAAGGTAAAAAAAACTAGTGAACCTAGTAAAATATTCGCATCACTTCAATTTGCTGCATTTCAGGAAAAGTACACAACTAGTCAAAGAGTTAATAAGAAAAAAACTAAAATAAAATTAAATAAGTTGAGTAAGGTAGGACAATTGACGTGGTTGTGCGGAATTCATATAAAATTTGAACGAGTCAAGTTAACAACAGTGGTAATAAGGAAGGAAATGTAAGAAGATTAAAAAGAACGAACATGTACGAGACAGAATAATAAAATCGATACCAATCCTAGCGATTCGTCGTCCCCTAAGAAGAGTCTAAGGGAGCTTACATGTGAGCAGCTCCCAATGACCAAGTTCGTCACCTCCAGGGATACGTCAGTTTGCTTCGACCAGTTTCAATGAGGCTTCCACTAAACTTTAACTGCAGGTTATCAACAGTTTCCATTACTCTAATTATATTAACCTAGATACATCATCAGGCATCCTCAGGTTGGACACTACTGCTATGAATCAGATATATGCCTAGTCGCCTTCCCTTTGGATATAAAAAAACGTATGAACTTCTGAGGCGCTTATTTTCTATATGCCCATATGCATGAACTACTGTTCGATCGCTGTCAAGGCATGTGGTTAAGAAACAGTAGAAGTAGACTGGCCATATCCATTCCTTTATTATCGTAAAATTATCCACTAGTTCCTTCACCCAGCTGAAATCTAAACAGATATCACATGAGGAGGAAGAGAATTGTTGAACACAATTTATTGTTCATAATATTGATAGTCGTTGTTGGTTCACTAGTATGTGAATCCATAGATTCTTCCAATATGTTTTTCGATCGGCTCAACCTATTAGCTTCAGCATTGAAGTCTTCTGCCCTAAGCAGGAAACTAGTTAGCTTTCGATAGAACCAACCCTTTACTTAGTACAGATTTCAGTCAGATGGCATGAAGGCGGAGGTGATGAAAACACATGAACAGGTAGTATGCTGTTTCCTTATTCTCACGGATCAATTAAACCACATAGCACACAGACGTCAGTTCAGTGAGTTGTACTCTCAGGTAATGAAACGCATGCTCTGCAGCTCAGTGATATCCCCGAACCAACACGTTCAAATAAACTAGCTCAACAGTCTTCACCTTGATCAAGAGAGACTGAATGAATAACTATATTTGGGTCTTCCGTGATTGACTCAAACGTATAATACAGATCTAAAGCCCGATATGCAAGATTCCCAACACAATGTAAATTACTCAAACTACCCGATGGACATTTCTGGCGCGGAATAGCTTGCTGGTTTATTGAAATATGGAAAGCACGAAAGCGATTTCTTCTTGTCGAAAGCGTAGTGGTGTAGAAAAAGAAACATTCACATGAAAACAGATACTACAGCGATTTCGATAGCATCAAACAGACACAATACAAACGAAATTTAATTGACTATCCAAGTCGCAAGATCTGTCTGTCTGTCTGTTTTCGACATAGAACTTTGCACAAATGTGCGGAAGTTCAAGTCGCCACATTCCGTGTAGCACGCGAAGCCAGCAAGAGAAGAAAGTACAAGAAAAGCATAATAGAAACAGTGAGCAGAGGTGTGAGACAAAGGAGTAATAAAGAAATACAAAACAGTTTCATTGAAGATCATAAGTCACAAGAAGTGGATGCATCTGCGCTGTCACTGAGAACGATTTTGAGCCATGTCACCAATTGTTTCCAACCATAGACTTTTACCGTCCCGAGGACCCCAGCCTGGAAGTCTACACCTTCCTACGTGGCTTAGACCAACTGTTGTAGATTTCATTGACTGATGCCATGTTTTTGTTTGACCGCCGCTAGCTTTTTTCCAGTCTGACCCTATATCCGCTAACATAGCTCGTCGAGGGAGGCGATGGCTTGGCATGCGTAACACATGTCCTAACCATCTCAGTCTTTGTAGCTTCACGACTTCGTCGATTGATTTCCCCTGTTTGCCTAGAACTCTACGCCTAACCTCCATGTTGCTCACCTTATTATGCAACTTCACACGGGAAATAGAACGCAGGCACCTATGATCAAAGACAGCTAGTCTTTTCATGTCTTCCACTCTCAGTGGCCAGGTCTCACAACCATAAAGGAGGACGGAGCGGACTGATGAGCAGTACACCCGCCCTTTGGTCGATAGTCGAATATCTCGTCTACGCCAGAGTCGGCGTAAACTAACAAATGCGAAACGAGCCCCCTGTATTCGTGCTGAGATTTCGTCAGAGATCAACCCGTTGGCGTTGGCTGATGGTACTTCCCAAATAAGTGAAGCGGTCAACGTGCTCTACCACTTCACTTCCTATTTTTAAACTAGGCGTCGATGTAGTCCAGTCCTGTAACATCATCTTGCATTTGGCGGGAGCGAATCGCATGCCAAACATTCGTAGATTGCAGCTCAAGGTGTTTAGAAGACTCTGCATTTCGTCAGCGTCTTCGCCTAGAAGGACTATATCGTCTGCATATTCCAAGTCAACGAGATTATTCCCCGGTAGCAAGTCAATCCCTGAGTCGCTGAAGTCACCTAGGGTAAAGTCCATTAACACATCTATGATGAAGTTGAATAGAAAAAGAGATAATGGGCATCCTTGACGGACACCACAAGATAACATTCCTATGCTCATGTAACCATAGGGATGATAAAAATGTGAAATATAGAGTGTATTTTATTACAAAATGGATATCACTGGAATCTTGTGAACGACACACAGTGATAAAATGAAGGTGAATGCTGTCAATAAGAGGGGAAATTTAAAACGAGTGTTATTTGAAGGCGAAATGCATAGTGATATATTAAATCGTAAGATCAATACGTCGATAGTAGTAAAAGTTACACATCAGTTTATCAAGCAGACCTTTGTTGCCGTGAACTAAAGATAACTGTTTTGTCCTAGATTTGGAGTCATTAGCAGTACTTATTCACCGGGGTTCGAACCAAGGATCTTCCAGATACATACTAATATCCATCAACATCAACGCCCTAAGACTCTAAAAACGGAATCATTTATGCTTAAAAAGTAGGCTCGCATATGATTAACATCTTGTAGTACTGTTTTGGTATAAAGCGCATTCAGCTGATGGTACGAGCGCACATGAAACCGAGTTCCAATATGCAATATTCAGTGACCAGCTGATATAAGTTACCATATTTCTTCCAGCTCGATTCCCAGCGTCATGGAACCTTCCTAAGAATTCGACATATTCCTATATACAATATCTATTTTCATCTCAACTGTTATGGCTCTTTTGGTTACTGTAAGATGACGAATATCGATTTGTTTTGTGGGGAATACAAGATAGATTATAGAGAAGCTTCGCTACTAAGAAGGTGATCCGACGATGAGACACACTATCTTCACTCCATCGTCAGGCATACTAAGGGGCACTATTATAAGGCACTTGGCTAATTGAATACTTTTTTGCAAATACCACAATTCATGCTGAAGTGTTGAGACTCAAAAGTGTTATTTGATGTCCGACATACTGTAGTGATTCCCTATTGCAGAAACTACCTACACAACAGGCCAACATTCCCCACACTTTCATCTCCGGTTTATACATGTTTTCGGCACTCTGTAGTGTTGAAGCAGTTACCAATTTCTGATATCCTTTTCATTGGCTCATATAGGGCAAATTGATTCCCTTTACCTGGTTTCTTGTGTCTGGTTATATTGTCTTGATCTGTGTACTGTGCTTGAGCAATCTTACTCAAGTGTTTGGGTACCTGATATTTAGTGTAGTAAGATGTGCTGTCCTTGACACAACTTAACCAGAAATAATACCGGTAAAGAGGAAAGGTTGGGCATGTGGCTAGCAACCCCATCCTCTAAAATTAAACAATGTTAGAGAAACTTCAAGCCACTAGCTTGAGGCCCGATGTTCCACTGGGAACGTGAAAGAAATTTCAAAAAAATTGTGCTGTGCGGAGTGTGAATAGGTGAATGAGGTAGCTTGCTTCGAGATAGCTCGAAACGTTATCGGATATGGCCAAGAATCGTAATCAGTGGCGAACGTGTTGTAATTTCCTTCTGTCTTCCCTTCCCGATGATAGTTAACGAATAATCTTTGAACTTGTTAAGCATGACTGTTTTCCTTCCAGAAGAAGTTCTTTATCCGTTCTCTACTTATATTTTCCCTTTTAATCTGTGTTGTTTTGTTGTTATTGTGTGGCGCATCTTTCTTGGTGCCATATTGTACCAAGTTTTTTTCTCCGTTTAAATAATAAAATAAATAATAATCTGCCTTTGCCAGCTGACGCATCTCCTCTCAGTTCTTAGTGTAAGGATAGCAACTGCCAAGGCTGAGTGTCAACAGGTATTTCGCATTCACATCAGTTGCAGCATACTGTGTATGACCATGGTTATTTGTCTGACCTCATCTTGTGCTTTGTGATGTGCCCCTCGGATAACCAACGGTCTACCTGCTTTCACACTTACGTCGGATGATTGGTGGTCGTTTTGCATTAAATGGCATATTTAATGTATAAAACCCGCATTATCTAGCTAGAATATTACGCAACCCAAGTAGGCAGCAAAATGTGTTCAACAGGTGTTTGCTTAATGGGTCATTATTAGTCAGTAGGAGATCACGCCAATCAGACACATTGAACAATAGCACATAATACCTATCTGTTAACTGTTAAGAAGTGTTCCCATTGAATGATACGCTTTTTGTATGCTGTTTCTGTCAAGGGTTTTGAGTCGGTCACTTAGGGTGTAGTGACACTAAGTGTAGTCCCTGAATGACTGGATCCAACGGAGAACTCTGCAGATGTGTACCAGTTCGAGTCGCCACACTCCATGTAGCACACAACATGAGAAGAGAGATTCAAAAGAGAGATAATAAACAGAAATGTCAGGCAAAAAGAGTAGTAATATAGAGGAACAATAGAATTTCATTTTCATTTATTTTTTTTTATTTTTGATTACAGCTTGATTCCACACCGTATTTTTGGTACAAGTATGGAATTTTCAGCGTGGATATCGGTAGCCCAAAATTCGCAGGCCGACCGTAGATATCAAGTGTGCGTCGGCTCGAACCCCGGACCATGTGCATGGTCGACGAGAGTCCTAACCACTGTGCCACCGACGCACAAGAAATATATTATATAATATTATAAATCATAAGGAGTGGATGCATCTGTACCACTGAGAACGATTTTGAGACAGATCACCGACTGTCTCCAACCATTGGTTCCTACCATCCCGAAAACCCCAACGAGGAAGTCTACACATCCCGAAGTCGCTGACTTAAACTGTTGTAGATCTCATTGACTGATGTCATGTTTTTGTCTGACCATCAAAGGCTCTTTTCCAACCTGATCCTATGTCAGCTAACATTCCCCGTCAAGGAAGGTTATAGCTAGGCATGTTTAACACATGTCTTAACCATCTCAATCGGTGTAACTTCACAATCTCGTCAAATGATTTCCCCTGCTTACCTAGCACTCAACCGAAGCCTAAACTCAATATTGCTTATCTTATTATACCACTGACCTCGCCTAACTAACTAGTTTTCTAGCCGGTCGCAAGCCTGTGTAAAGAGGCATGGTTGGGCGTGGGGATATCAACCCTACACCACTATATCTTTCAAATCGCTAAAGAAACTTGAATACAAAGAAAATATACTAAAAATGCGAAAAACTTCAAATAACAGCAATCTTATTCTTCACTTGAATCGGAGGGGAGAAATGACATAGCGGGCTGGTGAAAGCCAGCCTTCGGGAAACCAGTCAGCCGACGTGTCTTTTCTCAATGAAAACAAGAATAGGAATGGGGACGCGGAATGTCCGTTCGATGAACGAGATTTGAAAGGCTGACCAGGTAACCAAAGAAATGCGAAGATATGGCTTAGAAGTACCGGGTATCTGCGAAAGCAGAAGAAGTGGATGTCGATTGACAACATTGTCAACTGCAGAGTCAATAACTACTCCAGTTATCCAGACGACAAGGACGAACACACTGAGAGAATGGCTATCATGATGTAACCAGTGGCAGCCAAAGCCCTAATGCAGTGGCAACTAATTACATCCAGGATCATGACAGCAAGGTTAAACTCAAAAGAATGTAAGGAAGGTTACAATTATCCAATGCTACGCACCTACAAACAACGCGGAACAAGAGAAAAAGGAAGATTTTTACAGACAACTACAAACAGTGATGGACAACATCTCAAATGGGGACATCAGAATGCTTATGGGCGATATAAGTGCCAAACTCGGAGCAGATAATACGGGAAGATAAGTCATCGAGGGTCGATAGGCTGTTGCTCTGTATAATGAATGACAACGGAGGATTCTTCGCTGACTTCTGTGCTTTCAACGACGGAGGGAGCGTGTACAAACACATGGATTTCGCCTGGCGGATATACTACAAAACAGACAGACTGCATCTCAACATTGCTCAAGGAAGTGGAGACGAAGCCTGCTGGGTACAAAGTCGAGGAGGGGAGCAGATGTGGGCTCATACCATCGTCCAGTTCAATGAACCTTCAAGGTGAAGCTGAAATCCTTCAGAACAACTGGAGACTGACCTCGAGTAAAGTTCAATATTCAGAAACTGAAAGACATACCTAAACTACACATATCACAGCGAAGTCGGGAACACTATGTGGCATCACTGAGGAAGCTTGCGTGGAAGAACATTGGAACTAACTCTCTGAAGGAAGCGTGTAAAAATAATCTAGAAAGAAAGAAGAGACACAACAAAGAATGGCTGTCAACAGGCACCGGGAAGCTAACAGAAGAGAGCAGGCGAGGATGGTTAAAGAGATGACTCAATGTAAAGATGGACAAGAGAAGGCGAAGCGGAGTTTAATGTTCACTGCACTGAATAAAGAAATGAAGAGGAGCGCTAGAAGAGACAAAAAGTTCTACGACACACTGGCAACTTAAGCACAACAGGTAGGCCACAGGTAAAAGAAACCTCAGAACATTACATCAGATAACCAGGTTTCTAACCGGGAAAACATCAACCCAGATGGTGAAACCAATAAAAGATGTTCAAGGGAACCTGATTAATAAGCAGGAGAAACAAATAAAACAATGGGCTGATCACTTCGAAGGACTCTTCAATCAACCATCACCTGCAGCTCGTCCAGAAATACACCACCAACAACAGCACATAGAAAACTGCCTGCCAGTGGACATCAATCCTCCAACGAAATCAGAAATCCTAAATGCGTTCAAGCTACAGGAAGGCGGCAGGGCCAGACAGGATTCCCACCCCACCGAAGCACCGAAAACGGACCCAGAGACTGCGGCAGATATGCCAACGCCGTTAGTGTAAAAGGTTTGGAAGGGACGAAGGGTACCTACCGATCGGAAGAAGGGCTACCTCGTCGAGCTGCCAAAGAAGGGTGACTAAGGCATGTAAAGAACTGGTGTGGAATAATGCTCTTGTCTACGCCATGTAAAACACTAAGCCGCATCATTCTGGAGAAAATAACGTATGCACTGGACACAGGACTCCGCCAGCCTGGAACAACTTGGATTCAACTCTACGCATATTCATCACAGAACAAAGCACAGAATAGCAGTCAAACCTCTCCTTACCTCAACTTCGTCGACTTCGAAAAGGCCTTCACCAGACAGTGTTGACCGAGAAGTAATTTCGAAACCACTTCAACACTATGGCGTGCAGTGCCCAAGTCTTTATCAACCTCATTCAACAGTTGGCTATATGACAATGTCTGCCATGTTCCAGGTGATCCACAGCGGAAAACTCAGCGAGGCGTTTGAAGTGCATACAGGAGTAAGACAGCCTGCCTATTATCACCGACAATATTCTTAATTGTGGTGGACTGGATTATGAGTCAGACCGTTCATAGGGAGCGAGGAGTCAGGAATGTACCGGACAACCAACAAGAAGACTATAGAAGATCTGGATTTAGCAGATGATGTATGTCTAATGTCACGAGAATTCGAAAACTTGCAAGCGATAACCAACAAACTGGCTGTAGAGGCAGCGAAAACAGGACTGCAGCTAAACACAGAGAAGACGGAGGTGATGAAAATAACAAATCAACAGCAACAACAACAACCAGCACCAATCACCATCAACTGGAGAGATTTAACAGAGGTTGCCTCCTTCACTTATCCGGGAAGCATCGTTTCACTTACAGGCGGAACGGACAAAGATGTCAAAGTCAGAATCGGAAAGGCAAGATACGCTTTCATCAATCTGAAATCAGTTTGGAAATCTTCCGCAGTTAGCGTAAGGAACAAGATTCGCATTTCCAACACCAATGTGAAGTCGGTTCTTCTTTACGGGTCAGAAACTTGGTTTGTCACGAAAAGGATTTTCAACAGGTTTCAGACATTTACCAACAGCTGTCTTCTCTGGCTCCATAATCAAGATCAAATGGCCAGAAAGGATAAGCAACAAGAAACTCGGACAAGATACCAACCAAGAAGCCAATTGCCCAACAAATATGTAGGAGAAAGTGGAGATGGATCGGGCAAACATTGAGGAGACCATCGAATGACATCTCGCGCAATACAGACCGTCTCTTGACTAGAATCCAAACGGGGAGCGACCAGTGGGTCATCCTATGGTGATATAGGGGAGATAATCCAAGGAGGAAATAAGACAATATGGTCAGTCATGGACCCAGTTGAAAATTACGGCAGAAAATAGAACAAATTATTGATGTGCTGTTTAAGCCGTTTAATCAACACGGAACGCAAGGGAATAATATTAATATTATTAGACCAGTTAACACGGGTAACAGAACGCAGGCACCTATGATCAAACACAGCTAACCAGGTTTTTCATGTCTTCCACTCTCAATGGCATGTTTCACAGCAATAAAGGAGGACAGATTGAACTGCTGAGCAGCATATACACCCTTTGGTCGAAAGCCAGATACCACATCTACAAAGACACAGATATAATAAGTTAGCATATGCGAAACGAGACTTCTATATCCGTTCTGAGATTTCGTCAGCGATCAACACTCTCAGCAACAACTTCACTCCCTTTCTTTAAGATAGGAGTAAGTTGATGTATTTCAGTCCTGAAGCATCATCTTACATTTGAGGGGAGCGAATCGCATGCCAAACATTCGGAGATTTCTGCTCCATATCTTCAGAAAACTCTGCATTTTGTCAGCATCTTCACCTAGGTGGGAGGACAATATCATCTGCATATTCTAAGTCAATGAGACTATTATATCCTGGTAACAAGTCAATTCTTGAATCGCTGAAGTCACTTAGGGTTAAGTCCATTAGTACATCTATGATGAAATTAAATAGAAATGGGGACAGTGGGCATCCAAGACGGTCACCACTAGTTGTCACCAATTCAGATGAAAACTCGCCGTAGGTTCTCACCTGGCTGCATGAGTTCGAGGAGAATTCCTTGATCAGTGTGATGTACATTCTCTGCATTCCTTTCACAGCCAAACATAGCCATAGTACCTCTCGGTCGACAGAATCGAATGCCACTTCCAGATCAAGAAATATGACTATTGTTGGATGCCGGTAAGTATGCGTATTTTCCAGAATCTGTCGAAGGGTGAAGCTATGATCAATGCACCCTCTTCCTGGTCTAAAGGCTGCCAGGTTCTCTCGTCTTTGTTCTTCCTTCGCACCACCTAGTCTACGCAATATTATTGAGCCGAGGACTTTAGATATTATATTAATCAAGCTAATCCCTCTATCTTGTCTCCCTTCTTGTATGTAGGGATAATCAGTGACTTACACCAACCCGATGGGACTTCTTCTGATTCCCAGACGCTGCCTAGTACCTCAGTTAATGCAGAGAGTAAACTGTCTCCACCGTACTTAAATACATCTGGAGTCATTCCATCAGGTCCCGCCGTTTTGCCTTGTTTCAGATTAGTGGCAGCTTTAGTAAACTCAGTTAAGGAAGGAGGACCTGTATCTATATCCCATTCAGGGAGGTGTTGTATGTTCGGCAGGTTGAGCGTGGGTGTGGGCCAGTTAAACTGCTCCCCACAGTGTTCTTTCCAGCGTTCTAGTCGTCTATCCTGGGAGCTAATTATGGTGCCATTCGTCTCAGAGATTGTTTCGCTTATCATTTGCCTTTTGTTACCTGTTTCCCTGATAAGCCAAAATAGTTGTCTGGTGTTACCAATCACCGATGCCTTCTCTATCTCTTTCGCTTTTGTCGAGTGTGAGGACAAATACTCACTGAAGATATTGGTTAGCGGTCGCATTATTTCGTGAATTGGCACAAGTTAGAATTTCTGGGCCACTGGGTCGCGTCCCAGTGGCTTGATGGTCTACGAGCTCACCTTGTAACTAGATGGTCCTGGATTTGAACCCCGGTGGGTGCGTGCCGCTGAAGAGAGCCAAACTGGGACGAAAAAGTCGTCTAGTGCTCCCAGTTTTTCTAATGATTTTCTAACCGATGTCAGCTCATGATGCAATCCTGTAACCAATCAATCAAATCCCTACTAACCAATACTTGAAAACAAAATCAAGTCATCGAAAATCAACAAAGTTGTTACCATGATAGCAGAAGCGGTTGAGTAGTTCTATTTTATCAAGTAGGTAGGGATTTTGTTTGACTGGTTGGATTTCATCATGAGCTGACATCGCTTAGAGAACCAGTGGAAAACCTGGGAGAACTGGATATTTGTTTTGTCCTTTCGTATACACAGTTCCAGTCTTTCTATGTGAATGGTCAGAGCTTCAGCAGTACGAAGAAGACGAAACCTTATTGCCTTTGGCAGGTTATTCTTGACTCTGTAGATTACTTTGAAGGAGGCGCTAGTTGAGATGGAATGATCAGCGTTAAACAGGTGTTCAATTATCGCACTACTTATAGCACCACTACTGACTTTTTGCAACCATGCTGTATAGCGTTCTTGAATTTTCTTGGACAGCATGCGCGTCGAACGACCGATGTACCTGGTTCCACAGCAGCAGGTGATCTGATATACGCACACACTAGCGGTCAGATGCGGGATCTTGCCCTTAAGGCTTCTGCAGATCACTGGGCAACTGGAGAGCACAATTCTTAGCGTTGCTGAAAGAATAGACCCAAAAGTTGATGTGATCCTTCTCTTGAGAATATCGCTTGTTAAATATCCCTTAAAATGAAAGTTCATGTAGAGTTTCTTTTTCAGAGCAAGTGAAGTTTTATTACTCCAAATTTTTGGTTTGATATTTTTGTCAATGAATCTTGGTGGGTATCAATTTTGGATAGAGATTTCTCTCAAAAGAACTAATTCTGTTCCTAGAATATCGGGACTATAGATGCATCAGATGCGGGTGGCAAGGGATTTAATTAAATTCGGCTTTTGTTTAATGGGTACCCAGATATCGAAGCTTATTAGTTGACCATTCCAAGTAGCTTTTCAATGCACCGACCTTCTTAAGGTTCCATCAGTTCTTCTTGTTAGTTCCAAATCAACGAAGGGAATTTTTGATTTGTTTCCCATTTCAAGAGTAAACTTTATTGCTAGGTGGTAACAGTTAAGTGTCTTCAGCAGTAGATTGGGGTCATTACTGTTGTCACAAATATTGAGTATGTCATCTACGCATCTTTTATAGTCGTAAATTGTCGATAATCAGCTTTAATGGACTTTCCCAGAGACTTGCCACGAAGCAATCTGATAGTGGACCCAACGGAGGTCCCATTGCAATACCATCTTTTTGTCTATAGATGGTGTCATTGAAAGTGAAGTGTACGTCCAGAGTGCATCTCAGTAGTAATTCCTTCAAATATGCTATTGGTATTCCAATATTGAGACGGGTCTCATCTATATATTTAAATATAAGGCACACCTTTTCCGTGAGTGGTATATTTGTGAAAAGTGACTGAATGTCGAAGGACGGCATAATTTTGTTAGAAACACTCAGGTCTTGTATGCAGTCAATGAACTGGAAAGTTTCATGGAGCGAATACGAGCATAACTGCTTTCTTACAGATTCTAGAACATCTACCAGCCATTTCGCAATGGATTTGTAAGGGGAATCTGACATATCCAGAATTGGACGAAGTGGGAGACTAACCTTGTTTATCTTTGGTAGACTATCAAGTCTTGGTATTATTAAACCCGTTGGCCGGATCTGGTCATAGGATATCGCAACTAATTAGTTGACTGGTTTTCATTCTCTTCAAGACGTCTGTAAGATGCTTCCCAATCAGTGCGGTTTTGTTTCTTTCATTGGAAGGCTGAGAAAATTTATCTTCATTTGACAGTATATTGTTCATTTTCTCGATGTAGTCTTTTCGATCCAGAAGCACTACATCAGAATCCCTGTCGGGGTGAGTGTTCAGCACATCTTCCTTATTCCTTAACTGTTTTAGTTCTTCGCGGTGGCGCTTTGTTAGGTGGATTGCAGACTTTTACTTTCGTATTCAGGTATTAGTGGCAGCAGTCCACGATTGTTGACCGAAATCTCTGTAACTCGTCTTCTGAAGTTGGGATGACGTCGTTCATTTGGCTGATCAGATTTTCAAACTGTACATCAGAATGAATTTTTTCGGCACTGAAGTTGGTATCACAAAATTTTGGGCGCAGATATAGGGCTTCCAGTCAGACATCGACTAAAGTTACTGAGGAATAGTTGAACAAAAATTTTGCGGGTTGGCCACGAAATTTACTGTGAGGTTTCATTTGCATAAGGCTGTTGTTGAGGTGGGTTACGGCAGACTGCGACCGTATCTTAGCAACTAAGTTGACATGCTTAGTGAATCTCTGACATTCGTTGGGAGGCATTTCGTATAGGGTAGAGGATCTTTGATAAATATTCCGCTGTAGTTCAGGGATCAGCACCTTTTTAACTCCCTCTCTCCAGAGTGGAGAGACAGAATAGTTGGCATGCTGGTTAGCTGAAGAAAACACCTTACTGCTGTTACATATCTGTTCCCCAGCAGTACGACTTCGCCTACATTCCCCAGCATAGTGTAAAAAAATCTTACACTATACCGGTAACTGCTTTTAGTCTAATCGCAATCCTAACAATCTTTCTGGCATGGTAGGACCTGTAGGAACTGTTGTGAACTTTTCTTATAATACGTATCTAATCATATTCATATCTCTACCGCTATTAACACTCTTTTTTCCTTTATATGTTTAAGCCATTCCGGCTTCATTGTAAAATGAATAAAGCCTAAATTCTTGGTTCATTCGTCTTTTCAAGATTCAAGCACCACTCATCGTTCTAAGACTCAGTCACCTTCGTAACAATTTATTCATTTTACAATATTCATGGAACGATTTTTCCGACCTGATCGGTTCGACGTAGAACCTAACGCAGTTGGAGCTGCCAAGAAGTGGGATCACTGATCACTGGTTTGCGACTTTTTCCTACTTCATTGAATCAATGGGATCCGAAAATCCTTCGAAACTACATATTCTCTTCAATCATATTTCTACTTCTGTATACGAATGCATTTCTGAATGCAAAACATACGAAGAAGCTATCGACACTCTCAAGAGTCTCTACATGCAGCCTTGCAACGAAGTGTTTGCTCGACACTTGTTAGCAACGTGTAAACAAGAATCTGGCGAAAATCTGGATCAGTTTGTTCGTCGACTCAAGTCGCTGACTACAGATTGTTCATTCAGGGCAGTTACAGCCGAAGAACATCGTAACGAATCTCTACGTGATTCATTCATCTCAGGTATACAGTCTTCGATGATACGCCAGAGGCTATTAGAACAGCGTACTTTAACTTTTCAAGCGGCATACGATCAAGCACGAGCTCTAGAGATGGCACATCAACAATCGCAGTCATACAACAATCCTGTTACACCTTGCGCGTCCATTTCTTTACATGATGTACCTCATTCATCAGATTCCACACCCTCCGTCAATGAAACAACCATTGCTGCCGTTGAATCCAAATGCTTTTTCTGTGGTAATCGTAGACATCCTCGTTCCAAATGCCCCGCCCGTGATGCAGTTTGCAAAGCTTGTGGCAAGCAAGGACATTTTCAGAAGGTTTGCAGGTCTGCGCCATCTACGAAAAAAGGTCCATCTTCAGTTAACTCTATAATTTCATCTCTCGTTGTGGCTTCAGCACCTCAAAGTCTCACTGATGCTGTTACGCAGCTTACTGTCAATGGGAAATCAATGCAAGCTCTAGTGGATACCGGAAGCAGTGAGAGCTACATCTCTTCCTCAGTTGTTCGTAAGTATAACTGGAAAGTCCATAAGTCTCGAAACAGAATCACAATGGCGAGTACGAATCTTACTAGTCATACTGAAGGACATTGTTTTCTATCCATCTGCTATAAAAACCACACTTATGATCTATTCAAATTTTCCATTCTTCATAATTTATGTGCAGACGTCCTTCTTGGACATGATTTTTTAAAACTTCACAAACACATTGAGATTCCTTTTGGGGGATCAAAGCCGCCTTTTTCTCTCTGTGGTCTACCTTGTGTTCGCGTCGACCTGCCTACTTTGTTTGAAAATCTTTCAAAAGACTGTAAACCGATCGCGATAAAATCCCGGCGTTATTCTCGTGAAGATGAAAGTTTTATTTCCACCGAAGTCAACCGGTTACTGCAAGAAGGTGTTATTGAACCTTCTAATTCTCCTTGGCGAGCTCAAGTTCTTGTTACGTCAAACGAACGCCATAAAAAGAGGATGGTAGTTGATTATAGTCAGACAATCAATCGATTCACTTTTCTGGATGCTTACCCATTACCTAGGATTGACGAAATGATAGAAAAAATCGCACAATATGACATATTCAGCACTCTTGATCTGAAGAATGCTTATCATCAAATTGCCCTAAGGAACGAAGATAAACCATATACTGCTTTCGAGGCTTGTGGGAAACTTTACCAATTTTGCCGAATTCCTTTTGGTGTTACCAATGGCGTAGCTTGTTTTCAACGCATTATCGATGAATTGATCAGTAAAGAACAACTCACAAGCACGTTTGCCTACATTGACAATGTCACTATCTGCGGCAAAACTCAGGAGGAACACGACAAAAATCTAAACAAGTTTATGGTAGCAGCACGCAATTATGGAATAACCCTTAATGATTCCAAAAGTGTGATCTCAAGCAGAAGCATACAATTACTCGGTTATGAAGTTTCAAAGGGGTTATTAAACCAGATCCCGATCGGCTAAAACCTCTTCGTGATCTAGAACCACCCACAGATATCAAATCTCAACAACGGGCCGTTGGATTATTTGCTTATTATTCACAGTGGATCCCTCGCTTCTCAGATAAAATCCACCCATTGGTACATAATCGGATTTTCCCTCTTGATATCGAAACTCGAAATGCTTTTGACAAACTGAAAGACGACTTAGAACGTGCAGTCGTTGTGGTAGTTGATCCGAAAGCACCCCTTGTTGTTGAAACAGATGCTTCAGATGTCTCAATTGCAGCTACATTAAACCAGAATGGTAAACCTGTCGCCTTCTTTTCTCGAAGCCTCTCTCGAAGTGAGAAACATCATTCATCGGTTGAGAAAGAAGCCTATGCCGTGGTTGAAGCAATTCGTAAGTGGAAGCATTACCTTCTCGGAAATCACTTCAAACTTGTCACTGATCAACGTTCAGTAGCATTCATGTTTGACAAGATTCATAAAGGCAAAATCAAGAACGATAAAATAATGCGTTGGAGAATTGAGCTATCCCCTTATCAATATGACATCATTTATCGTCCTGGAAGGGATAATCAAGCTGCTGATACATTTTCCCGTAGTTTCTGCGGTTCCTTGCAGTCAGTGTGCGACTTGAAATTTCTCCATGACTCTATGTGCCATCCTGGAGTTGTCCGAATGATGCATTTTGTACGCTCGAGAAACCTTCCATTCTCCCTTGACGAGGTGCGCAATGTAACCAGTAAATGCGTGACATGCTGTGAGTTAAAGCCTCAATTTTACAATCCCTCTAATTTCAAACTCATAAAAGCAACCCAACCTTTTGAAAGGTTAAGCATCGACTTTAAAGGACCTCTACCGTCAGCTAGCCGCAATCACTATCTGCTCACGCTGATCGATGAATATTCTCGATTCCCCTTTGCATTCGCCTGCTCCGACATGTCGTCTCAAACGGTAATGAATTGCCTTTGCCAACTGTTTTCGATTTTCGGTATGCCTTCTTACATACGTACCGACAGAGACGCTGCTTTCATGTCTACCGAATTACGGGCATTTCTTCTGGAGAAAGGCGTAGCAACCAGTCGTACTACCTCATACAATCCTCAAGCCAATGGGCAGGTCGAGCGCCTCAATGGAACACTTTGGCGTGCCATCACTCTAGCATTAAGATCACGGGGCCTACCAACGGCACAATGGGAGTCTGTTCTACTCGACGCCTTGCATTCCATCAGATCTTTGCTCTGTACTGCAACGAACGCCACGCCACACGAACGACTGTTTACCTATAACCGAAGATCGACATCTGGGACAACTCTTCCTACTTGGCTCACTGTACCAGGACCAGTACTTCTCCGGCGGAGTGTTCGTCAGTCCAAATTCGATCCCCTGGTTGAAGAGGTGGAGCTATTGAATTGTAACCCGCAATTCGCTCACGTTCGCTTCGGTAATGGACGTGAAGATACAGTTGCTCTTCATCATCTGGCACCCAAAGGCGAAGATATTGATCAAGTTGAAAATTCAATACCGGAGGGCGACGCAATTCCTGAGCGACAAGTAAATGGGGATGCGACCACTGATCCTAATATTCTTCGTGAAGAAAATACAACTGAAACGCACAACGGGCGTATTCTTTTGGAAAAACAACAACGTGTACGGCTTTACAATTTGCGTACCAGAGAAGCGTGACATAATGGCTCATTCCTTTTCAAGCCGCAGTTAATGTTGTGAACTTTTCTTACAATACGTATCTAATCCCCGACCGAAAGCTGCTACCTTGACGTGGTGGTCGGGCTTGAACACCGCAATGACCTAATCAAGCTATACTGGCTGAGACTTATGTCTCTTGAGGTTCTACCATGCCAGGCAGGTTGTTTGGATAGCGGTTAAACAAAAAGCAGCTACCCAATCCAACATCATGTCCAATACAAAATTACAAAATTTCATGCCGGATCGGCCGTGGCCCGGATTAACAACGACCGCGCTTCCTGCTGCCGTGTCACAGGGCGGGAGTGATAAATCTGCTACTGAGACACACCAAACAAAAAAGAACGAACAAAAACAGGCCGCGTGTGACCGGCCTCAAGCAGTTGTCCCCTGGGCTCTGCGGTCACGCAACCAACTTCCACGGTGTGGGCAGCCGGGAAGTAACAATCGCCCTCACAATCCGAAATGCACACGAAACCTCTCTATTACTCACTCATCTTTGTCTTCATCTTCATCTCTATCATCTTGCCTTCCTTCCACTGATGCAACTCCTCGACTTGATAGCTCTCCACTTCCTCTCCACTCTGCGTCCACTAAAAACGATGGAAGCCAAAAAACCACCACCGACAGCCTCTTAAAGCCGCGCCACCAATTTCATATAGGAGCTCTTAATGTTAGGACACTTTGCCAAATAGGACAACAAGCATCACTAGCCAAGACCCTGGCATCACGAGCCATTGATGTATGCTGTGTTTCAGAAACACGCATACAAGACCCAAGTGTGGTTATTCACCTAACCCCACCTGGCCAACAGGTTGAATCTGCAAAATTCACCTTGAGGGTGTCAGGAGATGCCACAGCTAGTTCACGAGGATTAGCTGGCGTAGGGATAGCTTTGAGTACTAGGGCAGAAAAGACATTGCTTGACTGGATCCCGGTAGATAGCCGAATGTGTGCTGTCCGCCTGAACGGATCAGTAAGAAGGAGGAAGGACTGCACTACTCGCCGATGCCTTTTCGTAATCTCCGCCTACGCCCCCACTGACTGCAGTTCAGATGAAACGAAGGATGAGTTCTACCAAAAGCTGTCTAGTTTGGTGGAAAGGCTAAACGCTCAGACATAGTCGTTCTAGCTGGTGACTTTAACGCTCAAGTAGGGAAATTGTGTCAATCTGAGAAGGATGTCGGTGGCACCTATGGAGCTCCGTGCCAGCGAACCGACAACGGTGACCGTCTCCTACAGTTCTGCTCTGATAATCATTTGTTTCTTGTAAGCACTAACTTTAAACACAAGGAGAGACACTGTTTGACTTGGAGACCCCCTTCATCAAACCAACGCTGGACACAAATAGACCACATAGCAATAAGCTATCGTTGGCGTGGGTCGGTAGGAGATTGTCGCTCCTTCTGGAACACGTGCGTAGATACCGACCATGCACTGGTCCGCGCTCGGGTGTGCTTACGACTGAACGGACGTAGGAAACAGCTGGCGGTAAAACCATCACGTCCCCAGCTCGATCAGGAAACTAAATCCGTATTTCAGGAAGAACTAGCTAAACACATATCTGTGTTCGACAGCTGTGCTCACCCTGAAGAAGCTTGGAAAAATATCCAGGCAGCCATAGATACAGCTGTAAAAGCTGTGAATAAGGTAAACCCAAAGGTGAGTAAAAACCACTGGATCTCCACCGCCTCATCCGAACTGATAGATGCTAGAAGACTTATTCCGGCGAGCTCCGAATTCAATGAGGAGCGAAAGCTGCACAAGAGGAAACTTACGAAAAGTCTCCGCAAGGACCGTGAACAGTGGTGGGCGACAAAAGCCAAAGAGATGGAGAAAGCTTGAGGATAGGCAACACCAGGCAACTCTTTGGACTCATCAGGGAAACGGGTGGGAGAAGACAAATCATTAGTGAGACAATCTCGGAAAAAAATGGCACTATAATTAGCTCCAGGATAGACGACTGGATCGTTGGAAAGAGCATTATGAGGAGCAGTTTAATTTGCCCACAGCCACGCTCAACCTTCCGAGCATCCAACACCTCCCTGAATGGGATATAGACACAGGTCCTCCGTCACTAACTGAGGTTACTAAAGCTGTCACCAATCTGAAACTAGGCAAAGCAGCGGGACCTGATGGAATGACTCCAGAGGTATTTAAGTACGGTGGAGACAGCTTACTGTCCGGATTAACTGAGGTACTAGGCAGCGTCTGGGAATCAGAAGAAGTCCCATCGGGTTGGTGTAAGTCACTGATTATCCCCATATACAAGAAGGGAGACAAGTCTTCCTGTGATAATCACAGAGGGATTAGCTTGACTAATATAGTATCTAAAGTCTTAGGCTCAATAATCATGCGTAGACTGAGTGGTGCTCGGGAAGCACAAACACGAGAGAGCCAGGCAGGCTTTAGACCAGGAAGAGGGTGTATTGATCATATCTTCACCCTCCGACAGATTCTAGAACATAGGCATTCCTACCGGCGTCCAACAGTCATTATATTTCTTGACCTAAAGGCAGCATTCGACTCTGTCGATCGGGAAGTTCTCTGGAGATGCTTGGCTGTAAAGGGAATTCCAAGAAAATATATTGCACTGATTAAGGCACTCTATTCGTACTCATACAGCCAGGTGAGGGCTTACGGCGAGCTGTCATCTGAACTGATGACGACCAGTGGTGTCCGTCAAGGATGCCCATTATCTCCTTTTCTATTCAACTTCATCATAGATGTGTTAATGGACTTAACCCTAGGTGACTTCAGCGACTCAGGGATTGACTTGCTACCGGGGAATAATCTCGTTGACTTGGAATATGCAGACGATATAGTCCTTCTAGGCGAAGACGCTGACGAAATGCAGAGTCTTCTAAACACCTTGAGCCGCAATCTACGAATGTTTGGCATGCGATTCGCTCCCGCCAAATGCAAGATGATGTTACAGGACTGGACTACATCGACGCCTAGTTTAAAAATAGGAAGTGAAGTGGTAGAGCACGTTGACCGCTTCACTTATTTGGGAAGTACCATCAGCCCCAACGGGCTGATCTCTGACGAAATCTCAGCACGAATACAAGGGGCTCGTTTCGCATTTGTTAGTTTACGCCGACTCTGGCGTAGACGAGATGTTCGACTATCGACCAAAGGGCGGGTGTACTGCTCATCAGTCCGCTCCGTCCTCCTTTATGGTTGTGAGACCTGGCCACTGAGAGTGGAAGACATGAAAAGACTAGCTGTCTTTGATCATAGGTGCCTGCGTTCTATTTCCCGTGTAAAGTGGCATAATAAGGTGAGCAACATGGAGGTTAGGCGTAGAGTTCTAGGTAAACAGGGGAAATCAATCGACGAAGTCGTGAAGCTACAAAGACTGAGATGGTTAGGACATGTGTTACGTATGCCAAGCCATCGCCTCCCTCGACGAGCTATGTTAGCGGATATAGGGTCAGGCTGGAAAAAAGCTAGCGGCGGTCAAACAAAAACTTGGCATCAGTCAATGAAATCCACAACAGTTGGTCTAAGCCACGTAGGAAGGTGTAGACTTCCAGGCTGGGGTCCTCGGGACGGTAAAAATCTATGGTTGGAAACAATTGGTGACATGGCTCAAAATCGTTCTCAGTGGCGCAGATGCATCCACTCCCTGTGACTTATGATCTTCAATGAAACTGTTTTGTATTTCTTTATTACTCCTTTGTCTCACACCTCTGCTCACTGTTTCTATTATGCTTTTCTTGTACTTTCTTCTCTTGCTTCGCGTGCTACACGGAATGTGGCGACTTGAACTTCCGCACATTTGTGCAAAGTTCTATGTCGAAAACAGACAGACAGACGTATCTAATCATGTTCATATCTCTACCGCTATTAACACTCTTTTTTCCCTTTATATGTTTAAGCCATTCCGGCTTCATTGTAAAATGAATAAAGCCTAAATTCTTGGTTCATTCGTCTTTTCAAGATTCAAGCATCACTCATCGTTCTAAGACTCAGTCACCTCCGCAACAGGAACATTAGTTCCAGCCAGTGTAGCTTGTTGGTTCGCTGTGATATGCAAGCGCGACCAACACGTCAAGGTAGCAGCTATCGGTCGAGAAGTCTACTCCCTAGAACGTTTATTCGTGCCTGAGGTTTCGGTTAGGCCACCAGTTTATGGGTGTCTGTGGATTTAAATGTTCTCCATTGACTACTGAGATTCCTACCTCTACGCTCCTTCGGTGAAATTCCACTGACGTTGGTTTGTATGATGGAAGTCTGTTAGTGGGTTGGGTTAAATTGGCAAACCATTTAGTGATATATATATATATATATAATACAAAGTATAATAGTAATTTCACCAACCTTCAGGAGAATAGGCTAAATCACTTTGTGAACCACTTTCCTTGTCCAATGAATACACTGGTTTCAGTGGGAACCTGATATCCCAGTACAATATTTTTCCGTCCCGCCTGGTGAAAAAAAATTTAAACTTACAGAATAACTAATTCGGCTGAAAATTCTGATTAGTATAGCCTATTATTACCACACATCAAATTACAGACTTATACACTTGGAACTAAACTTGAATTTCAGTACTAAAAATGTGCCAACTGCCTGGCACCAGGTGTTTATTGCGGGATTCGCCAATAAAAAGCAGATTAACTTTGTGATCACACAGAACACTTAAGCAAAGCTCTTTGTCACCGAACCTCATATTCATATGTGAAAATAATCATCCTGATACCCTATTCTAGGTGCGTAATCTTCAAGTAAATTAAACCACGTCAAAGTACATAGTGTGCAAATACAACAACTAATAGGTAAACACCTATAGTCAAGGACATCTAGCTTGCTGATGTCTTCTACTTCTGGTGCCATTGTCTCATAGGACGCGAAACGCTGCGCAGCGTACATATTATCTCATAGATACACATGTTAGGTCTACGCCAATGACGATGTAACTTGACGAGTGCCACCTACTTTTTGTATCCATGCTGAGATTTCACCAGAAATCAGTACACTGGGGTTAATACAGCTTCCCAAATACGTTCAATGATTTCACTCTGTCTTTAAACTGGGAGTCGGTGCGAACCAGTCCGGTGGCATCATCTTACTTTTTGACAGGTAGGAATTACATACCAAACATATTAGGATTTCTGCTCGAGGTGCTTATAAGACTCAGTATGTTGTGAGTGTCTTCACCTAAAAGTAAAGTAACACCTGCACAGTCTGAATGAACGAGAATGTTAATTAGTAACAAGTCAATCCTTCAGTCATTAAATTCAAACCTACTGGTAACGAGTTTACTAGCATCAAGTAGGAAATGAATGTAGAGGCAATGATTATCATACGTGAAACAGGAATATGAAAGGCGTTCATACCTTGAAGAAGCACTCAATGCCTTACGGAGGTTATATTTCAGGCAAGCGTGAAATACAACCAAGTCGTTATTTCTTAAGAGCTTCTTAAATTTATGTTAGTTAATGAAAAGTATACGCTAGATTGAGTAGTATTAGAAATGACTCTTATAACGGACTAATTCCATCATATAGGAGGCATTAAACTTTCAGAGCATAACGCGAGACACCAAAAGATTAGTGAGGTCTTAGAGAATCCAAATAAGGTTAGTCATGCAAAACCCATTGGTTTATAATGAAGGGGAACAAAATTTTAGTGCGAAATAATACATTACTCATTTTGAAATCTTGTTTTTTTTTACTTCTAGATGTGATAATTTCATGCAAATTATCGACGTTATAGGAACAACAACAAGAATCCACATTAATTTTAAATACATCGCAGTACTAAAAGCTTATGAGACTCCATATTCCATGAGTATTTAATAACACTAGCAAACCAATCCATAATACAAGCATAAAAACTAACCCTAATTAATATCTATGATATTTAAAACCCTATACAAAACATGCAACTCACCCTCCCGTCACAAGTGTGTAGCTGGCTCTGGTAGACCAAACAACTTGCGTCAAACCCAACTGAGAATGACCTCCAAGTAATGTAGAAACTGTGGAACCGACACGTGGATCCACTAAAACTGCCCGACTGTTATGATCCCCACTACAGGTCCCAAGACTAATCGCAATAAGATTGTGATAACATGAAACAGGCGACATGGATAGCCACGTCAAGCTTTGAGGGAAACGAATTGATGTAACACACTAAAACGGAAAAAATAGAAGTGCAGAAAGACTTGAAGCTATTGCGAAGGTGAGTACAATATCAAACAGGTGGTAGGAAATTTTTTGATGATAAACAGTTACGGAAACCACCGATTAATTTTAGTCGAAATATCACTTAGTAGCGATAAACAGTTATGTCGAAGTTGCACGTGTTATATGGCCTACATAACTAGTTACCGAGGAGAATGCAATAAATTGTTGACGGGAATCAGGTGAGGTCATATGACATCATAGTAGTGGTATAAAAAATATAAACATAAAAAGGTGAGTCACACTGATGAACTTCTGGTCAACTTTAGACAACCATCACAGAAGACAAAAGAAACTTCGAGCAAAGAATTTTTTTTTCGACAAATTCCTCTTCCAGCCTTACAATCATATATATATATATATATATATATATATATATATATATGTATATATATATGTATAATACTCGAATAGTCATCACTAACAATGTTGACGTTTTTCTAAGTAATCTCGATTTGTTAAGATCAATGGAATTGCAGTCTAAGAAAGTCTCGGAAGTTTCGGTAAGCATAAGAATGTAATACTAGGTGGAATATCAAATAAGATTAAGGAAATTTATACGATAAATTAAGGATAGTTGAAACTGTGATGGCCAAGGCAAGGAAAGCGTTTGAACCAACTTCTTTTTTATACACATGTCTACGGCTCTGAAACATGGCCAATACGCGTTGAAGACATGAAAAGGTTGACTGCTTTCGATCATAGATGTCTGCGATCCCTGTCTCACGTTAGGTGGTTTAACAAGGTAAGTAATGTTGACGTTAGGCTTAGAGTGTTGGGCAAACAGGGAAAATCAATCGACGAGGCTATAAAGTTACATAGACTAAGATGGCTAGGTCACGTGCTGCACATGCCTAACCACCGCCTCCCCCGACGGGCATTGCTAGCTGATATAAGTGCAGGTTGGAAAAGAGCCAGTGGTGGCCAAACAAAAACATGGCATCAATCCATGAAATCCTGGACAGTTAAACTGAGTCAGGTAGGGAGATGCAGACTCCCGGGTTGGGGGCCTCGGGACTCTAGGAATCAATGGCTGGAGACAATAGGTGACATGGCTCAAAATCGTTGTCAATGGCGCAGATGTATTCAGTCTCTGTAATCTTTCATATTCCTTTCTACCATTACCCATTCTGTTTCACTCTTATACTTGTCAAACTCTATTGATTCTCTTCGCTCATCTTGTCTACCTCTGTGTGCTATTTTGAACGTGGCAACGCGAACTGCTGCACTTCGGTGCCAAGTTCTATGTTGAATCCAGACAGACAGACACATGTTAGGCTTCTTGAAAAGGAAGCCGATAGCTTCCGCAATATATAACAGGCGAACACGAGGTTAAATTAATACCGTTTTGTAAATAGAAGATAACTTTCAAAATCTTATTAACACCAACCGGCCTCGTGTTCTGTATCCACAAGATGAGAGAGAACAGAACTATGAATTGACTTTATTTGTCCTTTGCTTAACCATGCAGGCTGATGTTCGAAGTCCAACGATAAACACGTTTAAATGTTCGCCTATGTAGCCCGCTTCACAGGAGCATTCAAACTGATACACATAGAATGGGCAAAAGTAAAATAGGAGTGGCTTTGAAGAGACAATGTACTTCAGCAACACCGAAAGCTCATTTTACTGCATTCCTTATGCGCTGTTATTTCACTGGTGTTATCACCAAGAAACTGAGGTAGGAACCAGGCCATTGTCGGAAAAGTTAGTACTCTGGAATGCCTTGGCTTTATATTCATATTCTTGTCGACGAATTTCCCAATCAGTGACTGTTTAACAATATTGAACTCTTCCTGACATTCGTCAGGACAGACTGCTCTTACTCTTCGGACCAAACAACTTACTAGATGGCGTTTGTATTTCAAAGGCACGAAGCTGAACAAATGAATATAGACACTGGGTCATAGGAGTTGTTAAGAAGACAATTGCAGCGAAGAAAATTTTCTTTTCGACGAAGTCATCATCTAGGCTGTACATTCGGGTATTTATGTCAAATGGATGGGAAACTTCCAGAATAATTTCCGGTTGTGGGTCAAATTAATAAAAATTACAATTAGGAATTAGAATGCCATAATAAACAGAGTGACGGATAAAACAAACAAAGTGGCATCACAGTAACTAAGAAGATTGACATTGTGCAATTAGGGGTTAGAAATGTAGAAATAACAAAATAGACAGGATGTTTGGATAAAAACTAATGTGATGAATAATTGTTTATGCAATCAGGGATTAAATGTGTAGAAATAGTACAATGACAAAATAAACATGAAGGCCGGGTATGAAAATATGGTAGTGTAAACAGGGATTAAGAAAAACTTTTAAAAAATAACATGGCTAAACAGGAAGTTCAGATAAGAAAGGCGAAAAGGATTGTCATTACTAAAAATTCACCTGTTTATGATGGCCATGACAGGGAAAGGGGTTGAATACAAAGCGTGGGTTAGAGCTTTTGGATAGCTAGCACCTCGGCTATGCCCAGATGTCTTGATTTCACTCCCTTTGATAGGTTTGATTGAATCTTGTATATTGCTTTGAAGGATTTTTCGAAAGGCACTGAATATCCTGAATTGACCAGATGTTCTGTCACTGAACCGTATACACGCTTTTGGTCTCTTTTTACTAACTAGGCTGGGTATGTTCACGAGCGCGTGTGTCAAGTCGGTACATGTTACGGCCAATGTACTCAGCTCCGCAAGAGCAAGTAAATTAGTATATGCATTTTGAGGCGGTCCAATGCGACAACTTGTCTTTCGTGTTCTGGATGAACAGTTTCTTGCAGGAAAACATTAGTCGTAGGCTCGCGGCGAAGCATGTTTTCCTCAGCGATTTGGAGAGGCGTTTACGAAGGATTTTTTTAAGTTTTTCTTAATCCCTGTTTACACTACCATATTTTCATACCCGGCCTTCATGTTTATTTTGTCATTGTACTATTTCTACACATTTAATCCCTGATTGCATAAACAATTATTCATCACATTAGTTTTTATCCAAACATCCTGTCTATTTTGTTATTTCTACATTTCTAACCCCTAATTGCACAATGTCAATCTTCTTAGTTACTGTGATGCCACTTTGTTTGTTTTATCCGTCACTCTGTTTATTATGGCATTCTAATTCCTAATTGTAATTTTTATTAATTTGACCCTTAACCGGAAATTATTCTGGAAGTTTCCTATATGCACGTTTTAATGTACCGTCTCCTTTTCTAGTCCTAGGGACGTCTAGAAGTGAGATACTAGTTTCTTTATTTCTTGACAGTGAAATTTGTTGCAGGATGCACATCGTTAAATTTGTCAAGATTGTTGTTTGCCCCATTCTCATGTTGCACAATCAAAAATATGTCATTTATGTAACGACAGCAGAGTTCTAGTTCGTCAGTTACATCTTTCAGAGGCCCTTTCTCTAGTTTCACAAGAGAAGTGTCCGCTAGAACTGGTCCTAATGGTGACCCGATTGACACACAAACTTATCCGTATAATTTCTTATTGAATAAAGAATGACTTCATTCTGCATTTCAAAAGCTATTTCATATGAGATATAGCAACGTCAACACCGATGATTCGTCTAATTTCTTTACATATGAAGTTCACTGTTTTCATAGGTCGTATATTAACGAATACGGAAGATACGTCAAACGATACCATGGATTTATTGTTAACACAAATCTTTTACACTTTCAACAGATACAAAGGTGTCTTCTACGATGTACTTCACCAATTCAGTATGTAGGGGGTGAAAGAGTCTGACCAAACATTTGGTTTTGAGATGGAATGGGGAATGTAATACATCTATCACTGGTCGAAGTGCAGAACCATTTTCGTGAAATTTAAGCAAACCATATTATCTCGGTGTAAACGTACCAGTGGGTTTTAGTGATGCATGCAAAATTTGAGATAGTCTTGTTTCAACTTTTGCAATGATTCAACTAACTGTTTCTTAATCTTTTTAATCCAACCCAGGTAAGATGAGATTTTTTGGAATTTTAGATGCCCATTTACACATCAACCGTTAACTATGGTGATTGGGCTTTAGTATCACAATGAGGAAACAGGCTATGTTGGTTAGCATAAATGTCCTTACAGGCTTTTCCATGCCAGAAGGATTGATCAGAAAGACGTTTGAATAAAAGCACTTAACACAATATTTTATGTTAAGGTGAGATAATAGTGCTGGCTTATGCACTATTTCCCGTAGAATATCATCAAGCTAGTTAGGCTATCTTCCCATTCAGGAGAGTAGGTCGTTAAATCCTGAGTTATCCTACGGTAACTGACACTGAGAAATTATGTACGGAAGATACTCCACAAATTCAATAAGCTACGCTACACTGCAAATAACTGACTTTGATATAAGAAAATACTTATTTGTTTTTTCTCGAGGTACTCCAATAAAAATTCCATTATAGATAAGATTTTATTTTGATAAATCGCACAGTGTTTACAGTTATATGAACTCATATAACTGTAAACACTGTGCGATTTATCAAAATAAAATCTTATCTATAATGGAATTATACTCTACCACAGTGCCCAAGTTTTATACTCATACTCCAATAAAAAGTTAATTAATGGTGCGGTCAGCTAGCATGAGAGCGAAATACTCCTTTTCAAAAGCTTCAACCTAGATCCTATCGTTATCCTCTCACAGCAAATACCTGTTGATTACCTGCAGTCACACACTTAGTCAAAGCAGATGGATTTATGTAACTTTGTGATACTGTAAATAATCAGTCACCCTCAGTAGTAGGCGACGTATGTGAAACATATAAAACCGACATTTACTCAGATTACCGAAATTTCCCACATATAAAACATTTCAGATCACGTCCCAGCTATTATTTCCTCCGGGCGCAGACCGCAGATAACTGTCCCACTTTCTGCAACGCGTACGAAGATAATGCTAGCCAAGATTACTTATATGTGGGAAATTTCGATGTGATTAAATGTTGGTTTTATTCGTTTCACAGACGTTGCCTATCACTGAGAGTGACTGATCATTTACAAAATCACAAAGTTACAGAAATAAACGATGTATATATATCATTGCTGATTTCATAGAATTAACTGATCTCTTATACCCGTCATAAGTCTTTCGTGAGCACATTTGTTTTATTGCCTTCTAACTCTTTACTCCTAAATTATATGCCTTTTAGCTTGGTTTTTACAATTCCTTGCTTTTTGTCCCGAAGTCTTGAAAATAATTCAACTAAGTGAGAAAGCAGGACACATGACTGCATTTTTAAGTACTTAATTACTTGTTACAGCGTCTTACAGTTAGTTTCCGTGAAGCATACAACTCCCTTGAATGTACTTGGGAATATGAGTGTGAAAAACTATCTCAGCATAACACTGATTTGAGCAATAATAAAACATTACATACCTCAAGGCGTACAGTGTCCCAAATTCCGAAGACCTTGTCCAGTGAGGCTGAAACAAAGGCCCCACTGTCAACAGGGTACCACTGCACACACATAATAGGGAAGTGTTTGATTGCCGAATTCATACTCTCTTGGCAAGGACTATTTCGCAGTGATGCAACCGATTTGTGTAGTACTGAATCAGCGCACCCCATATAAGGACTCTCAACGTCAAATATGCGCATAAAGCCATCCTGGGTAGCAACGAGTAATCTACAGTTCCTTGAGAGTAGAAATTTAATACATACAGACGGGACTCGACGGTATCTAGGGCCATATCACATAAGCAAATTTTAGATTCAAAGTCAAACTGAACCCGATGATCAACATCAACTTCCTGAATTCTGTTCCATAAGTAAGTGCTCCGATACTTGTACACCAATAGGTCTATATTCGGCATTTTTGATCGACGACATATCGAATACATGGATGAGGATATGGACAGGAGAGGGGCAAAAACAGTTTGCGGAAAAATTGGGCACCTGAAGGCGACTTATGTATATTGTTATTGACAGATTCCCTTCTGAGTAAACCGGTGAGGACAAAGGTTGCGAATACTGCGTAATGCGCGCTGCTAACGGGGGCATTCTATATCCAATATCCTCATTACGAGCTAGTGTAAACCAGTGATTTCTTTGAGCTCGCTTCTTGATTGTGAGGTAGAGGTTCCAGATCTTAGGTGAGCTCCTGCGTAATAAGTTCCGCCGCTCGACTGCTTTAGCTCTGGTAGACTCCAAGGGGAGTGGTGCGGGGATTGGTCAAGATGTGGTTTGTAGTATGCAGTATGTTAGGACTGTGTTGCTGCCATGAATGGAGTTTGACCTAACTCTCGTTGGTCATTCGGTGTAGTCATAAAAGCAGAATAGTAATAATAATGGGTTGAGATAAGTGAAATAATAAAGGTGACGTAAGGAAAAGATAGAGTAGTCGGTACAGTGAGAGAAGGCGGAACAGGTCGTGGGGATTTAGTTTGTATGCTTATCCATTGACAGTGTGGTTTCAAGTTTTATGAGGATAAGCCATTGAGACACAAACCTTGCATTTCTGCATGATTGTCTAGCTTCCGCTTAAAAATCTCCACAGATGGCGCTGTAGTCACGGCCGCCGGTAAAGCGTTCCAGAGACGGCAAACACGAAGCGAAAAGAAATGTGATCGCACTCGAGTCTTTGGTCTCTGGTGTGCTATCCTTAGCGGGTTACCTCGTGGAAGCCTATAGTCACTTAATGGCAGGATGCTTTTATTTGGGTGGGCCTGGTCATTTAAGATCTTTTAGACGGTGATGAGGTCTCCCCTGTGCCTACGGTAACTAAATGTGAAAAGACCTAATTTCTTTAGTCTTTCCTCATATGATTTGTTGCGGAGGCCGATCACCCATTTTGTCGCTCGTCTCTGGACACTTTCTAGAATGTTAGCATCCCTTTTGAGTAATGGAGGAGCAATGATATTATGCACCTCAAGGTGTGGCCTCACATATGCCTTATATAACCTTAAGAACAGTTCGGGAGTGAGAGCTCCCAGCTGCCCATGCATAAAGTGTAAAGTTGCGTAGGCTTTGGCGACGTCCCTCGAGTAATTTCCACTGGTGTCTAGCTTTTCTGTTAGAATAAGACCTAGATCGCGCTCTGATGGAACACAACTCAAGTTCTGGCCACCAAGGGTGTAATTTACACTCTGTGACCTGCCGGAATGAAGCTGCACTACTTTGCACTTCTTTAGGTTGAAAGGCATTCCGTTAGCCAGAAACCAGTTTCCCAGAGTTTGCAGGTCAGCCTGCAATCTATCTGAGTCTTCCGATGAGTTTATTGCTCTCCAAATCTTTACGTCGTCAGCGTAAAGAAGCGCAGAGCAGTTTAGTTGGGGGGCAGGTCGTTGATAAAAATCAAAAACATCAACGGCCCTAGGATAGAACCCTGAGGAACCCCTGATGCCGAGGTGTGCCAGGATGATCGGATGCGGTTGACTTTGGTGCAGAATTCTCTCTCGCCTAAGTAATCTTTCAGCCATGCGAGAAGTGCTCCAGAAACACCCGCCTTGCTTATTTTGTGAAGGAGCAGACCATGGTGAACTGTGTCGAATGCTTTCGCAAAGTCGAGAAAGATCACGTGGGCTGGTACCTTTTTGTCCCAGGATAGTGTCCAATCGTTCCAAGCTAGTAGAAGATTCGTCACGCAGGATCTTCCCCTCCTGAAACCGTGCTGTGCTTCGTGAAGAAGGTTAGTCCCATCGAAGTATTTTCTCATGTGGTCGTCAATGAGACTTTCCAATATCTTCGATATCACTGGAAGTAGAGCAACTGGTCGCATTCTGCCGGTCACCACCCTTGAAGATAGGGGATAGGATTGCTCGTTTCCATTCACATGGAAGTTTCCCTACATCAAGGGAGTGTTGGAACAGATCACTTAGGGGTTGGCAGAGACTTTCTGAACACTGCTTCAGGACAGATGGTCTGATGTCATCACAACCTGAAGACTTTCCCGAAGCCAACCTTCCCAATTTTGCAAGTACCATAGCCGGGGTAATTTGAAATGTACCCAGCAGGTTTTCGCGTGTTGGTTTTGCGATGTAATCTGGATGTTCTGTGGGGTAATATCCTCGTTACTGTTTAGTTGCCTGTGAAAGGCTAGGCTGAATGTCTCTGCCATTTCAAGACTAGTAAGAGATTTCCCATCAGAACCCACTAGATTGCATGCTCCCTGGTTGGTCGGTTTTCTTTCGGACATAAACCTGTATAGGCTTTTGGGGTTCACGAGAAGCTTATTGGCGAGGTCTCCCTGAAATGTCCTTCTATCGCTCCGGACTCGTATGTTACATCGATTCCTGAGTTCAAGGTACACTTCATGTTCGGGTTGACTCTTCGATCGTCGCCACGCAAACCAGGCTTTTCGCTTTGCCTGCAGAAGGCGTTGTGTCCCCCTTTTTAGCCATGATCGTTGCTTCCTAGCTTTTGGTGTGACTAAAGGAACAGTGTCTGAGACCGCCTGGTGAATGATCTCCTTTACCACTCTCCAGTGTTCTTCTACTGTTAGCTCTGTCCATTTTTTAGGCCAATTTGCTTCAGACAGAAGTCTTCGCATTTTGGTGTAGTTGGCTTTGTTATAACACAGATAGGGCTGTGTATTGTCCCACTGTAAGCGCTCGCGGAGGACTATGTCGAATACTATGACCGCGTGGTCACTACTACCTATGGGAGTCGTGATCTGAACGTTTTCCACTAGTAGCTGGTCACTAGTGAGCACGTAATCCAGTCTAGAAGACTTCCCATCAGGGCCCCATCTAGTATCCATCTTGACATTTTCAGTGAATCCAGCCTTCCTGATGGTATGCAGCAGATTTCGATCAAATCTATCATGGGCTTTTCCCGACACCAAGTTAAGAGATGGGGCATTGAAGTCACCAGCTATGACAATTTGATCATAACCCATGTCTTGAGTTGCTGAGATTGTATTTAGCAGTACCTGGTTGTGGTCTGCTCCACATGAAGGTGATCGATAAATGCTGCCCACTAGATATTTGCAGTACCCAACGGTGAAGTGGCACCATATGGAGTCAGGGAGCTCTGTGAGGGGAGGGTCCATCGCGTGAACACATCTGAGCTGTTTGTCGACGTATATGGCGACTCCACCTCCTTCTTTCAGGTCCCTATCTCGCCTGACTAGGACCATATCATTTATACTGACTTCGCTGTCTGCCACCGTAGGGGTTAGCCAGGTTTCCGTCAGTATTATGATTTTGGAGTTCAGTTGTGATTGTAGGTGTCTAAGTTCAGCTATTTTGCCTCTTAGCCCTCTCACATTACTGTACAGGCAACTGGTAGTCAGTCTCACCACTTCCCCGTATTGGGGGGTGGTTGACTTGATATTGGCTATCGGTTGAGGAGTTATCCTACGAACTAGTTGGCCGATTCCCCAGGAACCGGCCTGTTGGCGTTTTTTTCTTCTAGTTCAGTCGGAGCACTCGGATGACACTGGCTATCATCGTCCGTGCTGCACCGCTGTAGTGTGACTAGGGGTTGAGGATTTTTTTTACTACGCTTTGTTCTCTCCTTTGAGTGCGAGGCCGGCTCTCGCAGCAGCGAATGTGTTTGCTGACCTTGTCCTTGGTCTCGTACCATCTATGGAGAGCGGTAGTCAACTGGTCTTGGGAGCTGAACTTGACAGCTAACAGACGTGGCGTGTTAATTGACATAAGATGAGTGGGTCGAGGCAGTCTATAAATAGAGACAGCCCCTGAACTCCCCAGGGCCATCTGGGATGCCAACCATCTCCATTGTTGTACATCATGACAATGCTTTTCGCAGGCGTTCCCAGTTACCAGTTCGGGAATGCCATGCACAACCATGGAGGCAGAAGGAATGAGCTCTGGCGACTCCCTCGCCATTTGTCTTTCCTTCCACGGCCTGTCTGGCTTAACACGTATGTTACAGGCCCTCCCTATAGAAAGGACTTGAGAAGCCAGTAAAACTTTTTCGACATCCTCGGTTGAGCCCAGTGTTACCCTCAGTGGGGATGGTTTGCCTTGAAGTGCAGCAGTGCCCATATACAATGGTTGGAAGTCCAGACCCAGTGTGATACACAAGTTGGACCACTGTTCCTGATCAAACAGGGTCCTATTTTCCAGCAGAATGGTACTACAGTCTGGTTCACTAAAGAGGATTGCACAGTTTGATCTACTAACCGTGGACTCAGGCTCATGGTATGATTTCTCTACTTCAGGACATCTAGCTGTCTTAATCAGAATAACAGGATAAGTCAGTATTACTAAAATTCCTCTTTTCTTCTAAATAACTGACGTACTTTGGCATTTGGATTTCACTCCTTCAGTTTCTATTCCCAAAATTACCATTTAAAACAGTGAAATCCATCATCCGTTTCACCCTAATTTATACTTTTTTTATTGTTGTTTACCACTATAAACTTAAACTAACCGCAAGTAAGTAACACCATAAAACTCAATGACTAGAAATTCCTAGTAATAAAAAAGGAGAATAAACCCTGCGGTTATCGCATACTGTTTCCTTAAATTATTATTATCTGCCAGCTGCCTCTGCCTCCTTCCGTTTCCTTTACTTCCCGAAGATATTGCACTGAAACACTGCAAATGAACAGTAACCGTGCTTTCTATATTTGTATTAATTGCGTGGTATCCAGATAATTACTAGCTTCAGGATGAACAAAAAAAATTAGTCACGTCACGAAAATCGTCAATGCCCAGCTCTTGCTGCACTCGAGCTAACGCTGTTCCTCGAAGTTTCTTGGAAACGATCAGTAATAAAGGACACAAAAACCAAAACACCAATTGACGACTCGAGGATTCTTTAATCAAACACCAACAAATAAGGAGCATGATGAACTAAGGTTTCTAACAGTTTTATAGGTTCTACCTCAACAATGACCGATGAGACGATGACTAGTGGATTGATGCCTCCGCGAAAATTATGGGGAAGTTGGGTTTGAGCAAACAACCATGAATTGATCGTTCAATCTTCAACTACATTGACACTCCCCGGCAAAATACGGATCCGTCCCTTTTTTCCATCACGACCAATACACGTTGACTTGGATGCCATTGCGAGAACCTGGGTCACACGGACAGAGCTGAAATGGCAAACAAACAGAAAAGCCAACACACCACAGGCATACCCACAACACAATCTCACACATCAATGACGACCTAAACCTTCGAGTTAAAGGCATCCTCTTGACATCTTGCAACACAATCGCCACTCGCTAGGATGACCCTTGCAGAATGCAACGTGACCATAGCACCACCTCATGATACTCCACGCACATCCTCTTATCTACTCACTACCAATTACCACTGCAATCGCTTGTCACTCATTCTGCCTCAGTTCTAGTAACGGTGACGTACGGAAGCCTCAGCCGTCTACACTCCCGCTCCCCGGCGTGTGGGATCACAGCTAATCCTTATCTCCGTGTGCATGTCATTCTCAGCAATAGCCTAGCCTCCCCGGCGAATATGACCCACTTGCTCTCTTTAACATCAATTAATTCATTCATGGATGTAGAAGAGTGGACACAACTTCAGAAGTAATCACGACGAAAATTTTAACAAAATTACGCATTAACAACAAGATACGAAAACAACAAGTAAACACAATGAATCCAAAATACACCAATTGCTATGACACACCACACATATATACAAACTGTACACAAAATCTCGCGGATCACATCTTGATGGAATTCCTTTGAAGAATCGCAGGACTTACACCAGTACGCCTACAACCCTTCTCAGGTTGACGATTGTAATTTGTGGAATGTCCGGACACAAAGAGAATTACCAACAGCTAGATGACAGATGATATCAATTCAGTATATACAGTATGAACATATGTACAAAATCACACACCGAGCACATTGGACTGCTCATTGATGCGCTACCCTTTGAAGAATTTTAGGACTTACAGCAGTACGCCTACAACCCCTCTCAGGTTGACGCTCTAGGTTGGAAAATCATCTAGTGTTTCATCTTCCGACTCTCGACTCTCAGCACCTTCCAGTGGACACAGTTTTCTAATATCTCGCACCAACATTCCACAACTTGTTCTCACCTCAACCGTCCTCACCAATCCATCACCACTACAGATTAGCCTTACTACCACTCCCAAAGGCCACCTACCTGTGGCACATTTATCTGCTACTAATACTATGTCACCAACCTTTAAGTTTCGGCACAACGTTTTCCACTTGTCCCTGGTTTGCAGTGTTAGAACACACTCCTTTAACCATCTTTTCCAAAATATATCTTTCATGTGCCTGGCTTGTTTCCATCTTTTAATCGTAGGTATTCCTTCCCCGCTTGCGTCCTCTATGCCAGGGTTGCCTCTCAATAACAATAATTTATTTGGGGTTAACACATCAAAATCCTTGACGTCGTCCCTAACAGGTGATAACGGCCGGTCATTTAATATTCGTTCAGCTTCACAAAAAAATGTCTCCAGCGCTTCGTCATTCAAAAAATGGGTTTTAATTATGGAGCTTAAAATACACTTGATAATTCCTATAAGTCTTTCCCATAGCCCGCCTCTATGGCTGGCATGTGGTGGATTGAAGTGCCACTCGATGTTCCTTTTCAGTAACTCTTCCTGAACTCTCGTTTGGGGACCTTCGAAGTACTCTTTGAGCTCGGCGTGACAGCCAACAAAATTAGTCCCTCTGTCGCTGAACATCATCTTCGGTACACCCCGGCGATTTATAAATCTATGTAATGCTGGAACGAATGAATCAGTAGTTAGCGAATGAACCATCTCAATATGCACAGCTCTCAAATTCAAACAGGTGAATAAACAGCCATATCTTTTACATAGGGTTCTGCCTCTCTTCACTACGAAAGGTCCGAACAAATCCACCCCAACCTACTCGAATGGATAATTCCTTTCAGAAGCTTGCCACGCTGGCAGTGGTGCCATCATTTGCTGTACTGGACGAGCATTTTGGAGTTTACATTCCATGCACTTATCAATTATTTTACGTACAGCAGTACCTCCCTTCACTATCCAGAACTTACATCGAATACTTGATAGTACTTGCGAAGTACCCAAATGACCTTCAAGAACATGGTAGTGTCTTATAATGAGATCAGTGACTGGATGGTAGCAAGGTAATAAAGCCGGGTGACGGGTCTCATATGACGATTCTAACATTTGTAGACGTCCACCAACTCTAGCGATCCCTTCGGAAACTATCGGAGATAATCTATCTAACCGCACCTTGAAATTTGCGAAATCGGGACTATCCTCCTTGGCAATCTCACCCCACGCTTCCCACTGAGCAGCCCTCAAAATCGCTAACTCTGCATTTCTAATATTTTCAACTCTCAGAGGCCCCACATTCATATTTTCGTATCCCGCAAGATGCATGACCTTTAAATACGTAAAATATCGTGTCAACCACGCAACAGCCTTCAGTAATTTGTACCAAGAAGAATAATATTTAAAAAGTGGATGTAAACCTGAATGTTCTTCTTGAGTAGATGTTAACCTGACACCTGTCTTAAACTCAAAGACACAATCGCTGATCGATGGTTCATCTTCCCAGCTGGACCACATACTATCAGCCCATAGCAAGAAATCCGGACCTTTCCGCCACTTATTTTTAACCACATTCATATCAATAACTCCTCGCGAGGCTAGATCAGCTGGATTTTTTCCAGACGGTACGTACCTCCACTGCTCAACAGTTGTTAGTTCACGAATTTGAGACACTCTGTTGGCTACAAAACATACATATCTTGCTGACTCGTTGCCTATATAATATATCACAGACATCGAATCAGTCCAAAACGTTACGGGATACTTGGGGTAATCCAACTGTTTACACACCGTTGTGAATAACTGCGCAGCTAGTAAGGCGGCATTAAGTTCTAATCTCGGAATCGAAACCGTCTTTAGAGGTGCAACTCTAGATTTACCCATCACCAGGCTAACATCTACATCATTCCTTAAGGTGGTTCTGATGTATACGGCTGCACCAAATCCAACCTCAGAGGCATCAGAAAAAACATGGAAGTCAATTATATCATGATTTCTCGACGGCTTAATTGGACGTGAGACGGAATGTAGATTCAGCATTCTTAAACTGTTAACCCACCCCTTCCACTCTTCTCTCTGCCTCTCACTTAATGGTTCATCCTACTGTAACCCTTTCCTGCATGTCTCTTGAAATAACCTCCTAGCGTAAGGAGATAAGGTGCTACTAATCTAAAGGAGGGAGGGTGGCGTTAGCTGATCAGTAGATATGGTGGTGGTCACTAAGGTGAATCGCCCCATTCTGCAGGAACAGCAATATACAAATTAAAGGCTCGAGATATTTCTGATTTTTATGAGGGCTTAGATCTTTATCTTGAAAAAGATAATAGTGAACGCCTTGACAGATCATGCTTCTACCTTTAAATATATACCATTCGCTCAGCCTATTGTTGAGATGCGACCACGTGGGATCTGCACAGATTTATGGGGCATCTTATGAATTAACTTGCTATCCATTGTCAGATCTTTAAATACCACTTCACAATATCTTGTCTCACTTATTTTCTAATAACATCTTTACTTGATTCTCATTATATTCCATTAAACCTAACATTTTATAGCTCTTTGTGAATTTGATTCGACTTATTCTATTCCTATTCTCTGGAGGGTACGGTTGTGCACCAAATAGAAAAAAGACATGAAATAAAGACAACTGGCTTGAAAATAATTGTATTAAAGCCAAAAGTGAACGCATGATAGTATAAAATATATTGGTTTCATTATACATTGCAAATGAACGTTGTCGGCCTAAGGATTAATTACTTCCCCATTCTGTTTTCTATATAAATGTGTTTATTAATGATATATTGCACTCACTTAATCTATTACACTTTAATGTTACACCACAGCACTTTAATTTTTCTAAAACAGCTTCCAATTCCTTGTAAACGTTGTACTTACCTCAATATTGGTTGGTTATCGTATGCCTACAACCACGGGATGAAAACGAAACGAAGTCGATTTTCCCGCGAAACCTGGAGGACAATTGTACAATTCAATAACTATACAGCCTAGTTCAGACAATGTGTATTTATATATATATCAAATATTTAACTGTTGAAACATTATTAACTTGTAGACAATTTAAGATTTGACATTATATCATCCTTGATCGTGCCTGTAAAAATGGCATGCATCTTCATGTAAATTTATGTTTATATGAAAATAAATTATTATTATAATCCAAGTGGGTCAAACACGGACGACAACACAGAGAGCACACCTCCCCGAGTAACTGGCTTATCAATATCACCAACACTAAACCCAAAGGTATCGGAGTTCACACCCCATCGCATACCTAATGTGCGTTCAACTGGTAGGGCATCAACAGGTAAATCTCGTACAGTAGGGGCTCTCTCTTCTGGAACTATATGCTTCAAAACGTCCAGGCTGTTCGAGACCCACTTAGTTAGACGAAAGCCGGCCTTAGCTAACACTTCAGTAATGCCTGTTGCAAATCTAACTGCAGACCTATCATCATCGAAGGAGGCGAAATGATCATGCACATAGAAGCAACAATCGATGACATCCAACAAATCATCAGAAACGAAAGTGAACACTGCCTTTCGTAGAGCAAAATTAGCACAAAACGGGGAGGACGTGGCACCAAATGGATGGACTGTCATCCTATATTCTGACACCTTACCACAAGGACCGTCATCAAACCACAAGAACCTTAAGTGATCTCTGTCACTCTCTGGCACCTTCACCTGTAGGAACATTTCCTCAATATCCGCAGCGACAGCAACTGTAAACTTCCTGAATCTTAACAGCAGTCCCACCAATGAGCTCACGCAGTCTGGGCCACTATACAGATTAGCATTCTAAGAGACTTCTTCATGTTTCGCAGAACAGTCAAACACCACACGGAGTTTACCTGGCTTCCTCGGGTTAAAGACGGGATGACGGGGCAAATACCACTTCCCTGGCTTACTCTGATCAACTAGTCTTTCAACGTAACCCTTCATTATATGTTTATCGACGACATCCTTATATTTGGCCCAGAGTTCTGCGTCTGACAGAAATTTCTTCTGTAAACCCACTAGTCTCTTAAGAGCAACCTTCCTATTACAAACCAACTGTCTATCTTTGAATCTCCATGGTAGGCCAACGCTGAAACGCCCGTTTTCGTACTTACAAGAGTCCTCGGCTATTTTAACTGCTTTTAAGTCTTCTACAGAACGACCCTTCTCTGGGACACCGCAGTCACAAAACTCCTTGTCATACATATTTTTAATCATAGTTTCTAGTTTGTCTCCATCGTTTGCAACCAATGATGATATGTGGACTATGGGTATAGGTCCTCCTACTGCACATCGTAGCGTTGATTTCGTTGCGAACGGATCATCTCTACCTCCGAATCTCTCTTCTAATACCTTATGAGCTTCTGGCACACTACATCCAATGAGTACTCTCACTCTTCCATCTTGCAGTGTTGGAAACGGTTTGTCACACAGGTATGGCTTACCGACAACCGTTTCACGACTAGGTACTATAGCTTCACCGAGTTTCATACTGGAAGTAGTTTAAGCAGTACCTACTTCAATGGTTTCCCCAGTAGTCAAGGATTCTAACTGAAATGGCACTCGCTCACATACTACTGTTTTCGCAGAATTGAAAGTATTTACAACCAAGGGTTGCTTTGGGCCTTTAATACCCAAGCAACCAGCCAGTTTAGCATCTATCAATGTCACGTCTGAACCATTATCCAACAATGCATAAGTCTCTACTGAAGATTTCGGTCCTTTCACCTTAACTGGTAATACCCCTAAGAAAACTTGTGGGATGTCAAGGGGTCTAGAGGTACTATTACAATTAACCGAATTCCCCGGTTCGTTTGCTGTTCTCAGAAGTGGGTGCATATCCGTTAAACCACTACTTCTTTTATTTGTCGCCTTACAATTCCACTTTGTATGCCCAATCTTTAAACAACTGAAACACAGCCGCTTCTGCTTTGCCATTTTTAACCTTTCTACGGGTGACATAGCGATAAAGCGATTACATTCACTCAATTGATGCATGTTATGGCAAACAATACACTCATCTTTTCTCGTTGTGTCTTGAGACTTTACCACAAATGCCTTCCTTATACTCACTGGTTCCTTAGGTTCTACCTTAGAATGCAAAATGCTGGAGGATTTGCCCATCGCCTGGTTGACAATTTCCTTCACCAGTCTAAGAATATCATCAAAACTTGGCTCGATGCCCTCATCCTCTATACGAGAGCTCATCTTCATCCACTTCCTTTGCAGTCGAGTAGGTAGGCGTCTTGCAATTACCTCTAGGTCTGAGCTCGAGTTGAGGTCACTCATGCAATTCATAGAAATCAAGGTATTCTTATAAGTCATCAGATTATCTAAAAACTCAGTAAGTGCCTGGGAGTCATCTTGTAGTTGACTGCCGTTACCATTGACAGCTTCGAGTACGTTCCTTACAATCTTTGAAGGTCTTCCAAACCTTTGATGTAGTATGCTCATAGCCCCAGCATATCCCTCATTAGGGGGCATAATCTTACAGCACTGTATAGCTCTTGCAGCATCTCCAGTGCAATACCTCATCAAATACATCAATTTCAATTCATCACTTAATAGAAAACTACTCAGCATGATCTCAAACTCCTTTACAAATTGTAAATAATCAGCCGAGTTTCCATCGAAACACCGTGGTTCAAATTTAGGGAGTTTGATGTTCCTATTATCCCTGAACGGCGAAACAGTAACATCAACCATGTCATGCTTAACATCAGACACATCGTCACAAGTAACAGACAAGTCACAATGACTTACTTTCCTGTTTGCATTCAAGACACTCTGTCCCTTCTTTGACCCAGGCATTGTTGAACTTGACCTAATTTTAAAAATGTTCCAGATATTGCTTGTTCAAAGAGGACTTGACCGGCACCAAGAAAGATGAACGGTGACTATCCAAACTTTCACCAACTGTTTTAATCCGCCAGATCTATTTCAACCATCAGAAACTGTCAGCCATGTCTCATAAACCGTCAATGCCCAGCTCTTGCCACGCTCGGGCCCACGCTGTTCCTTGCAGTTTTTCAGAAACGCTCAGTAATAACGGACGAAAAATCCAAAACACCGATTGGCCACTCGAGAATTCTTTATTGTTACACCAACATATAAAAATAATGTTTTTACTAGGTTCTGTGAACAAATATTACAATAATAAATCACAAGATTACTTCTGATGGTTGTCTCCTGACTTCTTTCTGAACAGCAACCGATGAGACGATGACTGTCGTATTGATGCCTCCGCGAAAATCGGGGAAGTTGATTTTGAGCAAACAACCATGAATTGATCGTTCAATCTTCAACTACATTGACACCTACTCTCAGTATGCTTATTGAACACGAAGTATTCCTCCCCATTATCGGACTCACTCCTGCGAAGTTTGTTGACCATTGATAGGTTACTGCGCTAAGACGAACATTTCTTAGGACCATTTACAGCAGTACTAGTTATCTTAGTAGCCTTTCGTGAAGATTTGGCAATAGGGATACTGATATCTAGATGAGTTTTAGGTTCCATCGACAAGTATGTAGGTCATACACTTTGATCTGTGCTGCCGCCAGATCTAGCTGACTGTTGCGGTGCACGATCCACTTTAGGTTAACTTAACCCCAGAGAGGTAACAAGCTTGTTGCTATGCATTATTCTGCGTTGACACGGTGTTTTATCCTAAGGTATGGGCACAGACTTAAAGCTGCAATTTTTTCGTAGGTGCTCTTGAAGTTTAGGGAACTTGACAGCAACAGGAGATTCTCTGAGCCTAAAATTGCCGCAGTTAGACTGAGTCGACTTTTTACTAATTCATTCGCATTCATGCATCACACTAGCCATGCCGCCTTAATTCCAGATCTTTTTGTGTGGTTTTTGAGGAAGAGTTTGGTATATTCTAGATTGTAGCCTGATGAGGTGGGATATACGTTTCATCACTTCGGTAGTTAAGCAGTCAAGGAAAATTTCTACCATACTTAAGTAATCCAGAAAAATTTTAGACAGTTTCTTCGGGAAGCAGGCTATTGTGTCCAAATCCGCAAGCTTCGTCTGAGCAACATCCAATAACGGCTTAACTTGGTCAATATCACGGGGTGTCAATCACGTCTCATAAACCGTTAATGACCAGCTCTCGCTACGCTCGGGCCCACGCTGTTCTTCGAAGATTTCTCAGAAACGCTTAGTTATAACGGACGCAAAAACCAAAACACTGATCTGCCGCTTTAGATTTGTTTATTGTTACACCAACATATAAAAGGAATAAGCGAACTAAGGTCTGAAAACAAATATTACAATAATAAATCATTGTATTACTTCTGACGATATTTTACTCTTCTTTCTGAACAGCGACCGATGAGACGATGACTGTCGTATTGATGCCTCCGCGAAAATCGGGGAAGTTGATTTTGAGCAAACAACCATGAATTGATCGTTCAATCTTCAACTCCATTGACACGGGGATTTTCAGTTATATTTGAGGCGGACTGCAGCGAACAGTCAAACTGACCTGATTTTTTCTGGAGTTCATTTATTTGACAAGGCAAGTTAATTTACAAAACACAGAGTTCCCAAACGGACCATCTTCCGCCTGTGTTACAGGAGTGAGCCACCTAGTGATTTAGTAGTTGTTGCTCTATTACAGGCTGGCGATACAGCTATACCCAAGATTTGGCCAATATTTGAAGCAGTTGTGTTCCGAAGAACACGTTTATCAGAAATTCGGAACATTATTTTAAGTATTATTTGTAAATAAGCAATAAATGAATACCAGCGTCAACTGGTGCCAAAATGCCACCAATTTCGAACATATCTCATTTAAAAAAATGTATCTAATGATTATAGCATTAAACTTGAGCTATGAGGAAACTTGGCTTCCGAACACCATAAGCGCAACAGTTCGATGAGCCACAAATCAACTGCTCAACATGAAAATGTTAACTGGTGTAAAATACAACTTCAGCATTTGAAAATGCTATCATAGACATAGCCACCAAGGCTGACGGCGGACAGGTTGACACCAGAGTAAAAATGAAGCCTGAATTAGATTGTTCAGTGTACTACACTTGCCAACTGCCTAGTAGACTGTTCTAATAGATTCTATGCTTGTAAAAAACAGTGTAAGCCCAAAACTAACCCGTTTACGTACTTCAAACAATTAACTTACACATTTTGATGTGTTTGGTGTGAACCTGCGTAAACAGGAATAAGTATACTGTTATTTAGTTGAGAACCAATTTTGCTATCCAGAATCATATTACTATAGTAAGAAAATAGCACTGGTTTATGGACTAGTGTGATCATGAACAATAAACTAAGTTGCAAACATCATCGAGCAATACGTTTCACTGTGATATATACGGTAAAAAATGAATATGGAGTTACACATCACAGTAGTGCCAAAGTCTTATACATGGACTAATTTCTTAATACCTATGTTCATTCCCTAATTCTTTGATTTGCATGTTTTATTCAGGATTTTCTTGTTTATCTCGTTAATGGTTACTTCGCTTCTTCACGGCCTTATCAGCTCTTTGAGCTGTCACATGAATATAAGGGGTCATTCATAGTTATGCTTCTGCTTATTCTTGTACACAATATCTGATAAAGTCCCCTTAGGAGTCGCTTTCATAAAGTCACAACATTGTTCTGGGAGGCCCATCAGTTGCACCGCCTGGTCAACTTCGATCTTGCCTCCGGTTAGATTCAACGACAAATAGCTCTCATGAAATTTGTGCGGTCACGTATCCTGCCAGATCTGATCACTGGCTAGAATACCCTCCGACTCTTTAGCCCATCCCACCCTAACTTGGTGGTAAAGCTGTCCCTAGCACCCTTCAGCTAGAGAAGGAAAAGTATGAACCTCATATTTACTAAGTATAGTACAGAATCACACCACGTAAAGAAACCATGCTGCTTTCTTCTGAAAATCCGATCGGTCGCAGTGTCAGCGGAGACATACAAACTGATCTTTGGAGGCTTACGCTAGAGATGGCATCGTCATGTATGATTTCACAATCAGAAAAAAGACATGGACATAAAATAAGAGCAAAATACAATGGTGAATGCCTTCTCGTAAAAGAGTCATGGTAGTTCCTGTTCATGACGCACCACACCTTAGAATGTGATCGGCTAGCCGTGGAAAAGAGACGAGGTGATTCCAGGTTGCGTAAACGAACGGCTACAGAACTGCAGTCCAAAATGGCCAACTAACAGGGACGAAAATGACCTTTGAGCGTCTCACTCCATCAATGACCTTGAGTGTGTGGGATAATTTCCGTCGTAGTGTGATATCCTTACTCAATATCCAATGTACTTTTTACGAGCTACTATAGGTCAGACTGACTTCCTTGAACTGGCATAAGAGGAGCGTCTCAACAGTTTATCCCATTATTTTCCTGCCGCCGTTTTGGTAGATTTCGAGAGGGAGTAGTGCATTATGAGTATACCTTGTAGTATGTGATGTAGTACTACTGAGACTGGAGTTATTTAATTCACCAATCGGTCATCCATTGCGGTCAAAAAGCAATATAACAAGTATAACTGTAGCAATAGTGATATGATTAATGGCTAACCTGTACACTTAAAAAAAGTCAACGAACAAATAGGTGCACAATTGAGAGTATTAGTTTGAAAAACTTCTCCGCTGAAGAGGAAGATGGCACGTGTGTTGACAGCTTGTCTGAAGAATGAATCAGTCGGAGTTGTCACACGGATAGCTAGGCCGACAACCGATGGATCCATCCTTAGTGACGCTGACGTAATTAGCCCTTCGTTACATTCTTTGTTCCTTACATATTTATTTATTACCCTCCACTTGTGTGAGGATAAATGTTGCGTACGCTGAAATCAAGCCGTCGTTTCATAACTCTGGTGGCTGATAAGCGACACTAGTGATCTCTGCGCCAGTGACTAGCTTGAGCGGCCTTATCCATTCAACCAAACTTTTGCAGGACATTAAAGTAATAAAGGGAGGTTGAAATATCCAGTTAATTCGAAGACAAAAAGATTAAACCCAGCATGTGATCAAAAGTTCGTATCATGCAACGGTTTTTCCGAAACTCGAAGACCACTCAACCAAAATAGTGGTAGAATCAGATTGGTGCTGCTGCACCTCCCAGCGACTGTATGCTTTAAACCAATAGCTCCTGGGGTAGCGGTCTGGCATTGGTCTGCCTGATATCATTTTCAGTTTCGATAAAAATGAAGTCTTTCCATGCATGAAATCCTTATAGAAGTCCCAGTGGCTATGTCCTGGTGGTATCAGGCATTTTGTTTGCTAAGTGTACCGTCATGACATTTTACTAACTTCCGCATCTCTGGTGCGTTACATTAAAAAGGTTAAATACCTGTCATTTGAAAAAAACTTGTAGCTGGGTCGAAATCTGCGCCTTCCATCTGAAGTTCAAACCATACGTAGGTTTCTTGATACTACGGAAAATATAATTTTAGTTGTATTACTTCAAGGTATGAAAATTTGCTATGCGATATAATTAAAAGGCTACAAGTCAGCAAAGGGACCAATTTTCATTACTTCGCTTGGAAGGTGTACAGATGCTTAGAGGTTCTAAGGTTTATGCTTAGAAATGTTTTACTGTAGCCTCTTTCACCACCAAATCGCTAATGACAACATTTATTTTCACTCCAGGTCTCTTTATCTTTTAGTTTTGCGTATACTTTTTTTTAATGTACTTTTGAGACTCGTTTTCGGTTCTGTGTTCTCTTCTTTTTCATCAGTTACTTCCCACTGATCATTCGTCACCCAACTAATTAATAATAGTAACCATGTTACTCCAAATTGTAATTATACAAAATGGATTTCTGCTTGTCAGTCCCCGATTATGTAAAGTTATCGGTCACTTTTAAAACATTGTTACTACTCATTAACTTCGATTTGTTTAGTTTGCTACCTGACAACTGCTGTTACACAACGGAGTATGTACGCATCCCTTAGATAACTTAGCAGCTTTGAAGTGAAGCTAAATAAAGAGATCTCTTCGGCGATTTACGTGCTGGTAATTCCGCTTGTGATGAATTATTCACTTAGAAATTTCACTGACTCCTAACTACTCACTTCCAAAAGCAGAGGGAATGATTATTGTGCGCACACTGTCTAGCATCATAAGGCTGTTCTTACTTTACATTAAGATATCAAGTATGTCAGCTCTGCCATTTTAGAGCACATGTCAATGGAGTTGAAGATTGAACGATCAATTCATGGTTGTTTGCTCAAAATCAACTTCCCCGATTTTCGCGGAGGCATCAATACGACAGTCATCGTCTCATCGGTTGCTGTTCAGAAAGAAGTCAGGAGACAACCATCAGAAGTAATCTTGTGATTTATTATTGTAATATTTGTTCACAGAACCTAGTAAAAACATTATTTTTATATGTTGGTGTAACAATAAAGAATTCTCGAGTGGCCAATCGGTGTTTTGGATTTTTCGTCCGTTATTACTGAGCGTTTCTGAAAAACTGCAAGGAACAGCGTGGGCCCGAGCGTGGCAAGAGCTGGGCATTGACGGTTTATGAGACATGGCTGACAGTTTCTGATGGTTGAAATAGATCTGGCGGATTAAAACAGTTGGTGAAAGTTTGGATAGTCACCGTTCATCTTTCTTGGTGCCGGTCAAGTCCTCTTTGAACAAGCAATATCTGGAACATTTTTAAAATTAGGTCAAGTTCAACAATGCCTGGGTCAAAGAAGGGACAGAGTGTCTTGGATGCAAACAGGAAAGTAAGTCATTGTGACTTGTCTGTTACTTGTGACGATGTGTCTGATGTTAAGCATGACATGGTTGATGTTACTGTTTCGCCGTTCAGGGATAATAGGAACATCAAACTCCCTAAATTTGAACCACGGTGTTTCGATGGAAACCCGGCTGATTATTTACAATTTGTAAAGGAGTTTGAGATCATGCTGAGTAGTTTTCTATTAAGTGATGAATTGAAATTGATGTATTTGATGAGGTATTGCACTGGAGATGCTGCAAGAGCTATACAGTGCTGTAAGTTTATGAAGCCAAAAGAGGGCTACAAGGAGGCTATGAGCATATTACGTCAAAGGTTTGGAAGACCCTCGATGATTGCAGGGAAATTATTCGAGGCTGTTAAGGGTAATGGTGGTCAATTACAGGATGACTCCCAGGCACTCACTGAGTTTTTAGATAATTTGCTAATTTACAAGAATGGAATGATTTCGATGAATCGCACGAGTGACCTCAACTCGAGTTTTATACTAGAAGTAATAGCAAGACGTCTACCTACTCGACTGCAAAGGAAGTGGGTGAAGATAAGCTCCCGTATGGAGGATGAGGGTATCGAGCCAAAGTTTGATGATATCCTGAAACTGGTAAATAATAGTGTCAATCAATCTATGAGCAAGTTCGCCAGTCTTTTGCATCCCACCCCTAGAATAGAGCAGTCTGAAGGTAAAACGCACTCATTGATGACGAATAGGCCTCAGAGAGGTGGATATCGAGAAGGCTCCATGATGTATAGTAATGCATATAGACCTAGTGAGTGTAACAGGTTTCGTAGTACATCCTCAACAGATAAGTTACAAGATGCAAGACAAACACGGTTTTGTTGTACACGTGTGCAAGAGGTGCATACAGAAGTGAACTGTGAACCGGTGAGCAAGTTCAGTGATAAGCTAAATGTAAACTCCAGGTCTGACTCCGAATTGTGTGACGATAACGGTGTTGTGAAGAAGTCTGTAGTTGCAACTGGTAAGCCATTGTTGAATAGAGTGTCACAGAATAGAGTTACTGCTTCAGAGTGCAGTTCTGACTCCAAAAGTTTACAAGGTATAACTAGTCAGAGTGAAGTTATAAAACCTTTAATGATTTGTGAGGAGGAACCAAAATTGTCTACTTCTGTTATTAAAGAGTTTGAAAATGATGAAGTTGACGGTAAATTGAATATTTGTGGTAATGATCATGATAGTGCAGATTTGTCTTTGGTTGATCATTATGAGATGAGGGATATGCCTACTACTGCTAAGTTAAATAAAGGTTCTGTACAACTACAACGTGAAGTAGAATTGAACGCAGATGCAGTTCCAGAAGGTGTGCATACTTGTGAGACAGTCAGTGTAATTGATCAGCATGTAGCCCACCTATCATCAGATGATAGTGCTAAACCCGAACTAGTAGTGAAAGACAGCAGTGGTGGTAATCTTGCAGTTGGACAACTATCTGAGAGCCGAACCACAACAGCTTCTGATCCACCGCTAAGTTCATCACCTTGTGTCACTCAGTCATCGTTGGTGTTTTCATCCACAATGAAACAGACACCCATCAACTCAAGTATCTTGTGCAATGACTATGGTAGTATCAGTTCGTTTGAAAGGACGAATATCAATGGTCAGTTTAGTGTGGATAAGCCAAGTGTAAAGGAGAGAGTTATTGTTAAATTGACTTGCACGAATAAAGGCATTTCTAGTTTCAAGTTACTATTTGAATGTTATTATCTTTGGTGTAAATTACTCTGTTTCTATACTTGGTTGATGAGATATGTCGTGTGTTTGTTGGTCATCTATATTCTACGATACAATGACATGGGCGTGTTGCCGTTCAGATTTGAGGATATAGCTGATAGAAGGAAGTTAGCAAATGAACTCTGCGACGATTTTCCAACCTAGAGCGTCAACCTGAGAAGGGTTGTAGGCGTACTGGTGTAAGTCCTACAGTTCTTCAAAGGGTAGCGCATCAATGAGCAGTCCAATGTGCTTGGTGTATGATCTTGTACATATGTTCATATTGTATATACTGAATTGATATCATCTGTCATCTAGCTGTTGGTAATTCTGTTTGTGTCCGGACGACTTCCACTTGGATCATCAACCTGAGAAGGAATGTAGGCGTACTGCTGTAAGTCCTACAGTTCTTCAAGGGTAGTTTGTCGTGTCAGAATCCACAACATTTGATGTGTTGATTGTACATATGTTTGTGTTAAATAGTTGTGTGAGTTCCAATTGATGTAATTGTTGGTTAATCTTGTTTGTGTCTGGACATTCCACAACTTACAATCGTCAACCTGTGAAGGGTTGCAGGCGTACTGGTGTAAGTCCTGCAATTCTTCAAAGGAATTCCATCAAGACATGATCGGCGAGGTTATTTGTACTGTTTGTGTATACGTGTGGTGTGTCTTCGCAATTTGTGATTTTGGATCAGTTGTGTTTACTCGTTGTTTTCGTGCCTTGTTTTTATTGCATAATTTTGTTAAAATTTTCGTCGTGATTACTTCTGAAGTTGTTTCTTGTCTTCTACATCCGTGAATGAATTGATTGATGTTAAGGACAGCAGATGGGTCGTATACGCCGGGGAGGCTAGGCTATTGCTGAGAATGAAACGCACACGGAGATAATTGTTAGCTGCGGTCCGACACGCCGGGGAGAAAGAGTGTAAACGACTGAGGCTCGCATGCGTCACCGCTACTAGAACTGAGGCAGAATGAGTGACAAGCGATTTCAGTGGTAATTGGTAATGAGTAGATAAGAGGATGTGCGTAGAGTATCATGAGTTGGTGCTATGGTCACTTTGCATTCTGCAAGAGTCATTCTAGCAAATGGCGATTGTGTTGCAAGATGTCAAGAGGAGGTCTCTGTCTGGAGGCGCAGGTCGTCAGCGATGTGTGAGATTGTGCTGTGGGTATGCTTGTGGTGTGTTGGCTTTTCTGTTTGTTTTCCATTTCAGCTCTGTCCGTGTGACCCAGGTTCTCGCAATGGCATCCAAGTCAACGTGCATTGGTCGTGAAGGAAAAAAGGGTTGGATCCCTATTTTGCCGGGGGGTGTCAATGGAGTTGAAGATTGAACGATCAATTCTTGGTTGTTTGCTCAAAATCAACTTCCCCGATTTTCGCGGAGGCATCAATACGACAGTCATCGTCTCATCGGTCGCTGTTCAGAAAGAAGAGTGAAACATCGTCAGAAGTAATACAGAGATTTATTATTGTAATATTTGTTTTCAGACCTTAGTTCGCTTATTCCTTTTATATGTTGGTGCAACAATAAAGAAATAACAAGCAGGAGATCGGTGTTTTGGTTTTTGCGTCCGTTATAACTAAGCGTTTCTGAGAAATCTTCGAAGAACAGCGTTATATAGGATAATTGACTTCAAGCTTTATTTTTCCCAGATATTTGTATTACATTCATGTGATGTCTGGGTTTTTTGTTAATGCGAAGACAATATTTCTATATCTCGTTATGTGCTACACAAACAGACTTTATAGCAGACTGTTCCGACTGACCCTAATGTCAGAAAGAACAACCAAACTGTAAGTCCATTATACATCAAATTACGTGTAATTTATATAATAACTTATCCATGCCTGTACAATAGGTATGTTCCTGCATAAACAGGAAGGAATATATTATTATTATTAAAACAATATTTATGCATGCCTATACAATTGGTGTACCCTAAATAGCTAGGGGAAAAAATGTACTTTATTATATTATCTTTACTAAATATGCTTATTAATATTATGTGTAAATTATCGAATTGATGATGCCTGTAAACTGGCGTCCCTCATGTAAAAAATGAGAATATATATTATTATTATTAATATTGCGAATCAGTTAAAGTGTTAGAATTCATGAGTCATTGAATTAGGCTCCAGTGTCTGAATGAATTATGTAAGAGCATATCTTGTAACCCGAAGGTCAGGTGTTCAAACCCCGTGGTGTGGATGTACGCTGATGATGAGTCTCGAGCTAGAAGTAAATAGGCCTCCGGTAGTCCAACTTGGTTTCCCAATGGTTCTCTAACTGATGCCTTTCTATAGTCAAGCTTGATATAGGAAAATAAGGCAATCAATACTTGGTGATAGATACTGCAGTGATTGTCGAATGCAAGCGAACACTCTTCATTATAAATTCACACTGCAGTCAGACAGGAATCTACACTTTGCAATGTTGTCTTTCATGTTTCGTCAGTAGTCACTTTGACTCTTAAGTTCTGAATACGCAAGCTGGTTGATTAGTGGCATTCTTAGATCAACTCATGATGGATGTTAGACCCTTTGAAATTATTGTTAAATCATCTTACAACATTTGCCATATGCAGTTAGTTGAAATGCATAGATTTCTATCGAAATAACATTGTTAACTGCCTTTGTCAATGGAGTTGAAGATTGAACGATCAATTCTTGGTTGTTTGTTCAAAATCAACTTCCCCAATTTTCGCGGAGGCATCAATACGACAGTCATCGTCTCATCGGTCGCTGTTCAGAAAGAAGAGTGAAACATCGTCAGAAGTAATACAATGATTTATTATTGTAATATTTGTTTTCAGACCTTAGTTCGCTTATTCCTTTTATATGTTGGTGTAACAATAAACAAATCTAAAGCGGCAGATCAGTGTTTTGGTTTTTGCGTCCGTTATAACTAAGCGTTTCTGAGAAATCTTCGAAGAACAGCGTGGGCCCGAGCGTAGCGAGAGCTGGTCATTAACGGTTTATGAGACGTGATTGACAACCGTCATAAAACGAACAGACTGGTAAATGAAGTTAGCGTCTCCCTCAAATGGCCTTAGCCTGAATTCCTCCATATATCAGAATTCGAACCTTAATGCTGGGCGTCAACAAATCTTGCATGCAATGCTTCAGCCCATGGTTTTCATAATATATGTTCTGTTGTCTTCTCTCAGCATCGCCTATGTCTGACCGTTGTCGGTAATCGCCTTTCATTTTGTCTCTCGAAAAAGATTTTCCTTGACTTACCACATAGATAAAATTGAAATCTCCTGGTGAAGCTCCTTTTGATTTAGGAATTTATGGACTCTTTGCGTCCTGCTTCACTCTTCCCACGCATAGGACTGTGCCACTTTACATTGAACCTTGGAGGTTGTGAAAAAGAAATAGTGTTGTGCCTTAAACCTTATTGGCTGGAACTAAGACTCACAGACATTTAAATTCGATACAACAGCCGTTACCGAAACCTTTTTTATTTATATGCTTCCACTCGTTTCTCGGAAAAAACAAGAAGTGACGGCGTCGGCGTTGGTGGTTCTGAGGCTTAAAAGTCAACAAAATGCCAGGAAATGACTAGAAAATCAACATTCTCCTCCGACGGTAAATGGTTGGTTATTTTCGGTTTCTACCCATCGGTTTTTAAAACCCATATTAACACGCTTACTAACCTTGGATTTCGTGGTCATTGCCTTCATTTACATTCGCATATAGAACAAATTTGACGCAACGTTAAAATTTTAAGAATTACCTTTCGCATTTTTGAAGCACGCCATTAAACAAGCGAATTAGACAAACTTAACAAAACGGAGTGAACATTATTTATTGCACAGTACAGCTCATGAGGATGTGAAGCCCCTTCGAGGGGTAAGGACAAGTATTTGCTTAACTGATGAAGCTTTCTGTCTCTATTCTCAATTCTGCAATCCCTTATTGAGTGAACCTCAAGCCAGTTCAACACAATGTACAGACCATAACAGTTAAGTGGTCCACTTTAAATTCAACCAGCACTTCACGCTTGTCCTTTATTTGTTCTTGGGTATTGCCGAGACGCTACAAATGTGATGTTCCCCTAGCGCTGTAAGAGCAGAAGCCCAGCTTCTAGTACAGAACGATGCGGAACTCGCTGTCAGTTAACTGTGCGACTTAGATCTGCTTTCTTTAGAACAGCTGGCCACATTAAATTCTTAGACTTCCGTTTCGCCTACGGAAAACCAGTTGACGATCTCAGAATCCTTCGTGAAACGCAAATACTTGGCATCATGCAGTCATTCAAGTTACATTTCCAGCAAGGAAATCCGCAGCTCAAAATGCCTTCAATCTTAAGGCATCCACTGATTGACTTACTTTTCCCACCATTTGCATTTTGTATTTATCATTAGTCTTTCCGCTGACAGCTAAGCAGTAAAATTGCAGACAGGTATTCTGACATAACAACATCTTAATAAATCCACGGACCAGCTCACTCTGATAGTGCTCAAGTAAACTCGTGGGAATATTAAAGATGAATCTTTCCAGAGATCCACTTAGGAATACATAATATTGAATATTTACGGAAATGCACCTACTCAACTCAAAGATGCCATTAGACATAACTTGCTGATGATGTCGTCTTCTTCTAAACACTTGTGGCAGAGATGACGAAATTTCTATTTGTGAATGAGGAGTCTTAAGTGTCGTTGGATTCATGAATTTCTTTGGACTCCGACAGCAGAGTATACCAATCCTTTTTTTAACAACCTTAGCAAATGTAGCTCCAAAAATAACATTCCATTTTCGAGACTAATGAGTTACTGTAAAACTTGATTATACTGGAATCGAACAAGCGTCGAAGGAACGAGAGTGACCTGTGACGCAATCATAATGACAGTCACCTGAAAACATAGAACTAGTCCACTGTAATCATATTGGAAACGCATTTGGATTTAATGTTACAAGCAATTCAGTTCAGTTCCTCACCTAAGATTTCGCAAGAGTTTAAAGGCCTAGTGTTTGTTTTAAATTTTCAGGTGCCTCCCGCTGATTTCGGGTGCTTTCGGTCGTTTGAGTTGTGTTACAAAGTGGTTGCTACACGTTGTCCCAACCGGACATGGGAGTTCATCAGCTAAGTAAGGTAATCGGTGACAATGCACAAAAAGCGGTCAAAAGCTGTGAAATGAAAGCATATTTCGGTTAGGATTTCTGATAATTTCTATCATAAGTTGATAGGAAGGAAGGTAGCGATCGATGCCTCAATGTCGATATACCAATTTCTAATCGCCGTTAGGCAAGAAGGAAACACACTGACTAATGCAGAAGGAGAGTCTACCAGGTATTTTCCTTGCACAATGCAGTCAATGTTTTTATTATAACACGTATGTTTTTATTTTTAGAGGGGTCAGAGTTTATTAGGACATTAAAAATGGCAAGCGGTCGATATCCTCCACGTATGGTAACTATATGCTATTCTGTCCTGTATTTTTCCGGTTAGCGATGTGTGTAATCTGTCGGTCTGTCACAAATGACTTCCATTTACCTCTAACGTAATTCCATATTAATCTGGTTATTAGATATATCATACAGTCAGACTATAATTTACCAGATGACGTTTCGAGCATAAAATTTTGTTCCTGATCATATTAATTATGACACACTGATAGATGCCACACAAAACGCTAACCGAAAAATACAGTACAGAACACCATGTCAGCATTCGTGGAGTAGGATAACGACTGCTTGCCATTTTCAGATGTCCAAATAATCCCACCCAGCACCACAAGATGGGTCAACAAACACTAAACAAGAACTCAAGAAGGCACTTAATAGAACTCACTATGCAGCTAAGCACATTTTCGTAGAGAAAAAGAGATTTATGTCCTCTAAACACTCACAGCATCCCACTTTATTTACCAGTTTACATGTGTGTGGTCATACGTATAAGGGAGGACCATCGAATTCAGCAGGTCAGGATAGCAGAACATATTCCGAAGTAATTGCAGGGACTAATAAAATCACCGGGTACATGCGATTGATGTATGCAGTCTTACTATGATAAGGTGCACTACGAGGAAAGAATACATATTCGTTATTGTGGACGATTTTTAGCCGTGTCTTCAAGAATCTCTGACTACGAATCTAAGTGTTCCACTGTTTCTACCCCTGGAAATTTAATTATCTGCATATGTTTCAGATTACCATTGTAGTTACTCCAACCTTTTTTCGATCTAGTCTAGGTTCAGCTAGCATTATTTGTTAGGGAATGTGTTGGTTCGGCATGTTTATTACATATCTTGGTCTCTTGAATCGATGAAGTTTTGTAACCTTATCTTAGTTTACATTGCCTGGCTCTATCAGTGTGTTTACCTGTCTTCTAGGATGTCTTGTATATGATCAAATCAGTACATCATTGTGTGAGTATCCAACTTGTCTGCTTTTCTCGAGTTTGTTTAATTTCAGTCCCACTTAGTCTTTGTATTACTGTGAACTTTTAGATTCCGGACAATACATAAGTCATGCGAATTCAAGTGGCTATCAAAGGAACATTTGTCGCTCTGTAGTGTTGGATAGTGAACGGTCTGCATTAGCCTGATAGGACTACCTTAGATTTCCGTGCACAACGTTTTTAGCTTAATTAAAAATTGATCACTACTCTTAAACGTCTTAAAGACATAAGTCCCTGTTCTTCTGGTCGATTACAGACTATTTGCTCAATTGACTATATGTCAAGTGTTTCGTTACATCTTTTGTATTTATTCGCCACTTGTTGCCAAGTTGTTTTTGATAATTCAAAGTCAACCCTTAGCATATTGGTATAATTTTCACCGTTATATGTAAGGTTTGTTTTCGCTTACCTACAGAATCTAATGTTTTATTATGATAAATCAGTGTTGTACAGTAATATTAACTGATGACGTTTCAAACACAAACTATTGGTCATAATCATATCAAGTTAGTGCTCGAAACGTCATCAGTTAATATTACTGTACAACACTGTGATTTATCAAAATAAAGTCTTATCCATAATGGAGTTATACTCTACCATAGTGCCCAAGTTTTATACTTATATCAAGAATCTAATTTCTTTTAATTTTCATCTAGTCATCTAATGGGCATGTTCTACAGGACAATAAGAATGATTGAAAACGGAATCAAACCCGTGTATGTTTTTGAAGGAAAACCGCCTTCAATGAAAGCTGGAGAACTAGCAAAACGCGCGGAGAGACGTGTTGAATCTTCTAAAGAATTGGCGAAAGCAGAAGCAGAGGAAGATTTAGAAGCTATTGAAAAATTTTCGAAGCGTTTGGTCAAAGTCACTCCTGCACATAATGAAGATTGTCGACAACTTCTAACCTTAATGGGTGTCCCATTTATTAATGTGAGTCCTTTCATCATGAATTTACTGACCTATCTTCTACATTATCATCATTGTTCTTCATTTATAAGTGATGGAGAAGATTTTTTTTTTTTGGCTTTCGTCGTTTTTAGTGGACACAGAGTGAAGAGGGAGTGAGGAGCCATCAAGTAGAGGAGTTGCATCAGTGGAAGGAAGGCAAGGTAATAGAGATGAAGATGAAGACAAAGATAAGTGAGGATTAGAGAGGTTTCGTGTGCGTTTTGGATTGTGAGGGCGATTGTTACTTCCCGGCTGCCCACACCATGGAAGTTGGTTGCGTGACCGCAGAGCCCAGGGGACAACTGCTTGTGGCCGGTCACACTCGGCCTGTTTTTGTTCGTTCTTTGTTGTTTTGTGTGCCTCAGTAGCATACTTATCACTCCCGCCCTGTGACACGGCAGCAGGAAGCGCGGTCGTTGTTAATCCGGGCCACGGCCGATCCGGCATGAAATTTTGTGAATTTGTTTGGATCATGGTATTGGATGAGGTAGCTGCTTTTTGTTTAACCGCTTTTCAAACAACCTGCCTGGCATGGTAGAAGCTCAAGAGACATAAGTCTCAGCCAGTATAGCTTGATTAGGTCATTGCGGTGTTCAAGCCCGACCACCACGTCAAGGTAGCAGCTTTCGGTCGTGGCAACTCGAACTGCTGCACTTCGGTGCCAAGTTCTATGTTGAATCCAGACAGACAGACAGATGGAGAAGATTGTTAGCTCAGATGCTTATCACTTATAGTATAGAATCGCTACTTCGATTTTCATTAAATCAAGTGCAGGGGCTATGATGTAGTTTCTTTCAAGGATTTATGAGAAGTTAGTTAATCTCATGGTAACTTTTGGTTGCTTTTTTCAGATACTCTATGGAAAATTTTCCTAATGATTGTCCATTATTCAAATTAGGATTTGTGAACTGTTGCTGAAATTCCCACTGCTAGCTGGAATGTTTGTAGAATTAAGATTATGGCATGGTTTAATCTTATTAGCTTGTCTCGAATCGGTGCTTTATGTTAGTAGCTATGCCCCAAATTGTCAAGATCATCCACAGTCACTTAATTCCCTACTCCAGTACCTTTTGTGATATTGCTCGTTGAGAATCATTGATAGCGTTCGCATTTGTTAAAGGGTTTGAATCCATTTTGACCAGAAAATTTAACACTGTTCCTGTCTTTGTTTATGCATTTTTCTATATTTTTTATACTTCGTCTAATTGCCTTCATCTATGTAGTCGGTGGCGTAGCGGTTTAGACGCTCGCCGATCATGCGCATGGTCCGGGGTTCGATCCCCGTCCGACGCACTCGTTTGCTCCTTTACCTCGCTAAGCCGGAAACATTGCTGGTGAAGAGGAAAGGTTGGGTCTGAGGCTAGAAACCCCATCCTGTAAAATAAACATTAATACAGAAACTTCAAGCCACTAGCTTGAAGCCCTATGTTCCACTGGGGAACGTGAAGGAAAAAAATGTAGTCTGAGTGATTTTCTGCGACATCGAACATTTTTGCTATATCATTTGGTGCTACCATTTTTCGTCATATATTCATCCTAATTACTTGCACACACTTTGTCTGAAACTTTGAACGTTATCCATTTATCCGCACATCTATCTTCATCTATCTGTGACCCTAAAATATTACCTGATTAACTTATAATCGGTATATGTTTATATAGACTTTTCTTCTTACCACTGAAGTTAGATGTGGACGGGAATTCATCCATCAGAGTGCATAATGAATATTACCGTTACAAAGTCTTAAGTCGTGTGTTGAAATCCATTGTGTAATTCCACAAAGTAGCGAAGTTGATAATTTTCAACTTGATATGGAAGTTTGAAAAACTTTGGTGAATCTAATTGAAGACTGAGAGACTGAGGATCAAACACACCGCGAACGAAAACATGCTCAAAAAAAGAGAGAACGAAAAAAGGACGAAGAAGAAAACAACGGAAGCAAAGGGAACATACCAAACAGGGTCCATGGTAGCTGTAGATGTTGGACTAATTTCTTTTGAACTCACAGCTCCGGCTTCTCGATGCATATTGCGAGGGCTTCTGCAGTACAAAGAAGTCGAAAACATACTACCTTTGGTAGGCTTTTGTAGACTTTGTAAATCATTTTGAAAGAATCAGTTGAGATTTTGTGGGAGGTATTGATCAGATGTTCAATAATGGCACTTCTTATTGAACCGGTTCCTCCTCTTTGCAGCCTCTCTGGGTAATGTTCTCTAACGCGTTTTGAAAGGACGCGCACACAGTGACCTATGCACCTAGCTCCGCACGAGCAGGTGATATATGCACATTGAATTGGTCATATGTGAGAGTTTGTCCTTCGTGTCGTTTCGAAGTACTGGACGGCTAGAGAATGTCACTCTTAGTGTTGCTACTTGTGGGAAAGTCTTCTTTGAAGAGCTGGATATTCTCCTCTTCAGGATATCAGCTGCCAAATCTCCCTTGAAATTCAGACTTAGATACAGCGTTTTCTTTGGCGCTGAATTGCATTCTTCTCTTTTCGGTTTAGGTTTCATGTTCTTTTCGACAAAACGTGTCGGGTAGCCATTTTGGGCCAGGATATTTTTGAGGAATAGGAGCTCCTCTTCCATGCAATCGTTGCCGCAGATTTTTCTAATGCGATGAGTTAGTGCGCTGATGAGAGCTCGTTTTCGGTTCAAAGGTATCCAACTATAGAAATGCGTTAGTTGGCCGTTCCATGTCGGTTTTCTGTGGATGGACCTCTTCAGGGTTCCATCATCCCTTGTTAATTCCACGTCCAGAAGTGGAGTCTTTGAGTCGTTTTCTAATTCCATTGTGAATTTAATCGAAGGATGGGAATTATTAAATTCTTGTAAGATGCAGTTGAGGTCCGAGGTATCGTAGCAGACTATAAAGGTATCGTCAACTTACCTTTTGTATAGTAATAATTTGTTTATTGTCGATTTTAAAACTCCACTCTCCAAACTGGCCATAAAGCATATTTTGTATTAGCATTTATTCGTGTTTCGCATCGAAGCAATCTATTGCCTTAGTGTCCTTTTATATCGGTAGATATGATTCACTGAACAACTTGAGTATAGTGCAGTTTCCTCGGTTCGTCAGTTATTAATGTAAGTCTACATAATCGCAAGTGTAAAGTACAGTTTCATTAAACGGAACATTAGTAAACAACCAGCATATATTTAGTGAAAATTTCCTTGGTTATCTAAATTTTTCTAATGGACATAATGATTTCAAACGTACTACGCGATATGCTACCGCATATTGAGCTTGGTGGTTCAGAGAGCTCTAGTATCCACTAGGCGAAATAATGATGGGGCTGACCTGTCATGTGCGTTGGTGGCACAGCCGTTGGGACTCTCGCTGACCATGCACATGGTCCCGGGTTCGATCTTCTGCCAACGCACACCTGATATCAATGGTCGGCTTGCGAAATTTGGGCTACCGACATTATATGCTGAAAATTCCATACTTGTACCAAAATACGGTATGGAATCAAGCTATGATAAAAAAGTAATAATCGAGAGTATATTATGTATTCAGAAAGCTTCAACTTCTCACATAACTAATGAGAATACCGCAACATTCTTTATTCGCTGAAGAAGCTGCAGGATCTGTTTTCATTTGTCTCTAATATAATCTCACTTTTCGTGTTATGAAGTTCGCTTTCATCTAGAAGTATGCCCAGCATTTTATCAAGATAATCTACCCGATTTATTATCACTGTCTCCTTTTCTGTCATGGTAGCCAAATATCCTCAAATGTTTAGTGAAGTGCTGTAGCTGTCTTGCCTTTAATTTCATGCACAATTATACAAAAATGATTTAATGTAATTGAATGCTTCTGCTGATGTAGGCGTTACCCCTTTTGCTTGGTTAGTCAAATTTCCAATATCTACTGGGTTTCGCCTAGCGCATATTATAATATGATCAAAATACAAACAAATCAAGAAAAAGGTTTGAGAGTAGCTTTAAATAGATACATATTCGTAACTAGTTGCATTTAGGAAGGCATTTGTTTCTTTGCATAGCTTCCCTAAAGCACACAATAAAAGAAGTTCGTACTAATGTCTTTACTTGGCATCCTGAAACTGACTTACCGATTTTTAAACTTTACACTAAAAGAGTAGACAATGGAATTACAATGAAGATATGGTGATTCCATGGATTGGTATCAAGATTTGATTTGAGACAGTGCCCTAACCAATGGAATAAAGATAATGGTGAAATCAAAAATGATAACATGGCAATGGAGTTCATACATAAAATTCTCTGAATCCGTTTACAAATATATTAGATGAATATTAGGAAGTTGTGAACTCTTGGAAGTCACTGAAGTGTTGTATCATTATTGCTGTTGTCTCTAAGACGCTTCTTCGCCACTCAAAATCAAAACAGTTTTAAAGATTTCATTCTCAATTGACGGGAATAAATCCCTTTAAGGGTTGATATATCATTGGTTTGGAGTCAATTTTCTCATTTGCCAGGCTTCATCGCACAAATTTACTCTGGGAATTGACACTCCTCCGCCAACTTTTGTGCAAAAACTCACCACACGAAAACAGTAAACCGTTATTCAGCCAATATGGCAGTATAGGTTCTGGCATCTGTCTTCTTGATACAGACTCATAAGCAGAACTGGGGTTTGTTAATAATATTATTTGCTGTAGTGATACCTTCTTTACGTCTAAAGTCAATCAGTTAAACGACTTTACAAAGTGAGATGATTGCTGTTTAGCACTAGATTCAGTGCAGTATTAACCTTTCAGTTATACTTTCCGTTAGAAAGTCAACTTTTTTCTCTTTTGTCTTAGAATCGAAATTCTTCGAACTAATCATTACACATTTTTGAATTTCACCAATTCGAAATTCCACATAACTGTACTGTTTGTGTTTACGTACGTGTTTACGTAATAATCCGGTTATTTCAGGCACCCGGTGAAGCAGAAGCTCAGTGTGCAGCATTGGCGAAATCAGGAAAAGTCTATGCTGTCGGTACCGAAGATATGGATGCGTTAGCATTCGGTACTCCCGTACTTCTCCGTCACTTAACATTCAGTGAGGCTAGGTAAGTTTTTGCTTTTAAATCTCTACATATTTGAGTCACTCAAAATTGTTTGCCTCCCAGCCTAAAATTTGTTGTATAAACTCTTTGTGTATAGACATTTGCCACTTTGAAATTTCCAACTTCACTTTCACAGATGTCAAACTAATTGTAATGAAGTAAATTATTATTCAATAAGTTCCACCTGGTGTCACGAAATAGATAGCTTAAAATAGCATGTATGACTTAAAACAAACTGTGACATTTCCCCATTAGTTTCAAAACAACTATGTATTGATCTTTATAATGTGCTTAGCTTTGTTCCTGTTTATTCTAAGGTAACAGACTCAAGCGACCGACCAACCTAGATGTTTTCTTTCAACACAATTGCTTCACGTTTTAAAGTTCAATAATCTGACTGATATCATTGCTTTCATAACGCACGACGTCAGTATTTCCAACAAGTATGAGTATTGCTTTAGCAGTTGAAATTTGAGCTGTGTACGAAAGTCGAATGTACGAAGGCATAATTAACTGGATAACCACAAACCAATTTTTGCCATCACAAATCACATCGAAATGGGCTACCTCGAAGTGTGGCAGGCCTTCAGTTACTGCTAAGATTTTCGTCTTTCATTAGTGTAGAAGGTTGGGATTAGTAGTGAAAATCAATCCATCTTAAGTTTTAAGTTTTTTGAGCTTTTGATTACAGCTTGATTCCACACTGTATTTTTGGTACAAGTATGGAATTTACAGCATGGATATCGGTAGCCCAAATTTCGCAGGCCGACCATAGATGTCGGGTGTGCGTCGGACCATGTGCATGGTTGGCGAGAGTCCTAACCACTGTGCCACCGACGCACACTGAATTAATTGTCGAAAACTTTCAACCGTGTTTATGCCTATTTCCAAAATGTTAATCGGCATATTTGTCTTAGAATATTCGCAATCTACCATAAGGCTGAAAAATGAAATGGCCTAGTGTTGTTTAGAAGCGCACTTTTTCGCATAACGGGTTAAGTTATTGCCAAACATTTTCAACCCTTTATACCGGAAATCACGCACAGGATATGTTTATCTTTTAAAACCTGTGTCATTTTAGTAGATCTTAAAGGGTAATCTGTTACCCATTAGCTTATCTCAGAATTTAACGATTGACCGAAGTTTATTTTCCGCAAAGTTGCATAGGTCACATAGGAAGTCATATTGATATAACTTCCAAGATTTTTGTTTCCCACCACTTCGAAATAGGTGCACCATCTCTCCTGTGAGTGCTAGTATTCTTACTAAGACACGACAAGGTAGCGTAAGCACTCATGGTGTGTCTATCTATTCATGTAGGAAATAATCACAGTTTTTCACTTCATATGTCTACTTCATAGAAAGCTGAGGGAAACATTTTTCACCTTAGCTAATATGTTCATGATTACATAGCGGTCTTCAAAAATCAGAGCGAATTAATATAGTCTAAAGAAATTGAAATCGGTGAGGCATTGCACTACATTGTCATCATGTTTGTAATTTCATGTGTTCATTTTCTTTCCTTTCATGTATACTACAATGAAAACTTGAGCTCGATATCCTGTTGTAAAGCAAATTTTACTTCTATGAGTGCACAACACGAAAGTGATATTTTCGTGTTTCTGAATCTTACTGCGTCTGTTAGAGGTGATGTTTTAGTAGACGTATTGAGCTTCAGCTCCTGAAACATGTAGTAAATTTTAATTCGAAAACATACTAATAAATTTTTGTTCATCAAATTAACACTACTTTTCTTATGCAGAAAAATGGCCATACAAGAATTTAATTTGGCTTCAGTCCTTGACGGCCTTGGTTTAACTATGGATCAGTTCATAGATTTATGTATTTTACTGGGTTGTGACTATGTTGATACAATACGTGGAATCGGTCCAAAGAAAGCTTTAGATTTGTTGCATAAGCACCAGTCAATCGATTGTGTTTTAAAAAATATCGACAAGTCTAAATATCCCGTTCCAGATGATTGGCCGTATGAAGAGGCAAAAAAGCTTTTTTTGAATCCTGAAGTTACAGATCCTGCAACGATTGAGGTATATTATAAATGAATCAACTTATTTATTTGAACATTTAATTGTGTCACAGTAGTTGTAATAAGTTTAGATAGGTTATTCATTCTTATTTAGTCTGCACAATCTGTTTACCACACTTTATCGTTTGGCAATACATTTTCCAACGTATATATATATATATATATATATATATATATATATATATATATATATATATATATATATATATATATATATTAGTTTATTGGATCGGCCGACATAAATGTAGTTGCAGATAGTTGATTTTGTGTTGCAACTGTTCAGTTGGAAGCTTTGTATTTGTCTGCTGCAAGAAAGAAGTAGACAAGAGTTTTTGTTTGCCTTGTAATGGTGCACTATTCGATTTTCATTTTAGATTTTAGCTCTTTTATATGCATCTAACTTACTGTTGAAAATAAGAATCGCTGATAAAAAGACAAAGTGGAATTCGGAGTAGTATATTTAATGAATGTCTGTCAGAAACATGCATATGAACGTCATGGCCATTGATAAATGGTATTTTTTAATGTAATTAACTGATGATAAACTATTCACAGTTTGACAAAGAAACAGACTGAAATATAACATATTCTTATAAAATGTATATGTTGTTATCTACTTGCTATAATTTTGAATGATTTTCTTAACAGACTTAGCGTAGGGTGTGTGTGTGTGTAGTGCATATGGTTGTTTATATTTATGTATTTATATCATGTATTTTTTCCCACTCCACACTTTATGCTTAAAGATATAATGGGGTTGGCTAGTGAGGGACAAATCTCATTATTCATAGGGAATTCATTTTTATAGTTAAAACGTTCTTGATTTTTGTTCTTCTTGTTAAGCTGAAGTGGAATGAGCCAAACGAAGAAGGTTTAGTAGAATTTCTCTGTCATAAACACGGATTTAAGTAAGTTCGTGAAAAATCATATTTTTTCTTCTTTTAAAAGTATTATCAGTTTTAGTGACTGACTGGGTTTTGTGATTACTTTATCAATTAATATTGCTATACGTGAATATTACGTGGTATTCTTAGGATAAGTGTAAGACCAGAAAAAGTAGAAATGTATTTCTAACTCATCAGGTGATGACAAGAGATGTCCTTTTATAAATAAACCTCTGTTGTGTTAATTTCAATCAACTTTCCTGAAGAAGTTCGGACCAATTCACCGTACGACACGTTGGAATTACACATTTCAATTTCCCTGACATCTAACAAATATAATTTTTACAAATGTCAACCCAATTATTTTAGAAACTATAATAATGCTTAAGCTGATATTAAAGACGCTGTTACCAAACACAAGTTCAGAAAGCATCATCTCTATCTTAATCTTCTCCTGTCTTTACCTTTAGCTCTGTTTCTCTCTGTAATTTCCTTTACCTATATTGTTTCAACATGTAATGAATCTAATAAATATCCTTCTGTCTACTTTAGTAGTACTCATTTCTTATTCAACTTGTTATTGTCATTTTCTAACTTTGTTGTTGTGACTACGATTCCCCAGTCATCGAAGTAATTAGCCTGTGGAACATTCACCTAAAGTATAAAAGCTCCAGTGATAAAGAAATCGAATGATAAGGAATTAGTTGTTTAATATCCGGCTAGTGATCATTCTTCATACTGACCAGTTTGATCTTGGGAAAATTTGTATATACTAATACCAATGTTTTTTATTTTGCAAAGAATGTGAGAGTGCAAAAAAATGATCGAAGAGACTTGTCATTGAAAAAACCAAAATAAACGATTAATTTGGCTTTCTTAGCTGAGTCTGTTGTAAACTTTCTTTAATGGTTGGTCATAGAATAGATGAGCAACCTTGTAAAGCAGTGCATCACCTTTTTCTTCGAAGCACTACATAATGAAGTGAACAAAAGTAGAATTTTACTACTGTACGCATGCAATCCTCTAGATACCAAGAATAACCGGCTGAAGTCTTGATAAAATAGCTGAAAAATCCTTCACAATTACGCGGGTTTTTTCATTTCTTACCCTCGGGATGCATTGGCACTGAATGCATTATTTCGTCTTGTGTATGCCTTTAGTATCATTATCAAGGTGTGGCAATTTAAACTGGTGCATGTTTGTACAAATGACTACTTTCGTTTGTTAGCCAGTACGAATATGACTGTAATGAGGAAGAATACCGGTGAAAATTCTCAGGATTTTGAAGAAATGCTGCCTATAGGCCTCCATTGCAGATTCTAGAACATAGGCATTCCTACCGGCGTCCAACAATCATTATATTTCTCGACCTAAAGGCGGGAGTCGATTCTGTCGACCGGGAGGTTATCTGGAGATGTTTGGCAGTAAAGGGAATGTCGAGAAAATACATTGCACTGATTAAGGCACTCTACCAGCCCTAACCTACTAGTTTGACCTATGTAGTTGACCTAACTCACAGTCATTGCAGGGTATTTTTTAAATTATATAATTTTGTCTAATTGGTTCAACTGGGTCCTTTAACCTACACAGCTTGCCCCTGAATGAGTTTGTAGGTTTTGAAAAGACTAGCTGTCTTTGATCATAGGTGCCTGCGTTCTATCTCCCGTGTGAAGTGGCATAATAAGGTGAGCAATATTGAGGTTAGGCGTCGAGTTCTAGGTAAACAGGGGAAATCAATCGACGAAGTTGTAAAGTTACAAAGACTGAGATGGTTAGGACATGTGTTACACATCCCTGACTAGTCATCGCCTTCCTCGACTGACGGGCAATGTTAGCTGATATAGGGTCAGGCTGGAAAAGAGCTAGCGGAGGTCAAACAAAAACATGGCACCAGTCAATGAAATCTACAACAGTTAGTATAAGCCACGTAGGAAGGTGTAGACTTCCTGACCGGTTGGGGTCCTCGGGACGGTAAAAACCAATGGTTGGAAACAATTGGTGACATGGCTCAAAATCGTTCTCAGTGGCTAGCGCAGATGCATCCACTCCTTGTGACTTATGATCTCCAATGAAACTGTTTTGTTTTTCTTTATTACTCTTCCTTTGTCTCACACCTCTGCTCACTGTTTCTACTAAGCTTTTCTTGTACTTTCTTCTGTTGCTGGCTTCGCGTGCTACACGGAGTGTGGCGACTTGAACATATGTCGCACATTTGTGCAAAGTTCTATGTCGAATACAGACAGATTGCAGATTCCAACTACTGATTTCTGATGTCCAAAGAACTCTACTGAAGGAATTTTCACTTCTCTTTGCGTTTCAGTACAACCAGATTTTCTTAAACTTATGTTGTAGTTTGGTTAGTTCACTGTTTAGCCTTTCAAACCTAATACAAATTTAACTGAGATTGTTTGTCGAGTGAAAGTGGATCACTCGGTATACCTTCAATTAGTAAATAAAAGTATTCACTACTCACTTAAATCTAACAAATTCTGTATCATGAAATTCTAGTATTCCAGTGAAATTGTTATGATTTTAGCGTGACACATATTCGTTATCACAGTTAGTTGGGTGCCAGTTATTTGTAATAATAGTTTTTTCTCACAACAAGGACAGCTTTCAATATGTGTTTATCGGCCATTTGTTGGGACATGTATTTTTTCAAGAAATGAACACTGTACAAAACTGTTTTATCAAATAATTCCAATTAAAATATTGGTAATATTATTACTAAGTATATTTTGATTTATAAGTGACTTCTTGTATTACATTTATTAGGTGTCTGTGCTAGTCAAATTTCAGAATTGAGCTTGTTTTAGCGAAATGGCTTTCTTTAGCCTATTGTCTCTGCTTCGTAAAGAAAACACCCCCCCAACCATATATCAAAAATAATTTTTGTTGTAAGTGTATTAAATTTAAATTTCCCACATAATCATGTATGAACAGTTTGTTTGTTATTTATTTTATGTTTACTTTTATTTGAATATGGAAAGTGAAGAGCGCATACGTAATGGTGCCAGGAAGTTATTAAAAGCGAAAAATACTACTACTCAAGGTCGGATAGATAGCTTCTTTACCAGCGTCCCATCTAAAAATAATGTGAGTTGCTTTGAGAGGATTTAGCCTTTTTTTAATGACAATTACTCTTGGAAATTGCATGTTGCTGATTTTTCATGTTACTAAACTACCTATTAAATATTTCACTGGCAGTGATGTGTCAGCAAGGCAAAAAAGGTCACAAAAGGCTACATTTCGCTTATGTATTGCTGAAACGATATTGTAATGTTGTGGTGAAAGCTGTCTGCTAGCCAAAATTGTAGACAAGAATTTACGTCAATGTCTACGCCTCGAATCGGGGTCATGAGGAAAAACAATAACACAGCTTAACTTTGAGGAACTCACCAACGAATCACAGCAGACTTAACGTGTGCAAATACGATTCGCAGATATATGGCCCTTACTTTCTAAGGAACGGCCGCAAAGAGATGACAGAATAACCTTCAACAAGAAAATGACCAATCAGAAAACATTGCTTCATTGCTAATAATAACGAATGATACTTTACATAAAAATATGTAACAATCTCTTCATTTTCTCAATAAGCAATCTGTTGCCTGGCCCTTGTCTTCTGTCGTTACAATGTGAATAGTGGTGTTGATTGGCTCCACCAATGCTCACTGCCGTCAACAGTGAGCTTTGCTGTGTGCGTAAGACTTACAGTTGTCGACCAAATTTATCTTCTTTGTGTTCTAAACTTCTTGAATATTAGTTCTTTTTGATTTTCAAAGGAACGCCAGCAACTACTTGTTTATTCAGACACATTATTTTCGCCAATCATTTTAGTCAGCAAAACAGTATTTCTGTCTGTATTCTCCTATCTTAAGAAATATTACCGCTGGAGATGACATTATTTTATGATGGTAGTATGAAATGCTATATGTAGCCATATCTAGCTTTCTTGTATTTTTTCTTTAAAAAACAGTGATCTCAAATCCTGTTTGTGATTCTATTTAGTGTCACTTGTATCTTGGTAATGTTGATAATTATTATCATGGAAAATGCGACCAACGATTTTTGTTTTCAAGTGTTGGTTTGTAGTGATTTGATTGGTGTACAGGATTTCATCATGAGGTGACATTAGTTAGAGAACCATTGGAAAACCTGGGAGTACTGGACAGCTGTTTCGTCCTAGTTTGGGACTCTTCAGCAGTACGCACCCACCGGGATTCGAACCCAGGACCTTCTGGTTACAAGGCGAGCTCGTATACCATTAAGCCACTGGGACCCGACCCAGTGACCCATAAATTCTAACTTCTGCCAATTCACAACATAGCGCGACCCCTAGCCAGTGTCTTCTGACTTGCCCTATTCAGGTAGGTTGTTACCTGGGGTTCTAGTGAGAACTCGTGACCAGTAGGGTGCAGCTGGTCGGGTGTGAGGACAAATACTCGCCGAAGACATTGGCTAGGGGTCGCGCTATGTCATGAATTGGCAGAAGTTATAATTCATGGGCTATTAGATGGGGTGTCTTGCGCTGCGGGTTGGCCACCCCTCCGTACACTTCTTGAAATGCTCCCATATGACCGGGCGTCTTACATAGCCTCTCCTGAGGAAGTCCTACTCACTGCCTTCACGTGGCGGAGGTGTTTTTCACCAAAGTGAGAGGGCAAAAGCGGATGCCCGGCGCTCTTCACCGGGTTGACTGTCCATTGGATGACAGTCTAGGGGAGATGGCTAAACCCTGATTCCAAACCTCCAACGACTGGCGTATGAAGCTCACCGGCAGACGTATGGACAAAGGGCTTATGGATGCCCTGGATGACTGGCCCCATTCAAAAAGGCGAATGAACCGGACTCCGGTCACCAGCTGCCAATGGATAATGGACTCCCTACTCCACTCCTACTGCCTTGTAGGTCACACTTGGTTGTGTAAAGGCTAGAGCTGCACTCTCAAACAAAAGGCCGAGCGATGCTGGGGACATCACTCGTACCCAGTTCCCATGAAACTTCATGGTTCATGAAGCTGGCTCATCCTCCCGTAGGAGATAGCCGAAGTAAAGTAAAGTAAGTATTAGATCGGGTCCCAGCGGCTTAATGGTATACGAGCTCGCCTTGTAACCGGGAGTTCCTGGGTTCGAACCCTGGCGGTGGGTGCGTACTGATGAAGAGTCCCAAACTAGGATGAAACAGCTGTCCAGTACTCCCAGATTTTTGTTTTGTTAATTGACCGAAGATTATCAGATTTTATATATTTCTGCGTATACATATTATGTTCTTTCCATTTCATTTTTCTTTTTTAATTACAGTCGTCAACATCAACCACCACCAGTAAGAAAAGTGATTCAAAGATTTCAACTTCGGTGGATCGTAAACGTAAGAGTAACGCTAGCACACCAGGTGGATATAAGAAGCCCAAATAAAACTTTCAAAGCTTTTATTCAACTTTCCTGAGATTCTTGTCTTCAATACAGTTTTCTTAATGTTCGTGCATTTTCTTGTTAACATTTTATGTTTACATATATATTTATACGTATATTTTTTAATGTATTTTTTAACTGACGTATTATTTTTATTCTGCGCTGCGTATAGGTGCATTTAAAGATTACTCATCAGATGTATTGTTTTCTCTTTTTTACTTATTCAAAATAACTCCATTTTCATTAAATACTGTCTGTGAACGCATACTGGATTTTTTTACATTTTCTAAAAATTATGTGTACTTCATTGTAAATCGCTGTCTTTTATTATTTTTGTGACATGAAAGATCTTTGACTACACTGTAATAATTCATTTCAAGAAGTAATTAGAGAATTATTTCCTAATAGTTATCATAAGTTGAAGTTTTATTTCCCTAAGTTCTGAGGGCAGCAGCAGCACATCTCCATTCCATCTTGTTCTCCATAGTCCTCTTCACCTGGCTCCACGATTACCCTTAAGCTGTCATCTCCTTACCTTGCCCAGTTAACTAGCTGGGTAGAAAAGAGAGGAATGAGTGTGGGGCTAGCGACCTTACATCGAATAATCAACCTAATAGCTACAGAAACTTCAATGCACAGGCGTAAAAATCGGTCGACACATTTTACTAATTTTATTAGTAGTAAGTCAGTGAAATCAATGAGTCAATCGTTCAGTATTATGCTTTTATAAAAATGTAAACAAGAAGTCTTCGTAACGACCGTGAACAGTGGTGGGCGACAAAAGCGAAGTGGCGCAGTTGCATCCACTCCTTGTGACTTGTAATTTCCAATGGAACTATATTCTTCTTCGTTATTACTATTTAGTTTGTCTCATATCCCTATCTACTATCTCAGTTTTGCATATCTTCTCTCGCTTTGTGTGCTACATGGAGTGTGGCAACTTGAACTGCTGCACACCGGTGTATGTTGAAAACATACAGACAGAAAATTCACCCCGTCACTGGGTGAGTCAAAATGGTTTAATTTATTGCCTAAAACTAATTATGCTAGTAGAATATATGGTACTATTAAAATACATAAGCCAGGTTACCACATACGACCCATAGTAGATTTTAGAAATACCCCTACTTATGAATTATCAAAATACTTAGCTCTAATATTATGCCCCATTAGAAATCGTTCAAACTCTAGACTAACTAATTCATATGAGATGAAAAATAAACTAAACGACATTCAACTAGAGACTGATGAAACAATGGTTAGTTTTGATATAACTAGTCTTTATACTAATGTACCAGCTAATATGGCCTTAAAAGCAGTTAAAAAGGGATTAACTGCAGATCATGAACTCAATCATAGGATAAAGCTGCCCATTGAAGAAATTATTTTAGGGATTCAGTTATGCCTCACATCTACTATCTTTAAATTCCAAGGCAAAATATTTAGACATACAGAAGGTGTAGCAATGGGATCACCAATATCTCCTGTCGTAGCAGACATATTTATGGACAGCTGGGAAAATATGGCTCTTAATACATTTAATCCTATTCCAAAAATATGGTGGAGATATATGGATGATACTTTCACAGTGTTAAAAACAAAACAATCTCTAGCTTTTTGACGCATATAAACTCACAAGTAGAGGGAATAAAATTCACACTTAAATCAGAAAATGAACAAGGAGAATTAGCTATGTTAGATTGTAAAATAAAACGAATAGAAGAAGGTAAACTACACACTAGTGTTTATGGAAAACCAACGCATTCTAATAGATATTTGACTTTAATTCGTCTCATCCGTTAACTGTTAAGGCAGGCTTAGTGAAGTGTCTAACCAACCGAGCCATAGCATTAGGTAGCACAAGAAAAGACGTAAATGACGAAATAAAACAGATAGAAGAAGCGTTTGGTGTTGAATAATTATCCTATAAAATTCATTAGGAAGATCAGTAAAGGCCAAAAACAAAATAAAAGTAATTGTGGAACTAGTAATGATAACATAAATAAGAGAGAATATAAGTCATCCACTGTTATGCCATATAAGGAGGGGACATCTGAGACACTACGTAGGATTCTGAGTAAAGCAGGAGTTAGGGTGACATTCAAACCTGTCTGTCTGTCTGTTTTCGACATAGAACTTTGCACAAATGTGCGACATATGTTCAAGTCGCCACACTCCGTGTAGCACGCGAAGCCAGCAACAGAAGAAAGTACAAGAAAAGCTTAGTAGAAACAGTGAGCAGAGGTGTGAGACAAAGGAAGAGTAATAAAGAAAAACAAAACAGTTTCATTGGAGATCATAAGTCACAAGGAGTGGATGCATCTGCGCTAGCCACTGAGAACGATTTTGAGCCACGTCACCAATTGTTTCCAACCATTGGTTTTTACCGTCCCGAGGACCCCAACCGGTCAGGAAGTCTACACCTTCCTACGTGGCTTATACTAACTGTTGTAGATTTCATTGACTGGTGCCATGTTTTTGTTTGACCTCCGCTAGCTCTTTTCCAGCCTGACCCTATATCAGCTAACATTGCCCGTCAGTCGAGGAAGGCGATGACTAGTCAGGGATGTGTAACACATGTCCTAACCATCTCAGTCTTTGTAACTTTACAACTTCGTCGATTGATTTCCCCTGTTTACCTAGAACTCGACGCCTAACCTCAATATTGCTCACCTTATTATGCCACTTCACACGGGAGATAGAACGCAGGCACCTATGATCAAAGACAGCTAGTCTTTTCAAAACCTACAAACTCATTCAGGGGCAAGCTGTGTAGGTTAAAGGACCCAGTTAAATCAATTAGACAAAATTATATAATTTAAAAAATACCCTGCAATGACTATGAGTTAGATCAACTACATAGGTCAAACTAGTAGGTTAGGGCTAGTCAGATTGTCGGAACATAAGAATTTAGCTAAGGTAAGAAAAGATAAGTAATTTAGAAAAAAGCTCAGCAATTGCAATGCGTTTTAGCAGAATAATATGGTACCATCATTTATTTCGTTGGCTTCTCATCAGCTACCCACAGGCTAAATAAATTATGAGGTTTAAGTACAGACATGTTTTAACATACTTGCAAATTTTACATGTTGTCAGTTGACAGAAATTTCCACAATTAGTAAACAGTGCTCAGAAAATTGCGCTTATATAGTTTTTACACAGGCAGTTCAAGTTAAAACAAAATAAATGTATGCAGAAAATGGTAAAGGAGTTACATAATAAAGATGAGATGTGCGTTAGATGCATAGTGACTAGTAAGTTAGGTAACAATGTACTGAGTTGAGCTCAAATCATAGAAACAAGAGACAAGCAAAATTACAGATTATAAAAGGGAGGGTGAGGTTAAAGACAAAGATTACGTAATCAGATGAGAGAAAAAAAAGGCATCCAGTTACCAAGGCAAGGAAAGACTAATAACTGCTTCTTTCTGAACACATAGATCTGGTTTCAAGCGTTTGATAGAAATCGCTTCAGCAAACTTAAGGAGAATTGAGCTCTTTTGCCTATTGATAATTTTGAACGACTTTTCGACGTCCACCTCATGACCCGTGTCGAGGAGATGCCTGGCGATGGCACTGTTTAAAGCATTTGTTCCCTTTAGACGTAAGCTTTTTGGTACATGTTCAGAAAATCGTAGATATGCCCTTCTTTCTGTCCTTCCAATGTAACTGCTCCCGCAGATACATGTAAATTTGTATATACAGTTGGAGGTAACATGAGAAGGATATCTATCGATTTTTGATTGCACCAAAGAGCAAGTTGTTCGATAGACGGGAACGAGCTTAGCTGTAGGATAGGCTATGGCTAGTGATGTACTCAGCCTTCTGTTGATCATCGCTGCAATGTTTTCACCTTTATAATCAAGCTGAACGTAGACTGGCTTTTTACCCACTGTGATTTGTTTGGCATTTGTGACTTCAGATCTTCCATACTTGTTGATGAATCTTCGAGGATACCTATTTCTCTTCAATATATTTTCAAGGAACTCAAATTCCTCCTCTAGTTTCTCTATAGAGCATATTCTCCCCGCTCTATAGCACAGAGTCTTGACTAGACCCCGTTTAAAGCTATTTGGACAAAAGCTGTTAAAATGCAAGTATTGTCCTTTCCATGTGGGCTTTCGATAAATTGACTTTTGAAGACTACCGTCTTCTAGGCGTTCCATGGCGATGTCGAGGAAGTGAAACTTTCCGTCACTTTCGTGTTCCATAGTGAACTCAATATTGGCGTGTGCACCATTGAATAATCTTAGTAAGCGTGAAGCATGACTTTCATTTTTGCACACTATAAATGTGTCATCAACATAACGACAGTAGGAAAATGTTTCGTCGATTGCATGTTTCAACTTAGTTCTTTCAAGGTTTGACATGAATATATCTGCTAGAACAGGGCTAAGTGGACTTTCCATAGCTACACCATCTATTTGGCGGTAAAACGTGTTGTCAAATTGAAATTGCACATCCATGGTACACATAAGCAGTAGGCGTTTGAATTCCGATTCTGGGAGTGGGAGAAGATCGGACTACTGACAAATGATCTCAATAGTTTCATTGATTGGACATCTAGGTAGGTGGAGAAACGGGTTGATTACTGAATCCTTGTTCATCGAGTCTACACCAAACACATGCAACAGGAATGATTCATCACTCACACCTGAAATATGGAAAATACTACTACCAATCAAATCAAGTGAAAAATAATGGAACTATTTAAATGAAGTTAGGAAGTCGTGTGAGTACCTTGGTATGATAATGAGCTATAAATTGTGCTCGAAACGTCATCAGTAAACATTACTGTATAACACTGTGACTTTATCAAAACAAAAATTTACCCATAATGGAATTATATGCTACCACAGTGCACAAGTTTTATTCTTATAACAAGCTGTTTGTTGGAATGTTGCACCCGAACTTGTGATACCTAATTGGTGATACTATCCATTCAGTTTCAGGGAAGATTATCAATAGCAAATATCCTTCTTTTTACGGCAAGGAAGCAATCAATTCTTGATATCGACTCTCATCAGATTATTCAATTATGAGAGATGACTAAGCTCCTCATACAAATATTATGCGAGGATTTTCACACAATTAGGATTCTCGAAAGTGCTTCATTATTAACCTGCACATGACACGCTGAATATTCAGCGTGAGACCTAGGCCTGTACTGAACTTAGTGACTGGAAATGACCAGGTTGTATTTTCTATGGTTTGTCCATCACCAATATCGCATTAGTCAGGGTATTGATAATTCACTCGGACTTACAGATGTCGCTAGATAAAGTTTTCCATAGGATATTCAAATCAAAATTCAGTGCTTTTCTCACAGTGTAAAATAAGTCGTATTTCTTAAAATATCACAGTCTTAGAAATTCATAAACGGGAAACATATCGTTTACTCACCAATATCTTTTATGTTGTGGAGAAATATGATGTGATGATGTGGTGATAATCCTCAAGAAATCTACACGACGTATTTTATTTCAGTCAAAATTTCTAGGAAGAATGGGTGATTATGAACTTCGCAAACAAAGAGTTGAGATTATTGAATTGAATTTTTGATTTTCCCGTCGATTGATTGGACCGAAGTGTTCGGTCTCAGGTTGACATGTCGGCTTCTTGTGCAGATGCTTCGACGATGTCTGGGGATTTGATTTGTATACAATTGGTGGATGGTGGCTAGCAGTGGAATCCAGGACGAAATGCGCATCCTGGATTCCACTGTTAGCCACCATCCACCAATTGTATACAAAGAGTTGAGATATTAAACAAGTGTAGACAAAAAGTAGATATTAAATTATCGGATTTCTTATAAAGCCACTAATACCTTTCTGCAACCATGCAGCACACTGTTCTTGAACCCTTTTGGACAAGATACGTGTCGAGTGACCAATGCACTTGGCATCACAGGAACAGGTTAACTGATATGCACACACAGAAGCGTTCATATGCGATGTCTTGTCCTTCGAGATTTTGCAGATCAGTGGGCATCTAATGAACACTACTCCCAACTTTGCTGCGAACAAAGTTCTTAAGGAAACCGGAATTCTCATTTTCAGGATACCATGAGTAGGTCACCTTGGAAGTCGAGGTTCATGTAAAACTTTTTTTGACACAGATGAAGTCTCTTGTCTTTGAATTTTCGGCTTGTTGTTCTTGTCACTTGTGACAATTAGTCGTAAACGAAACCTAATGATGTCTCTTGATACTTGCGTCCGACGCTTATGAAGCCCTAATGCTCTGTAAGAAGAATGACACTTTTTGAAAGAATCCAATATGCTTCCGACTTCTTTGCATTTCTGAAGCTTAGGATATTCAAATAGAAAGATCAGAGTTATGCATTCGAAAAACGTAGAAGACTATTCACTACTGATATATATGGGATGGTAACCGGACGTTTATTTACACCTGATGTCAATCCGTCTAGGTTGATACAGTTCTCTGGCATAGTCAAGTCTTCTTTGAAGCTGAACGAATGCTCTTAAGTTTTAATGGCTATAAATTGTCAGTATTAGGAAGAACTGGTAAGATTAATCTTTTCGGTGGGACTTTCATGGAGATGAGTTAAACAGCTAATCTTAATCGAGTCAGATAAAACTGCATTCAGGAATGCTTTCCGCTCATGATACGACCTGTGGAAAAATCCTCACCCTTTAAGTAAGTTCCACTTAGGAGGCCTAGATATTCACCGATCCATATTTCGGATACTTACGCATAATCGAATGCTTCGTCATCATCTAGAAAACTGAAACTTACTAGTTTCAACAAGCTATTTAGTACTTTAAGCTTCCAGTCAGTTAAAAGTGATGAACCGATCACTTCTGTAAATATTTTCAGCTTCATGTCAGATACTTTAATACAGGTACTAAAGAATTGAGTAATTTTACTCCAGAAGTTTCATCAGTTCCTCCAAGATAATACTCAGATGTATTAGGACTATTTCCTAGTGAGCCGGCTTTACGAAAAGTTACTTTCTTCTGTCCGCTTTATCGTCTTTTCATATTCATTGTCGCCCCCATTAGACCATAAACTTTTTATGATACTTTCATCCAAGTTCCGAGCCCACTAGCAGCGGTGTGACATCCACAGTAAACTTAGTACTTCAGGAATTTGCAAACAAATCGGTTGGTGTACAGACAATTGTAAGTAGGACTGTTTCCGGGAGATCATCGGTCGTTTGAGAGTTTTTATCATCTTTTGAGGGAATTCAAGTGTTTTCACTTTCTATACCAGAACTTTGTTGATGAACAGGGTCAATAAGTTAGGTACTAGTTTGTATCAGCTTAGGAAGAAACGTCGAAGTGCCAAATAACATCAGCACATTCAGTCTTCTCAAAGCTTGTTATAACTTTCGTATCAACTATTTGTTTCACTTTTGAGTCATTAATTTTCGGAATGTGCTCTGTTCCATATTACTGACAGAATCTAGACCTGTATTGTATAAAGGTGTATATAATTCACACTACCTAGTATCACCCTGGAGAGCTATGCATGAAAAACATCAATAACGAACCCAAAGTTCACTGTCTCTTATTTTGTATATATACGACTATTATGCGAAGATCGAATTAGGGACAGTGGTGGATATTCGACCTTTAAAAAAGTCAGTACTATCAAAACATTGATACGATCCTCAGCTCGAAGAGGCCAGGTTTCACAGGTGTAGAGAAAGACAGTCCGCACCGAAGCATTGTATACTCGATCTTTGACAGCCAGGCTAGCGTCACGATGGTTACAGAAGTGGCTCAGGTTGATGTATGCCGACCTAACCTTCATTTGGCGGTTGGAAATCTCATCCGTCACCCATCCGCCAGCACGCACACAACTACCCAGATACACAAACTTATCAACAACTTCAAGTGGTTCACCTGTAAGAGTGAGTGCAGGTACAGGCTCCTGCCAATCTTGTTACAGTAATTTGCACTTAGCGCAAAGCACATACCATACCTACAGACACTGATCGCCAACTGATTAAGTGCGATTTGGGCAGCCTGCAAGCTATCGCACAGTAAGACGACATCGTCTGCATACTCGACGTCGAGAAGTCTATCTCCAGGGAGTAGATCTGCACCACCTTCACGTACATCTTTCAGAGGTGACTCCAGAATATCATCGATGACAAATTTAAAGAGAAATGGAGAGATCGAGCAACACTGTCTAACCCCACTGTTGGTTGAGACTAGTCATGATGGCTAGTCGTATTCCCTCGCTCTACCTGAAGTATGTCCGTATAGGGCTTTCAGGATGTTAACAAACTTCTCAGACACACCGCTCTCTAACAGACAATTCCAGAACACAGTTCTGACCAATGAATCGAAGGCAGCCCTAATATCAAGAAACAACAATTGTTGACCTGAAATACGTGTGGGGGTGTTCCAACAACTGACGAACGGTGAACACATGATCAATGCGTCCACGACCTGAACGAAACCCAGCCTGTTCTTTGCGAGTCAACTCCCCGCGTATTTTGTGCAGCCCACATGACATGAGAGTAGCCAATGTTCTAGACGTAACTGCTAGCAAACTGATACCCCTATGGTTGTCGCATTAGTTATTATTATTCTTGTTCCCTTGGGTTCCTAGTGGAACATAGGGCTTCAACTGCACGTCTCCACTTGCTTCTGTCTTCTGCTGTACTTTTCACCTGCATCCATGTTAGTCCATACTGTTTCAACTCCTCTTCACACGGTCTCCTCCATGTCACCCTTGCACTGACGTCCCACTCGCCGCTTCACTTTCGGGTTCTACTCAAGGGCCTGACGCGCAATGTCACCAACCGGCCTCCTCAGTGAGTGTCCGATTCATCTCCACTTTCTCCTGCATATTTGTTGGGCGATTGGTTCTTGTTTTGTTTGTTCCCATAGTTCCTTGTTGGTGATTCTTTCCGGCCATCTGATCTTCAGTATAGGTCCAGCGAAGACAGTTGTTGATGAAAGTCTGCAACGGGCTGTTGGAAATATTCTTTGTGACCCTCCAAGTTTCTGATCCGTGTGGAAGAACTGACTCGACGTTTGTATTGAAAATCCAACCGAGTTTTGTTGTTGATGCTGAGTGACGAAGATTTCCAGATTGGTTTCAGGTTGATGAATGTGTTTCTCGCCTTCCCGATCCTCGCTCGATTTGACATCCTCGTCCGTTCCAACTGCCTGTAGTTGAGACAATGCTCCCTAAATAAGTGAATGAAGTAACCCCTTTCAAATCCCCCCGTTGATGGTGATTGACGCTGGACGTTGCTGCTGTTGTTGTTGGTTGGTTATTTTCATCACATCCGTCTTGTCTATGTTTACCTGGAGTCCTGTCTTCGCCGGCTGCTTCTTCGACCAGTTTGTCGGTTTTCTCTTGTAAGTCTTCGATTTTGTGTGACATCAAGCACAAATCATCCACGCGCGAAATCCAGGTCTTCTAGGTTCTTCACGTCGGTCCAGGATATCCCTGTCCCGTTTCTCGCTTCCCACTGTCTGACGCATAATCCAGTCACTCCACCACAATTAGGAATATCATTGGTGATAATAAGCACCATTGTCTGACTCCTGTGTTTACTCCAGACGCCTCGCTGAGTTTTCCGTTGTGGATCACTTGACATGTGTCGTTGTCGTACAGTTGTTGAATAAGGTTGATGAATATTTGGGGTACGCCGTAGTATTCAAGTAGTTTCCAGATTACTTCGCGGCCAACGCTGTCTGTCGAACGCCTTCTCAAAGTCTATAAAGTTGAGGTAGAGGTTTGATTGATGGCCATTCCATGCTTTGTTCTGTGATGATGATGCGTAGAGTTGCGATTTGGTCAGAACATGATTTGCCTTTCCTGAATCCAGCTTGTTCTGGTCGGAGTTCTGCGTCCAGTGCGTCCTTTAATCTCTCCAGGATGAAACGACTCAGGATTTTACTTGGCGTCGACAGGAGCATGATTCCTCGCCAGTTCTTGCAGAATGGGGCCTAAGTCTCCCTTCTTTGGTAGTTTCACGAGGTAACCTTTCCTCCAGTCAGTAGGCACCTTTCCCTCCTTCCAGACCTTTAGCAATAATGGAGTCAGCATGTCTGCTGTAGTCTCTGGGTCTGCTTTTAGTGCTTTAGGGGGTATTGCATCTGGTCCAGCTGCTTTTCCAGCTTTCAGAAGCTTGATTGCATTCAAGCCTTCAGCTCTCGTTGGAGGATTGGTGTCAACTTGCAGTCGTGTGCGAGCTGTTGTTGGTATTTCTGGACGGGTTGCAGGTGTTGGTGAGTTCAAAGTCCTTTGAAGTGATCCGCCCATTGTTTAGTCTGTCTTTCTTCCTTGGTAATTGGGTTAAATTGGCTGTCTTTTATTGGTTTCGCTTGTGTTGATCCCTTCCCGGATAGAGACTTAGTTATCTGACATAATGTCCTCCGGTCCCTTTTGCCTGCTGCCTTCTCAGCTTCAATGGCCAGGTTGTCGTAGAATTGTCTTTTGTCCTTCCTAGCACTCTTCTTCACTTCTTTGTCCAGTGCTATGTAAGTTGAGCTCAGCGTCTCCTTCTTTTGTCCATCTTTGCATTGAATCATTTTCTTTTCCACCATTTTCCTCTCCTCTATTAGCTTCCAAGTGTCCATTGAGAGCCATTCCTTGTCTTTTCTCTTCTTTCTTCCTAAAACCGTTTAACACGTTCCGTTGAAAATCACCTTCAGAGAGTTCCAGTGGTCTTCCACGCATGATTCCTCAGTGATGTCACGAAGTGTTTCCTGCTTCGCTCTGACAGTTGCAGTGAAAGTGTCCTTTGTGGTTGTGTGCCTCAGTTTTTGAGTATTGAACTTGCATTTTGACCTCTCCTTAGCTATCCTCGAGACTTTTAGCTTCACATTGAAAGTCCCTTGTACTAGATAATGGTCTGAACTCACATCTGCTCCTCTCCTCGATCTTGTGTCCACAGAAGGCTCCGTCTCCACTTCCTTGAGACTGAAATGAAGTCTATCTGGTTTCTGGTGTGTCCATCTGGTGAAATCCATGTTGCCTTGTGTATATCCTTGTGTTTGAATACACTGCCACCAATCACCAAATCATTGAAGGCGCAGGAGTCTGAGAAGAGTTCACCATTGTCGTTTCTTTCACCGAGGGCCTCACGACTCATGGTGAGTTCTCTTCCTGTGTTGTCTCCTCCCAGTTTCACATTCATGTCGCCTATCAGGATTTTGATATCGCCATTTGGGACGTTGTTCATTACTGTTTGTAGTTGCCTGTAGAAATCCTCCTTCTTCTTTTGTTCTGAGACATTTTGTAGGCGCATAGCATTGAATGATTGTAACCTTCCTTTCTTTTGAGTTGAATCTGGCTGTCATTATCCTGGAGGAGATTGGTTCCTACTGCACGAGAGCTTTGGCTGCTGTTTTTGATATCATGATGGCCACTCCCTCGGTGTGCCCATGATTGTCCTCTGGGTGACCGGAATAAATTACTACTGTCTCTCCAGTTGATAGTTGGCACCTTCCACATCCGTTCCATCTGCTTTCGCAGATTCCTAACACTTCTATTCCCTATTGATATATATCCATATAATATGTGTGTTTGTTTGACAGTCTGTATATTTGCTATGTATATATGGATCGATATTCCATTATAATTAGCCAATCATGTTAAGACTGTCTATTGATTTGTTCATTTTGAATATTCGCTCACACACTTGTGTTCACACACTTTCGGACATTCATATATATTTTGCTCTCACACTCTTGTGTGACACATTGATTGATTCTCCTTGTGTTTGGAAAATAGAAGTATCATCGCAAACCTAGTGGTCTTCTGATTTCCGTCTTTCTTGCGTCAGGACTATTAAATTCTCGATCTCATCCCCTGGAGGGTTCCTAAAAGGCCAAAAAATCGGCCACCATGGATAAATAGACAAGCTATAACACTCCTGAGACGGAGAAAAAGGTTCTGGAATCTCTTTGTTTCTACTGGGCTACAGCAGTTCCGGCTGAAATACTGTGAAACCAGAAACCAGTGTAAAACTTTGATCCACCAGTCAAGGATAGCTTACGAAACCCAGTTAGTTAAAAGTTCACCAGGCTGCCCAAAAAGACTCTTCTCATATATCAAGAGAAGAACACGTAAGAGTGATGCTATCCCACCTCTTATGCTTGAAGATGACCAGACAAACATGGCTGAGGATAACTTGACTAAGGCTGAGGCTTTGTCCAAGCAAGTATTCTCTGATAATATTGATACCAGCTTTGTAAATTTTCCAAAGGTAACTTGAAAATGGCACCCTTATACATTGGAAAGGATACTGTCCTAAAGTGGCTTCTAAGGCTCAATCCTGGTAAGTCCAGTGGCCCTGATGAACTCCACCCACGTATATTAACAGCATTGGCTGAAAGCATAGCCGAGCCATTGTCGGTAATCTTCAATATGTCTCTGGACCAGTCTAAATGTCCAAGAGACTGGAAAGATGCCATCATTAGTCCGGTCTTCAAAACCGGATCTAGAAACTTAGTTCAGAACTATCGTCCTGTTAGTTTGACCAGTATTGTTGTTAAACTACTAGAAAGAATAATTCGTGATGCTATCATTCAGTTCATTGAAGGGAACAAACTTTTCGCTGTGGAACAGCACGGTTTTAGAGCAGGTCATTCTTGCTTGACCAACCTTCTTTTGGCCAGAGAAAGTTGGGCAAGCTCAGCTGATGCTAATATACCGGTGGATGCCATATTCATAGACCTTAGCAAGGCGTTTGACAGGGTTTCTCATTCAGGTCTTCTAGTAAAGTTAGGTAGTCTGGGAATCAATAAAGTGGTTACCGACTGGATTCAAGACTTTCTAAAGGACAGAAGACAAAGAGTACGAGTTAACGGGGTTTTATCAACATGGGAATCGGTTAAGAGTGGCGTTCCTCAGGGTACAATTCTAGGCCCACTTCTTTTCCTGATTTATGTTAATGAGATTCCATCGGTAGTTAAGTCATCCTGCTTACTGTTTGCTGATGACATCAAGATATGGAGGGCTTTGCACGATGACAGTGATCAACTTGCTTTGCAGGAAGATTTAAACTTGTTAAGTGATTGGTGTAAGCACTGGGCCTTGGAGATTAACTTAAGCAAGAGTGTAGTTATGCATGTATCCCATAGTCACGTGCACAATTACTCAATGAATGGCATTACTCTCCCAGTGGTCACTGAGTACAAGGACTTGGGAGTGGTTGTGCAGCATGACTTGAAAACAGCAACAAACTGTAGAACTGCAGCCACTAAGGGTTTTCGAATGTTATGGGCCATACGCAAGGCTTTTGCGAACTTTGACGCTGATATATTTCGTATATTATATCCGACTTATATCAGACCTCATTTGGAATATGGGATCCAGGCAGCGAGCCCGTGTTTCAAATACGAAATAGACTTATTAGAAAGGGTGCAAAGAGTAGGAACTAAGCTAATAAAGGGTTTCTCAACCCTGTCATATGAGGAGAGGTTAAGTCGACTGGGTTTATTTCCACTGTCATACAGACGACTTAGGGGTGACCTAATACTAGCATACCGTATCCTAAGAAATGATTTTGGAGCTAATTTATCTAAATTATTTCTTCCTTCTAGCACCAACCAATTGCGAGGACATCACCTCAAGGTTCAAAAACCACGGTCGAATCGTCTGCGTCTGGAAATCCGTTTTTCGCATCGAATTGTGAACCATTGGAACTCCCTACCGGAACACGTCGTATCAGCGCCATCCGTTGATTCATTCAAGGCGAGATTGGACCTCCTGTATGCAATAAATCGAAAGGATTAACACAGGCATATAGCCTACTATCCTAAATAAATTGTAAACTGTAAACAGTACATAACAATAATTTGGCGACAAGTACATAATACCTATCTTCTCATTTCTGCGGCTACCTGGGCAGCCTTTCCAGTTTCGTACATTGTACGAACATTCCACGTCTCCATCCTTAATTTTGCTTTCATCGAAAGAAGGCACATCGGCTGACTGGCTTCCCGAAGGTTTTGACCAGCTTACGTCATTTCACTTCCCCGATTCCAGCGAAAAATTAGGTTATTGTTTCTATTTTTAGTGTTTTCAATATATTTATGCGTTGAAGTTTCTGTAGCAATTCGGTTAAGTTTTGGAGGTGTAGTTGCTAGCACCACGCCCCAACCCTCCCTCTTTATCCGAGCTTGGGACCGGCTAGAAAACTAGCCAGCTGGTAATATAGGCGAGTTTAGGAACTCCTCTCCGAAACTAAAAAAGATTAGAAGAGAAAAAGAGGAGCTGTATAAATAACATGATAATGCTGAAGTTCGAAGAACAAATTCTCTCTGATAAAGTCTGAAATAAAGAGACTAAGTCTGATATATAATGAAAAGTGTTTATCATGTATGCGTGCTTCAAAATATCTGGAAACTTTTTAACGAACTTGCAAGCAAAACACAGATTTCATTTGATGCTTATTCTGATTTAAATACCTTTAGTCGACCTCTTATAATGCAACAAGCCAACATAGTCGGATCTGCTGTTTCTAGTCACGTAAATGGTCACTTTCCTAGTTTTAATGAAAAGGATGTATTACCGTGTCTCAAACCCTTAAATCTATCAAACAGCCTATGCCTCGAAGGTGTACCAAGTATTTTGTTTCATAAGTGTGTTGATATTTTGTGCCATCCTCTTACACATATCGTTAAATCATCATTACACATAGATACAGTATCAGTGTCTGGTGGTGATGCATGTATCGGAATCCTCTTCTGGATCAGGTTTGTATTTCAGACCAGTCACCATCATGTCTCCACTTTTACAAACCATAGAGTAACCTCCCTTGCTTGTTCTTAAACCTCTGAAATGTTATAGCAATCAAAGGCAGTTCGTTTATAAAACCTGTAGAAGCGCTTTAGATGCTGCAGTTTTACTGCACCACAATGTTGTTTCGATTCTTGATAAGGGAGGAAAGTTCTTTCAACTCACCTGTTTAGACCACAGTGCTGCTTTTGACTCTATTCCTAAGCCATTGTTCTAAACAAGCTGATTTCAGAACGCACTGAGACCTTGGTTACAAGGTAGCTGGTTTTCTTATTATTATTCGGCTAGAAAATAACATACTGTTTTGAATGGAAAGCGCCTCGCTTCGTCGCTAACGAAAACTCGTGAGCCTCAAGGCTCAGGGCTGTTTCCATTTCTTTTTCTTTCTTTTTGCATGACCTTCCGCATCCTTTCAAACCTAATTCCATCAGATATAGTTGTAATGGAAAAATTGTTTGGAAACCCTTTTAGGACGATCTGTTTATAGTATTTATACTTATTTGGATGTTTCAACTCTGTTATTATCATACATTTCCCCCCTTTTATTATGTATCATCATTTGGACTTTACATACATACGTTGATTTTAACCTTTCTTTAACTGTAATACTTCTATTTGTTTTTGTGTGTGCATTGGCAGTGTTTTTTAATGGTATGAGTTTGTCTGATTGAATGAATGTCATTCTGACCAGGGACTGTTTGAGGAAAGCGTCGGCATGATGTTTTTGTGGACAGAGTCTTGATCCCACTTCGTTAGTAACATTCTCCTCGATACTAAGGCATCTTTTACAGTTGAACTTCGATTAACTAATTTTGTCTAGTATTATGTTTTGTATTTAGACATCTGCATTGCATATACAGCTACCTCATTGCACTGTTGAAGTAAAGTTGAATTTCGATGTTCTTATTGTCCAATAGAAACGCTAAAATATTGAGGAATAATCGTTTCAGCATTGCTTTAAGAAAGTCTCATGATAGTGTCTGTTATTAAAAAGATGGTTGCAGCCAAGAAAATTTACTTTCCAACGAAGTTGTCAACAAGGCTGTATAAATATGTATTCATAGTAAATATCCAAGAAAACTCCGGAGGTTAAATTATTAAAATTACAGAGTGCAATAATCAAGAGGATCGAGTAGAAAAGACATGATGAGATCATAACCACTGGGAAACTTGACTGTTTGTACAATTACGAATTAAGGACATGGTAATGGCAAAATAGGCAGGTAGTTAGGATATATAAAGAATCTAGAAATGCGGATAGGAATTAAAAATGTAAAAATCACATAAATAAACAGGAAGGTTGGATAATAAACGTAGTAAGATAATCATTATCGGTGGGACTGACCTTTGATGGTGCCTACAGTAGGGATAATAGTTGAACGTATTTCTTTTGAACTCATAGAGTGGGCTTGAGCTTCTGGATCACTAGTACCTCAGCTATTCCTAGATACCTTGATTTAACCCCCTCTGATAGGTTTTACCGGATCTTGTATGTGACTTTGAAGGACTTTTCAGATGGAACTGAATTTCATGAGTTCACCGGATGTTCTGTCGCCAAACTGTATGCGCCTTTGAGTTCTCCCTTCGTTAACAATGCTACATACTGTTCTCGAGCGCGTCTTACAAGCGAACAAATGGTAGGGCCAATGTTTTCGGTTCTACAAGAAATGTAAGCTACTAGCCTTCAAAATGGTTGTCTCCAGTGGGACACCTAATACAGATATCCTGAAATCTCGTGCCGCGTTTTGGCTGGCCACCTACAATGTTCGGACACTGATCATGCAAATCTTACGACAGGCATTGTTAGTAAGAACATTAGAAAGCCTCACTATCGATGTCTAGTGCATTTTAAAGGCCTCGCATTCAAGATCTCAGTGAAGTGCTTCGATTATCCTCTCCATATGAAAGTTCTATTAGTATGTACCACCTGCGCTTGTCTGGGGACCCGGTGGCGTTGGCATCCGGCGTAGCTGGTGTTGATGTCGCACTAAGCGCCAGAGCCGAAGCTGCATTACTCGACTGGATTCCCATTAACAGTCGTTTATGTGCTGTGGAGCTGGAAGGTTATATGAAAGTAAGGAGTAGTAGGCCAGATAGGAGGTGTCTGTTTGTTGTCCCTGCCTATGCACAGATGGATGTCAGCCCGAATGCAATTAAGGATGAGTTTTACTACCACCTGAGAGGGTGGGAGGGATATCGTAGTGCTGGCTGGGACTTGAATGCATGGGTGGGCGTCTAAGCTCGGAGGAGAATCATCCAGGTGGTCAGTGGGGTTTACATGGTCGCAGGTCAGATAATGGAGGCCGTTTCCTGCAGCTTTGTGGGGATCACAACCTATTTCTCGCCAGCACCAACTTCCGGTACAGCCATCGACGAAGCGCTACCTGGCGTCCTCCCTCTGCGAATCAAGCTTGGTCTCAGATTGATCATATTGCAGTCAGTTTCCGGTGGCGGGGATGCATACAAAACGCGTCGTCTAAACGTTGCTGTGAACAAACTAGAAGCACCTGCTAGTTCTTTGAAATACCAGAATGAGTTACAATCACTGCTTGCTAGCAACCCTCAAGTAGTATAGATGAGCATTGGCTTTATCTTTTATTTTAAATAATAATTTGCTTTATTCCAAAACAGTACTTGCGATATAGAATTCTCAGCATTTCACTACAGTATTGTTGCATCCAGTTAGTACATTATCAAAACATAAAATTCTACACAGATTAAGGAAATTTCAGTTCTTTATGACAACAACATATCGGCATGTCGGTAGTAAAGTCAAAGTTGTACAGTGTTTGAAGGTGTTAGAAAACTAGATGCTAGCTTGCTTACTGACGTAAGCAGAAGAAAGAAACAAAGCAGCACATGACAGAGAGATAGAAAAGGAAAAGAAAGAAAGAAAACGTTGTACCTTTAAATGAAATGAGTTGGAAAGACGAGATGCAGTTGTTCTACTGACTGTTTAATAAGTTATCACGCCTAATGCTTCCTTTATCGCACAGAACACGAGCTAAGTAGGGTATGGTTGCGTTTTTGTACTTACTAGTGCGAGCATATAGTTTTCTATATAGAAAACTATATATCCATATGTCTGCAAGACGCGGACGAGTGTAGCCACTTGCGGCTTGAAAGAATGCTCTGTTAAAAACCATTGGGTTCCTGCGAGTTCCTTGAGACGTCTGGATGAACGCCAGTCCACTTCAGCAGGCATCAAGTACAACAACATGCGAAAGGCACTTATGCGCAAGATTAAACAGTGTTTATGCAAGGACCAGGAAGCCTGGTCAGAATGTGCGTGTGAGATGGAATCAGCAGCTGCATCTGGTGATAGTCGGAAGCTGTTGCAGCCCATCTGAGCCACAGACAGCAAGGAGCATGATGGCAGTGAGACAGTCTGTGAAGCAGATCGGACATTAATCGCCAGCCTAGAAGACGCCTGGAACGCCAAGCAGAGCATTTTGGGGAAAAGCTTAGCTGGCCACTAGCTCCAGCACCCACCGGCATCAGCTACAGTGCTCCTTGCTTGGTCAATACCGACCCACTAATCGAAGCGGAAGCTCGAAAGGAACTCCAAGTGTTTAGGTGCCATAATGCACCTGACCAAGATAGCCTACCTCCGGCTGCTCTTAAAGATGGTGGCGAAGTTCTCGTTATGGCATTCACTGGATTGTTCAGGAAAGTGAGAATGTTCAATCAATGTGGAATGAAGCCATCACAGTCGCCATCTTGCAAAAGGGTCAACGTAACTCATGCTTACGCCAAATATTCATCAACCTTATTCAACAACTGTACGACAACGACACATGTCAAGTGATCCACAACACAGGAGTCAGACAATGGTGCTTATTATCACCAATGATATTCCTAATTGTGGTGGAGTGACTGGATTATGCGTCAGACAGTGGGAAGCGAGAAACGGGACAGGGATATCCTGGACCGACGTGAAGAACCTAGAAGACCTGGATTTCGCGCGTGGATGATTTGTGCTTGATGTCACACAAAATCGAAGACTTACAAGAGAAAACCGACAAACTGGTCGAAGAAGCAGCCGGCGAAGACAGGACTCCAGGTAAACATAGACAAGACGGATGTGATGAAAATAACCAACCAACAACAACAGCAGCAACGTCCAGCGTCAATCACCATCAACGGGGGGATTTGAAAGGGGTTACTTCATTCACTTATTTAGGGAGCATTGTCTCAACTACAGGCAGTTGGAACGGACGAGGATGTCAAATCGAGCGAGGATCGGGAAGGCGAGAAACACATTCATCAACCTGAATTATTATTATTATTTTCAAGTATTGGTTTTTTGTAGGGATTTGTTTGATTGCATGGAGGATTTAATCATGAGCTGACATCAGTTAGAGAACCACTGGAAAACCTGGGAGTACTGGACAGCCGTTTCGTCCTAGTTTGGGACTCCTCAGCAGTACGCACCCACCGGGATTCGAACCCAGGACCTTCTGGTTACAAGGCGAGCTCGTAGACCATTGAGCCACTGGGACCCGATCCAATGGTCGTGAATGGCAGAAGTTAGAATTCAAGGACCATTGGATCGGGTCCCAGTGGCTCAATGGTCTACGAGCTCGCCTTGTAACCAGAAGGTCCTGGGTTCGAATCCCGGTGGGTGCGTACTGCTGAGGAGTCCCAAACTAGGACGAAACGGCTGTCCAGTACTCCCAGGTTTTCCAGTGGTTCTCTAACTGATGTCAGCTCATGATATTATTATTATTATATCCTTTAGTTCCCAGAGGATCATAGGGCTTCAGCTGCACACCTCGATTGCCTACTGTTTTCTGCTAAGTTTTTCACCCCACTCCAAGTCTGCCCACATGCTTTCATCTCCTCCTCACATGACCTCCTCCAAGTCACCCTTGCACTGACGACCAACTCGCTATTTCCCTTTCGGGTTCTACTCGAGGACTTGTCTAGTGATGTCGCTTGATGGTTTCCTCAGCGTATGGCCAGTCCACCTCCATTTCTTCCTGCCTTTTTGTTTCAGAATCGGTTCCTGGTTGGTTCGCTCCCAGAGATCCTTGTTGCTGATCTTTTCTGGCCATCTGATCTTGAGTAGTGAGCGAAGACAGCTGTTAATGAAGGTCTGAAGTTTGTTTGAAGTGCACTTTATGACGCACCAAGTCTCTGATCCGTATAGTAGCACTGACTTCACATTGGAGTTGAAAATCTGGATCTTATTTTTGGTGTTGAGTGATGTTGACCTCAACACAGACTTAAGAGTAATGAAAGCTTGCCTTGCCTTTCCGATTCTGGCTTTGATATCCTCTTCAGTTCCGCCTGTAGTTGAAACGATACTTCCCAGGTAGGTAAAGGAGGTTGTTTCTTTCAGGTTCCTCCCATTTATGCTGTCTGATTGTTGTTGTTGTTGCTGTTGGTGTTGACCAGGAATCTTCATCACCTCTGTTTTCTCTGTGTTCACCTGAAGGAAGTCCTATCTTTGATGCTTCTTCTGCCAACTTGTTGCTTTTCACTTGCGTATCTTCTGGTTTGTTGGAAATCATACATATATCATCGGCGAAATCCAGATCCTCCAAGTTTTTTGTGTGAGTCCATTTTATGACTGTTTCCTCATTGCCCGTTGTCTGTCGCATTATCCAATCTACTGCAATCAGGGAAATCATTGGTGATAGTAGACAGCCTTGTCTCACTCCCGTCCTTATTTCGAAGGCTTCCGTAAGTTTCCCGTTGTGGATTACTTGGCATGCAGCATTGTCGTATAACTGTTGGATGAGATGTATAAATGTCGATGGGACCCCGAAGTGGCGAAGTAGTTGCCAAATGACCTCTCGATCGACGCTGTCGAAGGCCTTTTCAAAGTCAATGAAGTTGAGATAGAGAGGTGACTGCCATTCTAAGCTTTGTTCAATGATGATTCGTAAAGTGGCGATTTGATCAATACATGATTTGTTTCTCCGAATCCAGCCTGTTCCGGTCGAAGTTTTTCATCTAGGGTTTGTTTGATTCTCTCCAGGATGATGCGGCTTAGTATTTTGCTTGGAATGGACAGGAGCATAATTCCGCGCCAGTTTTTACATTGACATAAATCTCCTTTCTTTGGCAGTTTGAATAAGTATCCTTTCTTCCAATCCTCAGGTACTTTGCCCTCTTTCCACACCTTCTCCAGTAGTGATGTCATCAAGTCCGCTACTGTCTCTGGGTCCATTTTCAAAGTTTCTGAAACCAATCTGGAAATCTTCGTCACTCAGCATCAACAACAAAACTCGGTTGGATTTTCAATACAAACGTCGAGTCAGTTCTTCCTCACGGATCAGAAACTTGGAGGGTCACAAAGAATATTTCCAACAGCCCGTTGCAGACTTTCATCAACAACTGTCTTCGCTGGACCTATACTGAAGATCAGATGGCCGGAAAGAATCACCAACAAGGAACTATGGGAACAAACAAAACAAGAACCAATCGCCCAACAAATATGCAGGAGAAAGTGGAGATGAATCGGACACTCACTGAGGAGGCCGGTTGGTGACATTGCGCGTCAGGCCCTTGAGTAGAACCCGAAAGTGAAGCGGCGAGTGGGACGTCAGTGCAAGGGTGACATGGAGGAGACCGTGTGAAGAGGAGTTGAAACAGTATGGACTAACATGGATGCAGGTGAAAAGTACAGCAGAAGACAGAAGCAAGTGGAGACGTGCAGTTGAAGCCCTATGTTCCACTAGGAACCCAAGGGAACAAGAATAATAATAACTAATGCGACAACCATAGGGGTATCAGTTTGCTAGCAGTTACGTCTAGAACATTGGCTACTCTCATGTCATGTGGGCTGCACAAAATACGCGGGGAGTTGACTCGCAAAGAACAGGCTGGGTTTCGTTCAGGTCGTGGACGCATTGATCATGTGTTCACCGTTCGTCAGTTGTTGGAACACCCCCACACGTATTTCAGGTCAACAATTGTTGTTTCTTGATATTAGGGCTGCCTTCGATTCATTGGTCAGAACTGTGTTCTGGAATTGTCTGTTAGAGAGCGGTGTGTCTGAGAAGTTTGTTAACATCCTGAAAGCCCTATACGGACATACTTCAGGTAGAGCGAGGGAATACGACTAGCCATCATGACTAGTCTCAACCAACAGTGGGGTTAGACAGTGTTGCTCGATCTCTCCATTTCTCTTTAAATTTGTCATCGATGATATTCTGGAGTCACCTCTGAAAGATGTACGTGAAGGTGGTGCAGATCTACTCCCTGGAGATAGACTTCTCGACGTCGAGTATGCAGACGATGTCGTCTTACTGTGCGATAGCTTGCAGGCTGCCCAAATCGCACTTAATCAGTTGGCGATCAGTGTCTGTAGGTATGGTATGTGCTTTGCGCTAAGTGCAAATTACTGTAACAAGATTGGCAGGAGCCTGTACCTGCACTCACTCTTACAGGTGAACCACTTGAAGTTGTTGATAAGTTTGTGTATCTGGGTAGTTGTGTGCGTGCTGGCGGATGGGTGACGGATGAGATTTCCAACCGCCAAATGAAGGTTAGGTCGGCATACATCAACCTGAGCCACTTCTGTAACCATCGTGACGCTAGCCTGGCTGTCAAAGATCGAGTATACAATGCTTCGGTGCGGACTGTCTTTACACCTGTGAAACCTGGCCTCTCCTAGCTGAGGATGTGCCACGGCTCTCCGTATTCGATCATCGCCATCCCAGCAGGATTGCTTGCGTTCCATGGTTTCATCTCGTGAATAATCCTGAAGTTCGGCGGCGTGTGTTTGAACACACATTGGATATCACCATTTGTTAAGTGTCGTCATCTGGAAACACCGGCTTCGGTGGCTTGGACATGTGCTGCGACTGTCATCTCAGAGGCTTTCCTACAGCTCTCTGTTCCCCAGACCTGGGACGGGATGGAAAATGCGGAGGGGTGGTCAGGCCATGACGTGCCATCGTAGGCTGTAGGATATTTGTGCTAGGTTAGCATCGTTTGATGCGTCACGTCTCCTTGCCAGCAGTCCGAGAGATAGCTCGAATCGATGGCTCGAAACGTTATCGGATATGGCCAAGAATCGTAATCAATGGCGAACGTTCTACAATTTCCTTCTTTCTTCCCTTCCCGATGATAGTTGATGAATACTATTAAGTATGACTGTTTTGCTTCCAGATGAACTTCCTTTTTACTTTTAATCTATGTTCTTTTATTATTTTTGTGTTGCGCATTGTCTTGGTGTCATACTGTAGCAAGGTTCTCTGCGTTTAAGTAAATAAGTGAACTGACAGATGTATATTGAGATAGACTATATCCTGGGAGACCATTTTCTTATCTACCAAGTTGATATTCTTAATTGAATCAGTAAAATCGATTGCATCCCAAGAATCTTACGAGTCATCTCGAAACTGAGAATCTTTGCTATCTAGTATTGGGCAGAGTAGGACGTCTTTTTCTGTACTGTAGTTAAGCCGTAAATAGGCAGCATTGTAGAACCATGTGGTTTAAGTTGGTTGTATAGTTTTATACTAATAATGGATTGATTTTTCCTAATCTTTACTATCTTGTTCAGCTGAAGCTTCGTTTATTCAATGGGATCTTTCTGGTAAGGCTGATTTTGAAATTAAATATCGTCAGATATCATCGCCGGTAGTTCACTTAGGTAGTCTGATTCGTTCATCAGGATTATTCCCAAACCTTTTTCTGGTCATGTCACTACAAAGTGGTCATCAATCCTCGATTCTTTCATCTACTTTCGATGTTCTCTGGAAATTATATTACGCAAGCGGGGTTTTTTGTTGATGTAATGGAAGAAACAATTAAAAATAGTTGATTTAAAACAGTCTGCACTGCCACATGAGATAAGGATCAGATCATACGTTTGGCTAATTATGTTCTCTAAATGGTCCTTAGTGTTCAGCTGATTCACTTTTGCGGTAACGTCACAAAACTTAGACCTAAATGCTAAGAATTGCATTTGAATAGATGATAGTGAGACACCAGGATAATTGAACACGTACTTTTCTGAGTATTTGTGAAAACCTCACAAGTTCTCTATGAGTTATCTGAAGATGAACGGATATTGCTCAAGAAATAAGCCAGTGCAGTTACAAAGAAAAGTACAGATGACGTCATAATGAAGCAAAACGAAAACCTGAAGTCCGTTACCAAAGAAGCGGCTATTGCTACCATAATAAACCAAGTTTTAAAATAAGTGGAGGAAACTAAATTCACTGACACTAACTCAATAAACAGGTGTGTAGGCGTCCTAGGTTTTGTCTTGATTAGCATGCTGTCGATCTGGATTTGAAGTGGTTACAAATACATCCTACGCTCTATAGTTCAACTATATAAGTCAGATCAGTCCTGAAATATATTTTCGCAAATCACTTCAACATTTCATTTTATTCAGATTCTTTGGTCATCAGAGGTCATACATATATACCTGGGTCTTTTTGGTGTTATATAACTAGCATTTGTAGGTCAGTTAGTGTGCCACTTAAGTCAGTAATTAGATGCATTGCATCAAGGTTGCTATAGTGTAATATGTTAACAACACAAGCAGTATGTTTGTAACCATAATTGCACAGCAATTTCAACCAAGTCCTGGAAAGTATGAAGACGCACTCACAGCTAAGCTTGACATGTCCAGACGATTTATATTGAAACATTTAAGACATGAAAGCGACTCTTGTAAATCCAGTCAACTCACCAAGCACAGGTTGTCTAGCTCTTTATTTCAAATCATAACAGGAATTAGCATAGACATCAGGTTTAAAAACGAAACATGTCCAGCGCTCAAAGTTATCTCACTCATTACTGAGAGTATATGAGTCAGCGATTATGAGGCCTGTTTGATTTTAAACACTGATTCCATATGTTTATCCACGTTAGGTTTCCATTTAGACACTTATGCTCGTTGTTTTCGGTCTCGCCGATCCTAGTTCCATATTTCTACACAATTTTCCCAAGTTCGGCTTCGTGGATCTCATCGCCTCTTCGAATATAACGTAGAGAACCTTATATTAGATGCAGTTACGTTGTAACCAACTAGTCATTCCACTGAGAAAACTTACTCCTTGACGTCTATG